>BMAU01002289.1:0-32191 GCA_019973935.1 Trichonephila clavipes
CCATGATGCCACGTTATTCTTTTCTACAAAACTTTTCCCTTTTAACAAAAAGATAAATCTCGGCTCGCGTCACCTTGTTCAAATTCCTATACTTAATACATTTAATACGCGGGTACGGGTATCGGTTCACTATTCCTAACCAAACAACGGGCAGAGTACGGTTGGAATGCCTCATCCCGTTTACCCCTCAATCTAAAAGATACTCTGTATCCACTCGTAACGAATTAAATAAAATCTGGAATGTACAACAGGTTTTGATTCTAAACGGCTTTCCCGTAATTAAATTAATATCCTTCTGCCTTAAAACAATCATCCCAGGATCTGGTGGAAACCCTTCTTTATTTTTAGTGTTAATCATTCTCAAGTAGCTATTTCGATCAGGCGGTAATTTAAAATACAATTGACTTTCCCTTAAAATACCCTGAAAGTGAATATCCATAAATAGCTTTACCGAATAGAGAAATTTGGAATCGTTCACTTTTCCTTCTGAGCTTTTCTCCATAACCAAATTTACCAATTCTCGCTTCCTACGGTACAATTTTATTAAATTAAGACGATAAATGGTACTGCGATCTCTTTTTCCGGGTAAATTCATCTCAGAATTAAATTTCGAACCAAGTTAGTCCTATTATCCGTCCTATTTCCAATGTTATCCGGATTTATTACCCGCTGTGCACCCATCGCCACAGCTTTGACACTTCCTTCAACTACCCCTACTTTCACTTCACAATCACTACTTCTATACACATTGAGTTCTTTCCCTTCCTCAACTTTAAAAATATTATTCTTTTCTTTTCCTCTCTCTCTTACTTCAGACAGGAGGAAAACGTTCGTCGATCTCACTGGGGGGTCACGATTCTCATTTTCAAAATCACAAGATGTGGCGTTCTCCACGCTTTTATTATCTACCGGGTTAATTAACGGCCTACACTTACTAACCGGTTCACTAACTTCTGTGGTACGGTTTCCTGACAAATAACACACATTTGCGAGATTGTTAATCCTATTTCATGCCTTCAATTCACTTCCCTTTAACTTATTTCTGAGTTGAGCTCTCAGTCTTTCTAACTCAAATTCCCTAGCTAGTCTACGTTCCTCGAATTTCTTAATTTCCCGTTTTTCAGGTTCTTCCCGTTTTTCCTCCAAAATACCCTCCAACAAACATTTAGCTATTTCCTCAGTATAGTATTTACTTTGACAAATTCTCTTCCTAAATTCCATCTTGGGTAGAGTAATATCAACTTCTACCTCTAATTCTTTTGCAACCTCTAACAATACGTCTTTTCTTTCTCTTAACAGAAACGCCATGATGCTCTAATACACACAAAACCAAATCTAAACTTAATCGTTACAAAAATTTCACAAAGACTCAAGGTAACCTAACAATACACTAGACCTACACTTAATTGTATTTTGCACATATGCGCATATCTAACTAACACAATAAGCTACACAACAGTGCACTCCAACTCAACAAGTATAACTACCGTATACTAAATTTCACAAATCTCTATAACCACAGTAATACCCTACACAATACTGTGCCAACAAAACAAGTATAACTACTGTATACTAAATTTCACAAATCTAAAACCACAACGCACATTTATACACTTCATACAAAACTTAAAAATCTTTCTAGTCCCTTATTGTTTACTAACTTTACCTAGTCTTTATATTCCTTATTTAAAACATTTTACATAAAAAATCAATACTCAGTTGCTGCCCCAAAAATAATCTCAATGAAAAGACTCACCTTCAAATTTGTAGAGGACACACAGAAACACTCAGGAATTCTGGCGCTTGATACTTGGAAATCTAGAAATGGTACTCCTAACACAGGCAAACAGATACTCAATGATTCCGCAGGCAGGAACGGGAGATGCTTGAATCATATACTTCTCTCAGCTGGGGACACCAGGAAAACATCTCATAACAGGCAATTCCAAAAATCAGGCGGGCACACTTCATCACTAGCAGGAACGGGAGTCACTTCTATCCAGAACTTCTCACAGCTGGCAACTCCAGGAACTAGCCGTCATTCAACTCATCTCATCACAATCGCACACGGCTGGCATTTTTTTCTTCACTTAAAACTAAGGATTCGGGCATCTATTTACTTAAATGCCGGATCACCACAGCTGCTATCAATTTAATATACATATATTAGCTGTAACATCGTGAGTAGCTAACCATCAATAAATCGTCACAGCCTAATTTGAAAATAAAAACTTTGTTTATTTTCTAAGCAATTTGTTAGTGAAGCAATAGATTACAGTTCATATGCCAAGCCGGGGTGCAGTCAGTCTATTTTCTATTCTCAACGCCACCGGCGTTCATTTCTTCCTTTCCACTCCAACCTCCTTAGCGCACTCTTCCAGTCCGTCCCAACCAGGGCTCTCCGCTCATGCTTTCTCAATCCAGGGCAGCGCTTTTCCCCTTTTCTCCATCCAGGGCCAGGCTCCTCTCTCTAGTTTTCTTTTTTCTCCTGAAAAAAACCCTTTTAAACACCAGGGGTGGGTCCACAACACGCTCCTCGTCCCTTCTTATTGGCAGGTCACAAAAGTCTCTCTCGGCCTCCCTCGTCCTATTTGCGCATAACACACCAATACACACCCGAGCTGTCTGGCCCAAGGCGCCATAATTCCTTGTCCAACATCTGGAAACACTTGTCCATCACACCACCTGTTTCTATTATCCCCTTCTCTCAACACCAGAAAAGACGACAAGATTCTTTTAAGACAGGCTTCGTCTATTGTCAATGGGGTGGCGGCTCTCCTTTACCATTACGGCTGCTAGTCTGGCTGGCCCCGAGTTCAGACAATAAACAATGACCCCATGGCCACGTGCACTGGTCATTTTACAGCTGGTGGATCTATAAAATCTAGGGAAAATCGATGCGTGTGAGTTCACAACAATCGAAGACGTCGTACTTGTCATTTAACAGCTGGTGAAGCTATAAAACTTATCGTGAATCGAAGGATGGGGATTCACAACAATCAACGACGTCACAAATGTAAACTCATAGGCTGTTTAATAGTAAAGTGTTTTATTTTGATACCAGCACACATTAAAATAATGCTCATTTGCAGTTATATGATCAGCTTCAGTGATATTTAAATTTTCAAAAATAGTCTATACGTACGAAAACATTCTTTCAAAACCCACACACCACATCTCATACTATGTCTTCCCTACAGCAGGAAATATTTGTGTATACTCAAAAAATTTAATACAGGATACATTTCCAAATCTTAAAATTATTTTTAAAATTTGGTATGGATACATTGTGGAAATATCGGTTAACTTCACTGAACAAAATTGTTTTAAGTGTACTGTTTTGAAAGACATAAGTAATTGGGGAGAACTTTTCTCACAATAGAATTTGTAATGACTGAATTGTGTGAAAATGTAGTTATCGATGTGTGACATTTTTCCTTGTAATAATAGAAACAGAAAGATAAAAAATTAAACTTGCGTAGAAAATAGTTAGAAGTACTGTCACGCGCATTTGAAGAAGTATATCCCCCATTAAAATTAAAAATTATTGACTGAATGTGTGTTATTTTCATCACAAATGCCGATGTAGAAAGGAAATTTTTATTTAATACAAGAAGTTCGAAAAGAAGAACACTAGGAATTAAAATTTAGATTTTTTCCGAAAAATATTCAGTTAACCTAAAAATATCATTTATATGATTTTAATTAAAATAAATTAAAAGTATTGAAATCCTTTTTTATGTTATTTTAAATTAAAATATAATTGAATAGAGAAAGATCGGTTTTATTTCATAAATATAATCATCGTATGTAAATATATCACCGTATGCACCATTTATTGTCTGATTGTTTAAAAAAAGAGATAGGGCCTTTACTATTTTTACCTCATTACTTTTTATAAAAACAGGAAAGTGAGTGCGTTTTCTTACTCTCATATTCAAAAATGAATACAGGATGCTTTTTTCTGGTTCAAATCGCAATACCAAAATATTTTTTTTTAATTTTTAAAAAATGATCGAAAAATAAATTTTGTTTGAAGAAAATATAACTATTTTTCAACTACTAACACGTCATTTATTTCATGTTTTTTTACCCTTCATTTTGTTTTAATTTTACTGTGACTGAACCTATCGGGAAAACGATAGAGAAGAACTACAGCTTTCATACAAGATTGCCCAAGGCAACTTAACAGCTAGTTGTAAACGATTGATCTCTTGGTTCTCACTTGACAAAGAGACCGAACTAAGTCATAAAATTGTCCCCGTTCAACCTCCGAAGTTTTAAAAGGGGGAAAGGAAAGAAGTCTGTTGCATTTTTAAAACGAATGGCAAAATAAGAGTAAACGCTTTCGGAATAACTTTTCAGGAGGAAGCGAACCACCCGGAGGGTTAAAAATGTTACATTGACAGCGACAGGAATTAACCTCAAAGTATGAAAAAGATACGCACTAAAATATTTATTCGAATAATTCCATATTACTTACTCGTATTTTCTTAAGAATGTTGAACTTTGTCAGAGGCTTAACAGTAAATAGAATTATTAATGTAGTTTAAACAGATACATATAACCTCAGATTTCATATTGTAACGACTTCACTCAGCTCTGGAATAAACTATTTATTTCTCAGTAAGAAAATCATCAAAAAAAGAATATTCTATCACAATTAATTAGCAAAAGGGTCCACAGATTTCGAGTATCTTTCGCTGCAATGTCTCATACCTCTCGCATAAAATAATGTCCATAATTGATACTGTAGAGGAAAGTCCTATACCTAGGATACGTAAAAAGAGAGAGGGTTCACTCTCGGTAATTCCACTCCGAGTCTGGGTGAGTTCGCTGGCTCCAAATTCGCCATGCTCCTTCGCAATTTCCATCGTTCCAAAATTTGCCTTACTTCGTGGACTCAGGTATAGCTGTATCACAAGTCTTTAGTTGGAGGGTTCCAATTTAGGTTTAGGTCCTCCAATTCGGTTCCCTCACGGTTCTGACTCCGGCATACTTTGCGGATCCAGTATCACTTTCTTTCGTTGATCGGGACTCAGACCATTCCCGGATCTCCCCAGTTCGGAATCCGCTGCACTTCGCGGACTCATTACCGTTTCGTTCACCTTGCTGAAGGGACGTCAAACGGCTCCCTCAAAATCCAGTCTCTTTTCAGACTCTCCCGTTACCCTTATCTCTCTCTAACCGTCTCACGCTTAATCATCCTTCTGTGATCTCTTGTTCTTCTGCCGCCCCTGTCGGTCTCAACACATTTGATCTCTTGCCCAATGGGCGCCGATGGCTTGGTGCACATTGTAAGTTTTCAGACGCGCTGTCGTCACCAAATCGTGAGAAACGAAAGCACAATCCTACGGCGTCTCTTTTGAATGGCCGAGACAGCCTGGAAAAAAGGGCCAAAATTTCTGACCACCCAGTTACGAAATTCTTTCCCAGCAATTAGGGAAATGTCTGCAATTTTCCCACGTCTGTCGGGCCCCACTCTTAGCAATTTGGGAGAAGAGACCGGCTTCATCACAATACACAACAAGCCCAGGGACTTTGACAATTGAGCGTAAGGATCTAAGTTTATTCTGAATAAGACTTTCTGGTATTTGCGAAGTGGAGTAAGAAAACGAAATCCAATTTTTGAATTCGAATATTTGAAATGCTAACTTTAACAATATATATACAGTCAGGTCTCGTTTTATGCGGTAGATACATTCTACCGAAAAACGCATATAAAAAAATCGCATTAAAAAAGACATTACTTGAATGGAAAAAGTAGGGATACGTTCCTTAGTTTTCTAAAATCGCATAAAATCAAAACAACTAGTTAAAATTAACTTAAAACCGCATAAAAAAAATTGCAGAGATGAAAAGAAATAGGCTGCATGATAAATTACTTCGAATGTCTGAAAGAAATTCATACAAAAGCTAAAAAAAAAAACTTATATTCAAACCTTAATTCATTTTATTTTATGGAAAAGTAATACACATAGTTTTACATTTTTAATCATTATCGCTATCTCATAATGGTTTGCACCGTTTGCGAAATGGTTCCAAATCACCTTCATCATCAGAAGAGACTGTCTCTGCAATAGATATTTGCGGTAAAGGCCACGGATTTTCACAAACTTCATTCTCGTTCTGTGCAGCTCTTCCTTTTCTGACAATGTAATCAGTAATTAAACTTTGCGATGAGGATTCTTTTATTTTTTTATATAGTTCACGATATCCAGACATGCAGTGTGGCCGCGGTAGCCGAGTGGTATAGGTATCGGACTGTGGCTTGCTTTGTCACAGGATCGAGCCCAGTACCACTAAAGACCCGCCGTGTAGGGCAGCGATGCACGTTAAATCTGTCGAGAGCTGAAACGTCCTCCCGTTGGTGTGGTGTGGTAGTTAGGAGAGGGGGTGCCAGCTCAGGTGTCGTCCACGTCACTTGACCATGGTTCAAATTACGTGGTCCGTCGCCAAAAGCCCTCGTGTAGCTGAACAGTGCGACGTTAATATTCAATCAATCAACCAGACATGCAGTTCTGCAGCTCACGTTGTAATTTAGAGGCTCGTTCAGAATTGGGGTCATTAATAAGAAAATGATTTTCTAATTTACTGCAAAGTTGAAGACCTTCTTGAATTAATTTTCCAGTGAGGGGAGTTGATTTTTTTTCCTCATCATTATTACCTTCTAGACCTACGACGCCGTCTACAGTTAGGTCTAAAGTTAAATCAATAATATCATTGTCACTTAATGCATCATCCACAAGCAATTCATCTATATCATCGTGGCTGAAGGTATTAAAACCATCTCCTCCAATTTCATGTGCCAAATTAATTATTTCATCTGATAGTATCGATGTTTGAGTGGTTGTATTGTCTGTCACACATGCTGGCCAAATCATTTTCCAACAGGCATTTAAAGTTCTAGGTCTTATTTGAGCGGAAGCAGATGCAACATGAATTAAACAATCAAAAATAGAAAATTGTTTCCACACATATTTTACTGTTCAGGACTCATTTTCTAGTTTATTCAAGATGAATTTGTACGTTGTCTTAATGTAATATTTTTTAAAAGTTGCAATTACGCCTTGATCTAATGGCTGAATGAGGCTTGTTGTATTGGGCGGAAGAAATACTAGTTGAACATTTGGATGTTCTAATTGTGGATGACTTGCTGCATTGTCAACAATTAATAAAACTTTAAAATCGAGAGATTTTTCCTTCATATAGGCTTCCATTTCTGGTACGAAGCAATTATTGAACCATTCTGTAAAAATAGCTGTTGTCATTTAGGCTTTCGGGTCAGCCATCCAATGCCCGGTCAGTTGTTTTAAATCTTTACCTTTAAAGGCGCATGGTCTAAGTGATTTATTTATTAAGAGAGTTTTCAATATCCGATCTCCTGATGCATTGCTACAAAGTAATAAGGTGACTCGATCTTTACTTGCTTTATGTCCACTTGCAGTTTTTTCATCCTTTGTGATGTAAGTACGGTTAGGCAATTTTTTTCCAATAAAGTCCTGTTTCTTCAGCGTTAAATACTTGATCGGCAGAATAGTCCCCATCTTCAATAATTTTCGCTAGCTCCTCTGGAAATATTTTTGCTGCTCCTTCCTCTGCTGTCGCACTCTCCCCTGTTATCTTAATATTATGAAGTGCATTTCTTTTTAAGAACCCGGTTAGCCATCCTTTGCTAGCTGAAAATTCTTTTCCAGCTTGGGAAGTGGAAGTTGATGGTTCTGACTGTTTCATTGATTTATAAAAACTGAAGAGCTTTTTCTTGGATTAAATAACTACTTACAGGAATCCTTCTTTGAATTTGTTCTTTAATCCAAATTGCGATGGCTCTTTCCGTTCTTTCTAATAATACATCCCTTGTGTACGATGCAAATTTGGTGTTTAATTTTGTACCAGAAACGACGGATTTTCTTATTGCAGCTTCATTCTTTTTAATTGCTCTGACAGTAGATTCGCCTAAATTAAAATGTTTTCCAATAGCCGTAGATCCTTCTCCTTTTCCTAAGCGATCTAAAATTGCAATTTTCGTTTCCAACGAAATTGACGTCTTTGATGTTGTTTTTCTCCATTGGTCCAAATAAAATCTTAGAAAAGAAATTTAAAAAAATTACACTTACGATTTTCTAATGAAAAATAAAACTTTACGACACTCACTTTAAATCCAGAAATCAAAATTTGCTGCTTATTATATTGCAACTTAAATTCGCCACTTATTAAAGTGAAACTTTTATAAAAATGAACGAGGCACCGCTAAGAGAAAATATAATTTCGAAATAATGATATCGTATCGGTATACTACTGAAATACTACTGAAATAACGAATGCGAATCTAAGACTGTCGCAGCCGAGCCGCAGACGTAAGCACCAAAAAGATACGGAAATTCTCGGAATACTACGATTTACATCTCAGTATAAAAAATAATAATAATAACAAAAATCTAGAAATGTTTGGAATACAAACCGCAAATGTTTGAAATACAAACCACACAACTTCAAAATCGCATAAAAACAATCCGCATAAAAAGAGACCTGACTGTATATAAAAAAAAACAGCTGCTAGAGTTGGATTTTGCATATATTCTGCTCTGGATTTACCCATCTCTACTAATCGCAAAATTATGAAAATTTAATTAGCTTGGTAAATGTTTAAAAATTAGAAAAATTACCCGTGTAATTAGTTAAGTTTTTTTTAATCGAGAAAACTTTTTTTAATCACAATTATAAAAATATTATATTGACAGTGACAGGAATTTTTTACACAACGAGTCCTGAGACTTTATCATAGATTTAATCTGAATAAGAATTCAAATCTTTTGAAATACTAACTTTAACAATATAAAAAAAACCCGACTAGACTTGAATCCCGACGCGAGGGTAGCGACCACGCGCTCTCATTGGTCAAATCAAATAGCTCGCGCTTACGTCACTTCCTGTTACAAACTTCCGTCCCTTTTGACGAAACCACTCCGACAAAATTCAGCAATCGAGAGAAAAGATGTTACGCATCAAAAATCAAGCGCTATGTGTGCCACTGTTCGGAGTATAGACAAAAAAAATTAAGGCTGTATCTTGAACAGTAAAAAAGTCTTAGGGATTAGAAAGCACTTAAATCTTCAAAATTAAAGTCTGATTTTACAATGTGTGTTCTCTTTCTCTCTATATATTAAAACACTATTTTAATCAAATATATGACTGAAAATATCTTTTTTAATTCAAAATATATTTTTGTACAATATAGGTAGTAATTGTTACGGCGACACAGTTTATTCAACTTAATTGTAACCTAATATTCCCACAAAAATTTTGAAACACATAGCATTTACGTACAAAATAATAATGATACTAACTTAAGCTAAAAATAGTCAGGTTTGTACAAGAAATTTAATTTTTTTCAGTTTTTAATCGGGGCAGTTTAGAAAGTTTTAGTTCTTGTTGTACGATTTTAAATATTGAAATATATAGTACTACAATATATTTATTATAATTTATTTTGGTACGTGATGGAAATATTCAGTTTTATCTGCAATACTTGTTTTCAGAATACTTGAATTTACACACACAGAAGTCTAATTGCAGTATCAGCTGAGGACTGACACTCTCAGATACATCATTTTTAGTAGTGTTCCTACTCTTCGAAATCTCATAGCAACCTGAGAACGTTTTGCTAATGGTATTTTCTCAGCAGGAAAAATTAACGATAAAGCTTCTAAATTATATAAACTATTTTTAAAGCAAAATTTGGCCTTGAAATCAGTTTTAATTAAGTAACTAAGAGAACTCAAAACATAATCAAGCAGAAATTATTTAAGTAACGAAAATTGGAATTAATAAGCATTTCGCACTAAGAGTTGATTGTACTCAAAAATATTTTTTTATTAATTCAAAAGTGGAAAAATGCTTTAAGATGAAACCAAAATCCTCAATAATATGGGTCACAAGAAAATGAGAAAAACAATTCAGTAATATTCAAATTTGTAGGGTTTTGTGTAGCCTTAATATCTTACGATGAAAAGAAAAAAATTCCCGAGAATAAGATATTTGTCTGCAAAATTTATCTCAGCCGATCTTCACGCTCGAGTAACAAACACATTGATTTCTTCCAAATATTTTCAAACACACAAACTCAAATTACAAAATCTCGCAAGTGAACTTTTTTTCCAACGCGCATAACATCGGGGTACTTTCTACTAAAGGGATGTCAAACTCGGGGGCCACAAAGTAAATTTTTGCAACCCGATTAATATGTTGGCACCAGTGACTCACGCAAGAGGAGGGGAGAGTTCCCGATTTCGGAACCCCTCATAGCCCTATATAATTTTTTCGACAGATTATAATCCTATGTATATAGAATGTAGAATTTAATAAAGTATTTTTGTTATTACTAATTAATTTTATTAATTAATGCTTATTATTTATTCAATCATTTTTTTACTGTTTTTTGTTCCTGAAAATAGACAAGTTCAAAATATATATATGTTGAGCGGCGTATTGGAGCACCGACCCTGGACCCCTCCCCCACTATCTTTCCCCTCAGGGGCTCACCTTCTTTAGGTGAGTACGGGTATCACAATCCCGAGGTACCCTAGTGATCTTTTCCCACAAGGGGTTTACTATCTTTGGTAAACACGGGTCTCACGAACCTGGGGTACCCTAGTCATCCTTCTCTATTTTCGACCCTCCTTCTTGTCATTCAATTTATCCTTTCTTTCTTTTCCCGTCTAGATCACAGATTTTCACAAATGTTTGGCGCAGTATAGCCGGATTTGGCTTTTGCGTCATAAAGTCTCACATTCATCTCATCCCCCACTATCTTTAAAAAATTCCCGTGTGCACTCTCACAGCTAAAATATAACTATACCCGTCCCTACAAAAATTTTTTTTCAAGCCACCTGTTTATTTTAAATGAAGTTTCTTTAATAAAATGGTTTTATTTGAAAAAAAATATGTTTAAGCGTGCGTGCAAAGTATGTTTATTTTAACATTTATTTCAAAACAGTTAACTTTTAGCTCTATTATAAGTGGTTAGAAAGTATAATATAAAAGTAATGCAGAAATATGTGGCAATTACCGCAAACATATATAATGGTAAAGGTTAAAAAGTAATACACGGCATCTTGGGTATTTTTATTGCACATTCACATGCACAATAAGGCACTTTACGGCATTTGCTATATTTTCAGAGAGCTGTCATAGTACCCTTTTTAGACACTTATTATGTAACTAGTCGTGATGCGCCCATTTCGATGGGTATTTGAGGATGCTGTCTTCAAACTGTTTCAACTCAAGGAAAACCCCAAGAACTAAATAGTTTTTCCGTGGAACCCTATTCCACACACACACTTAGAACATATTTTAAAGGAAATCTACATCTTATAGGTACTTTTTGTAAAGACAACTAAAAAAAGTATTGCATCTATTATTAAACATGTTAATTTATTTTTTAAAATGAATAACTCATTAATAATATTAATCTGTGATACAAGTGTCACCCACCCATGCAATATGTTGAGTAACTGCGATGTGTGCATGATTTTTTTCACACTAACTGTCGAAGTCTAGGCCTATTAAAATTAACTGCAATCGCAATAGATATTCTGAGCTTAAGGTATCCGACTACGTTCGGAACTGTGATTTTAAAAAAGCACATAAATGGATAATTTTCATGATATTTAGTATCACTCAGATTAAAAAGTTGTTTTAAGGACATTTTGACAAAAAAAATTATTTAAATACAATATTTTGGCAAAAAATTAACTTAGAATAATCTTTTTTCAAACTGTTCTCCTTTTGTGAATTGATTGATTGATTGAATATTAACGTCGCACTGTTCAGCTACACGAGGGCTTTTGGCGACGGACCACGTAATTTTGAACCATGGTCAAGTGACGTGGACGTCACCTGAGCTGGCACCCCCTCTCCTAACTACCACACCACACCAACGGGAGGACGTTTCAGCTCTCGACAGATTTAACGTGCATCGCTGCCCTACACGGCGGGTCTTTAGTGGTACTGGGCTCGAACCCGTGACAAAGCAAGCCACAGTCCGATACCTATACCACTCGGCTACCGCGGCCTCTCCTTTTGTGAAAAATGCTTCTATTATAATAATATTTTGCCTGTATATAGCTCAGACCTCTGTGCAGAGGCTGAACTAGAATTTTTGAAATATATAACTTAGAAGTGGGTTTATCCATGTTTTACGACAAAAGAGGGGACAAATTTTAAGAAAAAAAGGTCGATAATTATTTCAATGGGTTGTAACTCTGAAAATAATGTGAATTTTTCAAAAATCATAGTTCAGCCTGTGTACAGAGGTCTGAGCTATGCACAGGCAAAATATTATTATAATATAAGATAAAAAGAGATAAAAAGATAATAAAAATTATCTTTTCTCTCCTGCTTTATATAAATTTTATTTAAATTTTTATTTAATTCTTTTTAAAATTATTACTTAATTTTCCCTTACCTGTTTTATTTTTTAAGATTTTTACCAACTGGTTCGAGCATCTTTCGCATTTAATTTTGCATAATTATTTTATTTCACGAGTGCAGTCTTTTTTCTTAAATTTAAACTTCTTTTTAATTTTCAACACTTAAAATCTAACATGGCAAGTTATACCTGTGAATATCAACCCACAATCATTGAAGATAGGGGATTAAAACCTCTGCGGAGATCATGCGCCCCGATGACCATTCTACCCATTATAATATAAGCATTTTTTCACAAAAGGAGAACATTTTGAAAAAAGATTATTCTAAGTTAATTTTTTGCCAAAATATTGTATTTAAACAATTTTTTGTCAAAATGTCCTTAAAACAATTTTATGCATGTATTCCAATCTAAATGACACTAAATATCATGAAAATTATCCATTTATGCGCTTTTGTAAAATCACGGTTCCGAACGTAGTCGGATACTTTAATTTATTTCTATGCTTAGATTTTGTAACCACTTATGATGAGAAATATTTTTCACTTATAAACATTGTTCTGAATGGCATTAAAATGTTTGGCGAAATACTATGTATTTTGCAAGATTTGCAACATAAGATTTAGGAGCTGTTCTTGATTAAATTTTAGAGTTTTGACATCGAATCTGTTGATAGGTCCATTTAGTTGTTCCCTCTTCTTTATTGTAGGTTTTTTTTAACAAATGTTAAATGGTACATTTTATATTGGAAAGCTATTTAGTTTTGCTAACCAGAAAGCAATTATCTCGTGGAACCCGGGGTAGTAAGCAAAATATTTACAATCTAGTAGGTAATATATAAAAATAAAACATTTTAATATTCTTTTATTATATTATAGTAAAAGTTCAAGAAGTATTGCAAAATACAGTTAATATGTAGAAAATAGCAGCATGGCCCAGGGTTGCACGGGGTTTCTCTACTTTTATAAAAATTTTCCCATTCCTTCACAAAATCAGCACTTCTAATACTCTTTTCCAAAATGATCCCCCCCGAGTAACCTGGCGTTGCTCGGGTTTTTACCGAGTGTATTTATTTTACAAATGCCAGGCCATTGACCATCAGGTCATTAGGCAACGGGCTCTCCAATACCTTTTTACATTGCAGTTAAGATCATTCAGTGCAGAGCACTCGTCCAAATGAGCGGCAGTCATGTCTTGTCCAGTGTCACACAAAACGCAGATAGGTGAAGTCACTAAGTTAAAACGAAACAGATGAGCACAAAGCAGTCATGTCGGGTTAAAAGTCTAACTTTAGCCACAGCAGCAGCACGAGGAGAACTTGGAATACCGTGGGATTTCTTACATAGTGTACTCCAAGGCTTATCACGAGCAACACGAGAAGCTGTAAGGCGAAATGATTCCCTAAAAATCCTTTTAATTTCCAGTTTGACAGAATGAAGTGTCAGGTCTCTGCGAAAGTTCTGAAGGATACCCGTTCCCTTTTTTGCCAAAAAGTCTGCCCTCTCATTTGCCCAAAGACCACAGTGGGATGGTACCCATTGAAAGACGATCTTTCCTTTTATCTTTCCCAGGAGTTCTCTACAGTTCTGCACACGTAAACAATTATTCTCATTATAGTTGGACAAAGCCTGAAGGGCAGAAGTAGAATCTGAAAGAATTACAGCTCTTTCAATGGAGGGAAGACGAACAGCAAGTTGCTGAAGGGCTATATGTATAGCTTCAAGTAGTCTTTAAAAATAGTTGTATGTTCAGAAAAGTAGAAATTTTTATCATTACAAAATTTCACACCTGTATTAAATGTTGAATTAAAATTGTGAGCATTTTTTGAAATGTTCGAAGAACGGAAAAAAGTTTGATGCAATTATTTTTGTAAATGAGAAGTTATAAAAACTTTGAATTTGATAAGTAGTTATTAAACATTTAAAATTTGAGTATATTTTAACTGATGCAACATATTTAAAAATTAAAATACTATAAAGAATTAAAATTTATTTAAGTAATTCTCAGCTGAATAAAACTGTTACTTTGTCTTCTATTTTTTTAAAAATATTAAAACTACCTTTTTTACTAATTATAATACCATTCATTCCAAAAGGGTTTATAGTTTAACTGCTTGCCCCTAGGAATCCATTTCTTAGCAGTTTCAAAGATAATTTTTACAAATCTGGAGAAAACTCTATCGACGCTTTCACCGGCCTTACAGAAACACTCGAAATGGATTCGAAAATAGTCTCGTTTTCCTAAGTAAAGTTCTTCCAGTCGGCCTTGGCGAAATTCCATCTATTTCTAAAGGGTCTCTTTGAAGAATTACTTGTGTCAAAACCAATCCCAGTAATAATCATGCGGTGGCCTGAGCCAGGATCGCAAATGACTTCTCTTTCTACATCATCAGCGATATCCGCGGAAGCTAAAGTCAGATCTGGGTTAGTACCATTGCCATTGTAGTGCAAGTAGGTTGGAATATCTGAGTCATCATACAAAAGTTCCATTTGGTCAGCGATCAAAAGATCTTCCATTACCTTACCAGCGGAATTCAGATCACTGTAGTTCCAGCGCTTGCTGTGAGCATTAAAGTCACCGCATAGTATTGTTTTACTGGTAAAAGTCAGGAGGCTAAAGTCAAGCTTAGTGTTACCAGGTGGGCTGTAGCAACCATAAACTTTGAAGTGTCTTTGAAGTGTTTCCCGAGTGTATAACTTAAAGTTTCCTGTTGCGAAATTCTTTCGCTTCTTTTCTTTGTCAGACAGCTTTTTATTCCCCCCCCCGCCATTACAGGAACATTTTTAAATGCATAAAATATTGTCATGGTATAATTCCCCTTTCCCTCTCGCTGTCAGCCGTTCCTGGTATGTGTGTGTGTGATTTCTGTATTAACATCATTACAAAATTCGCGTGGTAATTTCCCACAATTAATTATTACTCTCCTTTTAAAATTTTGGCTACCGTTGAAGACACGCTGTTGAATTTATCGAGAGTCCCAGCGTTGGTGTGGTATGGTAGTTAAGACAGATGGGGGCTAGCTCAAGTCTCATCCTCATCACTTGACAATGGCTCAAAATGTCGAGGTGCGTCGCCAAAAGCTCTCGAGTAAGTGAACAGTGGGACTTTAATATTCACTCACTTTGCAACTTTTTACGCCCCGGAAACGAAAATGTACCTTTTTAAAAATAGTTGTATGTTGAAAAAAGTAGAAATTTTTATAATTAAAAAAATTACAACTATATTAAATGTTGAATTAAAATTGTGGGATGAGCTTTAAATTTTAGTGGGAATACAAATTTCATAGAGAACGTGAATCCATTTTGCATACACATTTGTAATTCCCCTTGAATGCGATGGAAAGAAATCGGTCAGGTCCGTTTGAAGAAGCTTTATTTTCTGTGTTTTTACTCAGTTACAAAAAGGTAGTAGGTCCCAAGTAGGACCCAAGTAGGTCCCTCCCACCATTTCCCTTGTAATAAATGTTCTCCAGAACACCCTCTAGATACGAGATCTGCAGCATTAAGTGTCCCTGGAATGTGGCGCCACATGGCGGGGGAAGTTAATGAACGTATTTCTGTACTCGATTTTGAACAGAATTTTGCTGTCTCTGTATCCAACACAATGCTGTTGTGGAGTCTGTCCAACAATAAATTTTTACAACGTAAAGTCTTAAATCATTTATCACAGTAGAGAGTAATCTTGCCTCAATTAAACAAGCGAGTAATTCTAAACGGGGTGTAGTAACAGTTTTCACTGGTGCAACTCTACTTCGGGCATATATTAAACTAACTTTTATTTTATTGCTGTCTTTAACTCTTAAAAATATACATGAAGCAAAAGCCTTTTGGCTTGCGTTAGAAAAAAGATGTAAACTAACAGACTCGACATTTGGGGAAATGTTAAACCATCTTGGGATCCTTATATCTGAAATTAAATGTAACTGTTGATACCATGATTTAAATTTTCTTAATAGGCCATTTGGAAGAGTGTCATCCCATTTAAGTTTTAAGTTCCATGTTTCTGGCAAAAGTAATTTTGGGATCAACGTAACAGGTACCGTAAAACCTATAGGATCAAAAACCTGATGAGTTAGAGGTAAAACTAACCTTTTCGTAATAGGTTTTTCTGAAATATTAGTTGTTTCTACTTTGCAAGATAACATATCACTGTCTGTATGCCACACAATGCCTCAGACTGAAACACTTTTATCTGTGGATGTATCCTGAATGAGTTCTACACTATGTAAATTTGACTCCAACCCTTTAAACTGAAATTGTCAGAAGACATGATTATTTGTGATTATAATATAAACTTTCACATTTCTAATTCAGTATCCAAACTAGTTACACAGTTATCGACATAAAATGCAGTCTTAAGATTTTAAGATGTGTAACTCAAATTTTCTTTTACCTTAGCTAAATGATAGTGTAGAGTAGCAGCCAATAAATAAGGACTACATGTTAACCCCAAAACCAGTCTTCGATGCCTATACTCCTGAACACGCTCCATGTCATCTTTCCCCAACCATAAGAAACGTAAAAAATCACGATTCTTTTCCCTAATCGATATTTGTAGGAAAGCCTTTTCTATATCTGACGTAACATCAATGTAGTTCCTACGAAATCGATTTAGAATCGTAGGGATGATTTCCATCAAATTAGGTCCAGTGGATAAACAAACATTTAATGATGGAGACCCTAATACATGCGAACTTGCATTAAATACAGGCCTCATGCTCGTAGTGCTATCCTGATTTTATCACTGGCCTATGAGGTAAATAGTGCACTCCACCTATTTCTCCCTGTGGTATTTTCTCGATAATACCAAGATTCAACCAGTTTAAATTACACTTATTCAAATTTACACTTATAACTATTATCAATATTATTCACTTGAATAACATAATTCGTATACGACGTTTCATTTGTATCAATACCACCAAATAATGACTGTTTTAAATTTACTTCACTCACTGGCTCATAATTCATATTTTGAACAATATCATTGCATATATAGGATTTCATACTACTAGTATCATATATGGCTCTTACTAACATTTCCTTTTTATCATTACATAATTTAACAACTAAAGTTTGTAAATATACATCAGAGAGTTGCACATGGCTGTTTAACGTACTAATTTTGTTTTCTTCATTCTCTCTGTATGAGAGTGTATCCAACTTATTAGAATGTAAATCTGGACACAAAAAAACAAAATGTCTTTTTTTACATATATGACCCGATTTACACTGGTTTGCCCTGTGAAATCGTTTAAGGCACAAAAAACAGGTATTTTTTCTCTTAAGAATATCCTTTTTGAATTCTAAATTCATGTTAAACACTTCATTACAACTCTCAGATGCATGCAATTTATCTCAAAAAATACAATTATTGTTGGCGCCAGTTGGTGAGAATTCTTTGTATAGATTGCTTCGAGCCAACTGTTGTAACCTTTTTGTAAAGTGTTCGAAAAGTGTAGCTATCCCATATGGTTGGAATCCGTTTCGCTTATTAAAAATTGTCAAATTTACAGTACATTTAGTTATTTTAGTCAACATTGGGTCCACTCGTGGAGTTGTAGAACCTCTGATTGTATTATCGTTAGAATATTAATAGTAGTATGTCTAAAGAAGAATTAGTAGTGTTGAACAGAAAGCTTGGAGCTATAAAAGCTCAGCTAACAAGAATTAAGGACTTCATGAACAATCCGGATGAAAAGGACAAAACACATTTAGAATCCAAACTGGATACCTAGAAAAGCTTACGAATTAAGCTAAGTGATATAACGGATGAACATTATGAAGTAGTAGCAGATGATAGTGATTTGGAATCCCTTGAATCAGAAATCCTGGATTTAGAAGATTATTGCGAAGATATATATATATATATATATATATATATATATATATATATATATCCAGGTAAGAATTAAAAATATTCTTTCAAATATTTGTCTGAAGAATAATGCTGTTACATCTTCTGAAAATAGTTTTAAGAGCATTAAATTACCAGATATTCAATTGCCACGATTTAATGGTTCTTACCATGAGTGGTTTAATTTAAAAGAACAATTTGTTTCTTTAATTGATTCTAACAATAGTTTAAATGAATCTCAAAAACTGTATTATTTAAAACCTACACTCACTGGAATTGCTAAAGATGTTATAATGATTGATGATTCACATACTTCATTATTTGAATGCTTGAAAAAGAGATTTGAGAATAAAAAATTGATAATAAATAGCCATTTCAGTGAAATATTGTCATTGGCAAAATTTACTCACGAATCAGCAAAAAAATTAAGAACTTTAATAGATTGTTGTTAAAAACATTTAAGAGGATTAAAAATGGTAGGATTAGAATTATACGAATTTTCAGAAGTTCTATTGATAAATTTAATTTTAAGAAAATTTTTTAGATAAGGAAGCAAGAAAGAATTATGAGCTCAACTTAGCTTCTACGGAACTGCCTAAGTGGGAGGATTTTATGAACTTTTTGTTAAAACGTTGTTTAATTCTAGAAAATATTCAAACAAATAATGCAACAGCTTTTCCATCGGAACGAATTTATAAAACAAAGTCTTTCCTTGCTAAATTAGATCCAGCTAACTGTGTAATTTGTAAACAACAATCTCATCCAGTATTTAGATGAAAAAAGTTTAACGATTTGAGCGTTAATGAAAGATTTAATTCAGTGAAAAGGAGCAATCTTTGTATCAATTGTTTCAGTTCTTCTCATAAAGTGGCTCTATGCAAAAGTGTGAGGAATTGTCCTAACTGTTCTAAGCGTCACAATTCACTTTTGTGTAGAAATTTCGAGAGAAATGTGGATAGCCCAAGGAGTCTAGGTAGCGAAACTCTGCCAAATATGGAACCTAAAGGGTGTTTTTTTAGAGGTATAGAACTTTAAATTGAAATAAAACAACGATGTATTATTCGATTGACATGATTTTTTTTTATTCGAAAGATAATCTTGTGGCATTACATTTTAAATATGATTTCTGGCATATGACTGCCATGGCTGGCTCGGATGTAGTCTAATCTGGACGTCCAATTTTCGATGACTTTTTCCAACATTTCTGGCCGTATATCGGCAATAACACGGCGAATGTTGTCTTCCAAATGGTCAAGCGTTTGTGGCTTATCCGCATAGACCAATGACTTTACATAGCCCCACAGAAAATAGTCTAGCGGTGTTAAATCACAACTTCTTGGAGGCCGATTCACAGATCCAAAACGTGAAATTAGGCGGTCACGAAACGTGTCTTTCAATAAATCGATTGTGGCACGAGCTGTGTGACTTGTTGCGCCGTCTTGTTGGAACCACAGCTCCTGGACATTATGATTGTTCAATTCAGAAAAAGTTAGTAATCATGGCTCTATATCGATCACCATTGACTGTAACGTTGTGGCCTTCATCGTTTTTGAAGAAGTACGGACCAATGATTCCACCAGCCCATAAAGCGCACCAAATAGTCAGTTTTTCTGGATGTAACGGTGTTTTGACATACACTTGTGGATTAGCTTCACTCCAAATGCGTCAGTTTTGTTTGTTGACGTAGCCATTCAACCAGAAGTACGCTTCATCGCTAAACAAAATTCGCTTATGAAAATCGGGAATGCGTATTCCGCACAGAACCATTATTTTCGAAATAAAATTGCACAATTTGAAAGCGTTGTGCAGGCGTGAGTCTATTCATGATGAATTGCCAAACCAAACTGAGAATAAATCACTTGACAGCTGTTAAATCGGTCGCCCTCTTGGAAAGTAATGCCAACTTAAACTTCTATACCTGGAAAAAACACTCTTTTAGAACCCCCCTACTTTAAATGTAAACAGTGAATGTTTCCAACCGAAGCAAACCATTCGTTCTTGTGTCGAATCGTTTGAAAACGGAGGGGAATTTGTGGGACATTCCAAGGGTCATTCAACTATGCTCTTAATCACAGCTGTAGTATATTGTCAAAACAGTCGCGGGGAAGTCTTTCCTCTGCGTGCTCTACTGGATTCAGGGAGTCAAAGTGATCTAATTACCCACGAGGCTGCCTTGGCTTTGGAGTTGAAGTGTGAAGAGTAAACACCACTATTTACGGTGTTAACGGGACTTCTCAATTTATAAAAAACAAAGTGCCTACTGTTGTTTCGAGTAAAAACAGACAGTTTCAGAAGTTAAAGGAATTTCTTGTTGTACCGAAAATTACGGGTTTGACTCCAACAAATAAATTAGATATTAGTGGGATAAAGTGAATCCGAGTTGCTGAGGAGATTCGAAACAAATGGCATTGCGTAGGCTTAATTCATTGTGGAGAAGATTAGTTCAAGATCCAAGGATATATATTGGAATTATATAGAAATTGTATACATGAATATTTAGAAATGGGGCATATGGAAGAAGTAGTAGAAGATGAGGATTCTGCTATTGTGTATTATCTCCCTCATCATGGTGTGTACAATCGCAAGAATATTCGATCCGCTGGACTAATTGGACCTGTAATAACCAGGGCCAAAATCTTATTCCAGTCTTTGTGGCAGTTGAAACTTGATTGGAATGATCCGTTGCCTTCGAAATTAGTTTCCTATTGGAAATCCTTCATAGATGCTTTGGAATCTATAAACTGTCTCGATATCCCACGTTATTGTCTACAAGATAAGTCTATCAGGACAGAGTTGCATGGCTTCACTGACTCGTCTGAAAAGGCTTACGGTGCTGTACTTTACCTACGATGCATTAATACAAGTGGACAAATCTATGTTAGGTTCCTGTGCTCCAAATCAAAGGTAGCCCCACTGAAAAGTATTACTATACCCCGATTGGAACTTTGTGCTGCAGTGCTTTTATCAAAGCTTCTTAAAAGAACCCTCAATGCCTTTAAAGCAGTGTTTCTCAAACTGTGGGGCGCGCCCCCGGGGGGCGCGATAACCTTACGAGGGGGGCGCGAGCATATCGAAAATAAAAGATTTAAAAAATAATTAATTTACTGGAATGAATTAAAACAAAATACTTTCAGACATAATAAAAAATGCACTTTTACTCTGATGTAAGTTATAGGCCAGGGATGGCGAACCAATGGCACGCGTGCCAATGATGGCACGCGACAGAATATTTTGGGCACGCCATCGATCAAAAACGATTTGCATTTTGGCTTAAAATAATTAAGTTTACTATTAAGTATTATGAACAAACGCGAGTGATCCGTCGCGATGCCGACAAGTGGGGGAGCAGACTCGTTTGTTATGTCTTGCGTAAATACTTCGTATATTATAAATTGCTAATGATGCAAAGTTTATCTACGCATAGTGTGTGTACGTAACTATTTCTAAATATATTCAAGTTGTTTAAAAACATATTCTAACGTTTACATTAATAGTTCAGCTTGTATATACATCTAATTTATTAATGTGATCTAATTCTTGTCTTGTAAGTCTAATTGGTAAAATAGCTCTCACTGCTTTATTTTTAAAACTTTTAATGATCTGAGACAAAAGCGAAAGATCAGACACTACAGAAATCTCCTGCGAGCACTCAATTTCTTAAAAACAAATAAATCTGCCCATGAGCCCGCAGTCGTGCGCAGTCAGTAAAAAAGGGGTGTTTTTTGGCGGGGGGAATCAAGCGAGAGCACATAGAATAGTTAATTTCATCGACACATCTGTACATTTAAAGTTTTGTGTTAAATTTACGATTTTTAACTGGTATTTAATATGGCTAGTTCAACAAAAAAAGTGCAAGATAGTAAGTATAGCAGAGAATTTCAAACTTGGTGGGCTGATAAATATGGCATGATCAATAAAGGTGACAAAGCGGTGTGTGTTTTATGTTCTGGAACAGTGGTATGCAGAAATATATCGTCTGTAAAACGGCATTTTGAAACAAATCACAAATCCTTTTGTGAAAAAAGCGAACCAGAGCAAAAAGAATTAATTGCAAGTGCAATAAAAGACAGAAATAAACAGTCGACGTCTATATTTAAATATGTAAGCAAAAATTGTCACACAAGTGCGGCAAGTTACTCAGCTGCAAATGCCATTGCTCGGCATGGTAAACCTTTTTAAGAGGGAGAGTTTTTGAAGGAAGCTTGGTTGGCATGTGCGCCCTCACTTTTTGATGATTTTGATAATAAAGATAAGATAATTCAGCGCATCAAAGATGTTCCTCTATCTAGAAACACAATGAAAGATAGAATCTTGAAATTGGCAGAAAATATGTTACAGATCAACAAAAAAATGACATTAACTCCGCTCCTTTTATATCGCTATGTCTTGACGAAAGTATTGACACTACTAAATCGGCACGTTTAGCTGTCTTTGCTCGATATTGTGTAGAAAACATCATTAAGGAAGAATTAATTGCGATAACATCGTTGTTAACAACTACAAAGGGCACAGATATTTGTACGGCAGTAAGAAATTCGCTTGCTGAGAAGGAAATTGATTTGAAAAAAAATTGTTTAGTAACCACTGATGGTGCTCCAAATATGGTAGGCAAAAAATGGCTTAATTTCTTTTATTTAAAACAGACGTAGGACACTCGATTCTTGAATACCACTGCATTATTCACCAACAAGCCTTATGTGCAAAGAGTGGTTCAAGATTTCTTGATAATGTAATAACTTTATTCACAAAAATAGTCAACCTCATATCGTCACAGGCTTTAAATAAACGAAAGTTTGATGCTTTGTTGAATGAAGTCAATTCGGTGTATAATGGCTTAATAATGTATAACAATGTTTGCTGGTTGAGCCGCGGAACGTACTTCAAAGATTTGTTGATTGCTTGGAAGAAATCAGACTGTTTCTACAAAAATGAGAGCAAAATTGAACAATACCCACAGTTGATGGATATTATGTGGCTTTTATAATTGATGTTTTATACAGACATATGCCAATATTTCAACAATTGAACATAAAGCTTCAAGGCCCGCATAAAACAGTTATCCTCATGATGGATCCGCTTTTGAAGCTAAACTATATGTTTTCAGAAACGATATTATTACAAAAAACTACAAGTACTTCCCAAACTTGAAAAAATATCACAGATTTAGATGCCCAAGAGAAACGAAACGAAGAAAAGTTATTGATGACTTTATTTCCATAATGGATTCTTTAATCAAAGAATTTTCAGCGAGATTTTTCTCAGTTCAAGGAATTATCGGAAACGTTCAAATTTATTATGTACCCTGATGTGATTTCGTTTGATAAACTGAACTTGTCTCATTCGATTGGTTGAAATTGAAGAACTTGAAATGCAACTGATTGATTTCCAGTCTAGTTCAATATGGATTCAAAAGTTTATTGAAACAAGGAAAAAGTTGGAATTGATTGAAGCAGAAAGATTGACAAGCAATATAAGTAAAAATATCAGTAACGAAATTTTGGAAACGTGGAATTCGATTCCAGACGCATTTAACTGTTTAAAGAAGTTGGCGTATGCTATTTTAATCATATTTTCATCTACCTATGCCTGCGAGTCATTATTTTCAGAGATAAATAACATCAAAGACTCGCTTAGAAACCGTTTAACAGACGACTCTAATTCAGCATGCATTCTACTAAAAGTAACATCTTATAATCCTGATATAAGTTATTTCTCATCTAATCTACAACAGCAGAAATCACACTAATGTTACTTTAATTAAAATTACAAGTATAACTAAAACATTTACTACTATACAGTGCAAAATGTATTTTTTTCGTATTAAATAAAGAATTTTGATTTGTTCGTATTTAGTTTTATTAGTTGTTCAATAATCACAAGTCAAAATTATTTGATGGCACGCCTATAACTCATTAAACGTTTTTTTAGAAAAAATAGCACGTTGACCGAAAAGGTTCGCCACCCCTGTTATAGGCGATATCAAGTCATCAAAAAAAAAAAAAAAAAAACTTCTTCAATACTTAATTAGCTATCTTTGATTCTATAACCAAATAAAAATATTTTATTTAATTTGCTGTAATCCCATGATGAGAGAGTTTTTATTACGTTTTCTTTTTAAAAAATAACATTCTACTCTTTCAGAGAAAAACAGATCCAGATCCAGAATCGAAAAAAATTCAGGAACATAAAAAATTCATCACTGTCATTATTTTTGAAATACTGCACATTATAGCTGTAATTTGTTTGACCTTCTAAGTTATTAGTAGAGTTAGTTATAACCCATCTCTTATGTGTGTTTATTTCTCATTTAAAAAAGTTGTAAGTAATGTATTTCTCTATTGCGCTTTTTTCCACGTAAAACAGTTTTATGATATTTGGAAAACCACGGAAAGCACACACACTCTTTGATGGATTACTATGCGAAGACTGAGACCAAGAGGAGTATTTTCAAACATAAAGCATAACAATTGTTTTTAGCAGTAACATACATATTATCATAATGAATACACTTTTTACCCGGAAGTGGTCGCGTGGGACACACAGATCACGAAATTGTTGATTCTGGCAGAACTGCTTATTTGTCACCAAAGAAAAATTGAAGAGTCCTTGAAAGTAGGTAAGTAACTTTCTCTTAGTTAAATTATTCACTGGAATAACGATTTGTATCGTGTACAATAAAATAATTATAAAAAAAAGGATTGGGGTGACTCAATAACCCTGCTAGATCGTATCGAGTGCGCGCCTGCTCCCAGGTTAAAACATGTTGAAGTCTTTTGCTTTAAAAATATTAAAATAATACAATTATTCTTCATCGGAATTTTATATTGTTGTTCATTATTTAACATCAACTATAAATGCTAATTCTGTGAGGATTAAAATTAAAATTCGCTTAAAAACTAATTATAATTTGAGCAAGCATTTAAAAAAACATTTTACATTTTTTGTAAACATTGTCGCGCACTTGGCTTTAATGTTTGGCAAGAATGTTTTATTTTCTTTTAAACGAACTCATGCAAAAGAGCGCGTACTTCGGCCGGTATACTTTTAATGTATCAGTGCTGCACAGAGTATTTTATAACTATTTAATTAATACTAAATTAAGAACAAGTTTAATAAGTATTAACGACTTCCATGGGCTTGTTCTACAAAGCAAAGTTTTTATAAGGAATGCTTATGATTAGAAATTGACCCTCTGAGTTATTTTTCTATATTTAGCAGATATCCATATTTTGTCTTCTAAGCAGTCACCGCATTTTGCAATATGTTCAATTTAAAAATTAGAGAAAGGAAAAATAACGTAATAATTGTCCTATTACTTAGTTAATTTATTTTTTTGCTTAAAAGTAGTATTCAAAATTTAATACTTATGTTATTAATGTGTATGGTTTATAATTAAGATCTCGTATTGTAGCTTTAGCGTCAAAGTGAATTATTATTGCATTTAGTGCATTATTAATGTATAAGGGGGGCGCGATAAAAATTGTGATTGAAAAGGGGGGCGCCAGTATTGAAAGTTTGAGAAGCACTGCCTTTAAAGTTAATATCAGTAAAATTTACCTTTGGACTGATTCCAGCATTGTACTGGCTTGGATCAAAAAGCCACTTGCTCAACTCAAAACATTTGTGAGAAACCGTGTCAGCATAATTCAGGAACTCACAGAAGGTGAATTCTGGAAACACGTGAATTCTGAAAACACCCCTGCTGATATACTTTCAAGAGATATTAGTCCAAATAAAATTCAACATTGTGAACTTTGGTGGTTTGGCCCACCTTTCTTACATCAGTATAAAGAACTGGAACCTTACGATATTACTGCCGTAGAAAGAAATGATCTTTTCCTACAAGAATTGAAAGAAACTTCGGACTTTCCTCTATGTGCATTATTAAAGAACTTTGAACCACTGGATATAATTAGTAATTGTTCATCATTTACTAAGTTGCAGAGAGTAATTGCCTGGTGTAAGCGATTTATTGACAATGCAAGACATCCAATCAGCCGAACTGTGGGACCTTTAAAGAGTAAAGAACTATCAGAATCTTTGAAGTGTATCATAAAAAATATTCAAAGAACATTTTATAATGAAATTCAATATTTTGAAAAGGGAATTCCTCTTCTAAACTCATGTAAATTGTTAAACTTGCATCCCTTTTTAGATGAAAGTGGATTACTTCGAGTTGGAGAACGGTTAAGAAACTCCCCTATTCCAAGAAATCAGAAACATCCCATGATAATTCCCACCAACCATAATTTTACTTATATTATTATTAATCATTTTCATCTTCTCTATTTTCATACAGGTGCTGAAGCTACCTTAGCAAATATTAGGAATAACTTTTGGATAGCATCCGCAAGAAATGTAGTTAGAAAAATTCTTAGAACATGCATCACCTGTAGGAAGGTGAGTGCTAAAGGTTCGCAGCAACTAATGGCTGATTTGCCAGGTGCGAGAGTCACTACTTGCAGAGTTTTCAGTCAGGTAGGTATTGATTATTGTGGACTCTTCCAGTTGAAAACTTTTTCAGGAAAATGCAGGCAGATTAGGAAAGTCTATGTTTATGTTTTTATTTGTTTTACAGTTAAGGCTATCCATTTAGAATTAGTGATTTAAGTACAGAAGCCTTTCTTGCAGCTTTAAAACGGTGAAGCGAAACATTCCTCTTTATTTTGTCTACATTGGCGCCAGCCAGTCTTTGCTTATAATTTATTGCTGATCAGTGTAATAACCATTTTTTTATTAAGTTTCCGCGCATATGTCGAAACTTTTGAATCTTTATCCTGTAAAAGATTCAAATAACATTACTGGATTAAGGAAGTTATACGATATTTGTAAAATACAAATTAGAAGTTTAGAATCACTTAACGTAACATCTGGAATGTACGGTCATTTACTGCAGATAATTCTTCTTAAATTATTACCAGAAGATCTGGTCTTAGATTTTAACAGAAAACAATTAGGAAAAAAGAGGAAAGCACATTCGATGTAATGGAATTGTTGCAATTTTTAAAAATAGAAACCGAATGTCGTGAATCCGCCCTTCTGCTAAGCGGCCAGGGGGAGAGGAAAAATCTTCTTACTCATAACTCTAAAAACATGCAAACCGGGTATGGCGATAATCAAAACATTTCGCGCAATAGACAGAACAAAATTCAAGGTCGCACATCTACATGTGAATTTATGACATCGGTAAATGAAAGAGATCTGCAACATTGCTTTTTTTGTAATCTAGATCATCTGGCAGAAAAGTGTAATAAAATTAGCATTGAAATGAAAAAAGAAATTTTGAAGAAACAGGGGAAACGTTTTTTGTGTCTGCGACCAAAACATTGTATAAAAAATTGTTTATCAAATAAGACTTGCAGAATTTGCAATGGTAGACATAACGAAACTCTCTATTTGTTTCAAATCTAAATTAATTAATGAAAATAAGCATACTGAATCAGAAGGAAAGGGAATAGATTCTCAAGATACAGTCGTCTCAACAATTTCTTACAATAAACAAAATAAAATTTTCTTGCAAACATGTACCGTAAAATTAGAACATAATTTCAAAGAAATATTTTCGCATTTGTTATGTGATTGTGTATCAATGAGAAGCTTTATAAGAATTGTCGAACTGTTTAGGACTCCCTGCCATTACAAAAGAAAAGTTGTCAGTGTATACTTTCGGAAATAAAACTCCCGTAGAAAAAGACTATGATGTAACTAAATTAACTCTTAAGAATAAGGATTCGCCAAATATGAAAATAGACATCGAGGCTTTGGTTACTGATCAAATTTCGGCGGCAAATATCCCCCCTCCTGAATTAGACAATATTCCACAAGCATTTCAATTAGAAAATTTAGTCCTCGCAGACTTACCAAACTGAAAAGAGCCCATTACAACACTAATCGGAGCAGACTATTAGTACGATGTAGTTACTGGAAAAATTAAACAACTGAGTAAGAAGTTAGTTGCGGTTGAAACCATTTTCGGCTGGTGTCTTCAAGGTCGAAATAGCAAAAAGCAATCATCGCTTGCTCTAAGAGTAATATTTCAAGAAAATTTGATTTCGGATCAACTAAAGAAATTTTGGGATCTTGAAGTCTCCGGTTTAATCGACTCTAAAAATGAATCTGATGTCTACGAAATTAAAATAATGAAGAACTTCGAATCAAATATTAAACACGATGAAAAATCTAAACGGTATAAAGTAGGGTTACCGTGGAAGTTAGAAGCAGTGAATTAAAAGATAATAGGGAAATTGCTGAGAAGAGATTTACGCGGCTCACAGATAGCGATTCCAGAAAAATCCTCATGTGTTCCTTGAATATCGAGTGGTATTACAGAATTATTTGAAACAGGGTATTATAGAGTTAGTCCCAGATTCTCTGATAGTGACTCAAACAAAGTTACTTTTTGTCTTCTTCACAGAGAAGTAACTCGAAAAGATTGCCATTCCAGCCAACTACGTATTGTATATGATACTTCGTCACACATGATGCAAATTCCCCCTCTCTGAATAGTACTATGTATATGACCAAACCTTTATCCTGAAATTTTCGATATCCTTCTGAGGTTTAGACTAAGTTTGGTTGCGTTCACTGCCTACATGAAGCAAGTATTTTTACAAATAATGCTAAATGAGGAGGATAGGGACGTAACAAAATTCTTGTTTTTGAATAACCCCTCCGATGAGTCTCAGCTTCCTTCTGTGCATCGGTTCATCAGAGTTTTATTCGGTATTAGTAGTAGTCCTTTTTTGTTGAGCGCAACTATAAAACATCATTTGAAGAAATATTTTGAAAAGTATACAGATACAGTTAACTTTTTGAATGACAATATTTATGTAGACGATATTTTAGGAAGCCAACCGTTTGTAAAGCAAGCTTTAACAGTTACTTTAGAAGCGATTAAAATTTTCGAAGATGCCAGTATATCTCTACATAAATGGCAAACTAATTCGAAATCCTTTCCAAAAATATGGCAAGATAAGGGAGTAATTTCGGATGAAAGTCCTCATTTCTAAACTTTTGAAAAAGATGATTTGCCCTACAAAGTTTTGGGTATAGCTTGGAATAGTAGAGAAGATTTTCTATACTTTGATATTAAAGGATTAATCGACTTTGTCTCTAAAAGAATTGATACAAAGAGATTTATCTTGCAAGTTTTAGGCAGAATCTTCTATCCAATTGGATTTTTGGGACCTTTTACTCTAAGGATGAAGCACTTGATGCAGAAAGTATGGCTTCTGGGCGTAGAGTGGGATGAAAGTTTTCCTGGTGATATAATTTCCCTTTGGGCTGATTGTTGTGAAGAGGTTCCCCAATTAACTGACTTCTCAATACCTCGCTGTTACTTTTCTGACCTTTTAGTGAATAATTTTAAAGCATTCGAACTTCACCTTTTTTCTGATGCCTGCACAAAGGCATATGGAACAGTAGCTTATCTCCGTGTGACATCATCTAATAAAGAAATTTTAACATCATTTGTTGCTTCTAAGAACAGAATAGCTCCTTTGAAAAGATTGACTCTCCCAAGATTGGAATTAATGGGTGCTTTGCTATCAGCTACATTAAGCATCAATACTTTGAAAGCTCTAAAACTCGATATTCCTTGCTTCTTTTGGACAGATTCGAAAATAACATATTTTTGGTTCGAGGGCAACCTGAGAGATTTAAGCCATTCATCAAAAATCGAATTCAAGAAATTCAGAAATTGACCTCCCCATCAAATTGGCATCATTGCCCTGGAATTCAAAATACGGCTGACATTGTATCTAGAGGAGTGAAAATTTCCAGATTGTTAAATGACATCTCTTGGTTACAAGGTCCAGAATGGCTAAGACTTCCTCCAGAATTTTGGCCCAAATCTAAGAACGAAGACCCTAATTCACCTGATTTAGAATATAGTAAATCTAACGATATTGTTCAGCATGAATGTATTATAGAAGAACGAAAAAGTCTATTTGACATCTCCAAATATAGCAACTTAGAAAAAGTATTAAGAATTACCGCGTGGCAGAAACGATTTATTAAAATGTTGAAAAAATCTAATGTATTACATGGTCCCCTAACAAGTGAAGAGTTATCAGAAGCTGAAAGATTTTGGATACAATTTGAACAAGAAAAATTCTTCCCTGAAGAACTTAAATCTTTAAAAGATAATAAAATAGAAAAGGAATCCCCTTTATATAATTACATGCCTTATTTAGATGAAAATAGACTCATAAGATTAGGAGGAAGGCCAGAACTTTGTAATTTGTCCATTAATTAAAAGCATCCTTTGATATTACCCCAAAATTCCTGGTTGACTACATTGATAGTACGCAGAGAACTTAACAAAGTAATGCATGGACGAACATCCAGTACATTAGCACAAGTTAGATCAAATTACTGGATCCCCAAAGGAGGCCAATAAGTTAAAAAAGTTATAAGAAATTGCTTTACTTGTAGAAAATATTTAACCAAGCCTTTTGATCAGCTCACGTCACCCTTACCTAGTGATCTTACCAACCAAATGCCAGCCTTTTCAGTCTGCGGCTTCGATTTCCCTGGACCTCTTTACATCAATAACTTCGGAGAGCTGCAAAAGTCCTACATCGTTTTATTTACTTGCGGAGTTACCAGAGAACTTCACTTAGAACTGGTATCTGATATGACTACTAACTCGTTTTTACTTGCCTTCCGAAGATTCCTCGCAAGAAGAGGATATTCTAAAGTAATATACAGTGAAAATGCCAAAACATTCCTGAAAAGTAAAAAGGAAATTGAAAACTTATCCCTAAACATGGTTCAGAATTTCATCGCCGAAGAAAGGATTATTTGGAAAAAATATCATCGAGAGATCCCCATGGTGGGGAGGATTTTATGAACGTCTGGTGAGATCCGTTATAGAAAGCCTGCATAAAATACTTGGAAAGGCCTTATTATGTTTTGAAGAAATGACAACTATACTTACTGAAATAGAAGCTGTTCTCAATATAAGACCACTGAGCTACGTGTATGAAGAAAATGATGAACCAAGACCACTCACCCCTATGCATTTTTTAAACTTTGGACAAAATCAACCAACATATCCTGTTACGTTTGCGGAGATCCTAGAAAATGCTTCTACAAAATCATCTCTTTTAAAAAGAAAGAAATACCAACAGTTACTCCTAAAACAACTGTGGCATAGATGGAAAAAAACAATACTTATTAGACTTGCGAACTGCTCATTTAGTGAAAAACCCGGAATTACATCCTGAACTAAAGGTAGGTGATGTTGTATTGATTGAAGAGAACACTAAAAACAAGCTTCTTTGGAAGCTAGATAAAACTGAAAGAACCTTACCAGTCGTGATAACAAAACACGCTGTTATGAACTAAAGACTAGTGGTGGACTGTTAAAACTAACTTTTCAACATCTTCAGCCACTTGAACTATAGATTGTGTTCTTACAAATTGAAAAAAAATTTTAGAACTTTGAATTTTTTTATTCCTTTCTTATTTACTGTTTCATTTATTTAATCATTAATTATCATTTATTTAACCTATCATTTAAACTCATTTATTATCATAATTTTTAAGTGTTAATTAATTTCCCTTTAAAAAAATTTTGTATTTTTAAAGTGTTTTTATACTTAGTTTAGCATTTTATTGAATTTTCGAATTCTTTGTTGTATAACTTATTATATATTTGCATTTATTGAATGATGTGATTAATAAGTGAACTCTTTGAAGGGTTCAGGTGGGGAGTGTGAAGCGGAACATTCCTCTTTATTTTGTCTACTTTGGCGCTTGCCAGACCTTCGCTTACATTTTATTGCTGATCACTGTAATAACTATTTTTTATTGAGCAGAATAAATCTAGATTTTGAAGGGAGAGGTTGTGTGGCAATGTCTCTCTCTTTTTGAATAGATATATTGATTATGATTTCGTTT
>BMAU01002290.1:0-34135 GCA_019973935.1 Trichonephila clavipes
ACACATAAATCACTCAGAACAGTAAGCATAATCAATTAACTGAACCACTTCAAACATTCGTGCCAAAAAAAATTGTTAACTAGCAACGAAACACGTACTCCATATGACAATATACACTCGAATTAATTAAACGGAAAAAAAATTAGAACACACTAAAATGCACAATACAAACATATCAACACATAAGAAATTGAAATCATAGCTAGATTAGTTAAGATTATCAGAATACACACATACATATACTAACAAAGAGCATAAGAAAAAGACATACATTAACAGCATTTCTAAGTATCTAAATAATAATAAAAAAAAATTACTACAAGAAAAAAAATTTTCACAGGTGGAATAGCACACAATAAAAATTTTGTTTTGGTGACCCATCGAGAAACGTTTACAATATCCAAGGATGTAAAAAAATTTTCTGACGACCGATCGTCGGCCCACAATGGTTGTACAAGGAAAGGAAAAAAAATTTAATATCCTGCCACGGTACCAAATAATGGTACAAAGAAAAAAATTAATATCCTGGTCACTGGCACCAGATAATGCGACGCTTACTTAAATTTAAACTAATTAAATTATTTCATTAAATCCATTTTATATAAAACCCGGTTCTATTCTTCTGTTGGCGTCACACTATAGCTTAAGTTTAAACATTAGATCTTTTAAAGACAAATAAACTGTACGCTAAATCAAAAGACATTCTTTCAAGAATCATTAATTTATTTTAACACAATAATATTGAAATTAAGTTAAAGCATAAAGATTTACTTAACTGATAGAGATCGAGGGAGAGGAGTCATGTTGCTGCCTGGAGTCCCCACCTGCGGTGACTAATTGGAAGGGACGTGTCAGACCAAGTGGGCGTCAGAGAGTGCCTCAAAAAAGAGAGAGAGAGTCACAATTCAGGGTGCATCCGCTTTTATCCCACGGCGGCTTGCTCCTGTATTCTGGAGCGGATTATTTACATTAACTCAATCATTATGCCTGATTGGTCTATAGTCAGCGGATGAATACCGTCTGACGGTCAGTGACATCCCCAAGCGCGGGAAAATCCTAATGACACCCCCTATACCATGATATAATTTATGAGAACAATGCCCCCTTCCAGGCGTGGGAACGCGTCACCCTTTTCGGTGGGGTAAAGAGACGCATTCACCAAATTCCATTTGTTGTAAACAACAGGGCAGATGTAAAAACTACAGTTGCAATCCTTAGGGACCGGCGACCTCCCATCAATAGAGTAAATTCTTTTTAGGCCCATCTCTTTTGAAATGTTAAAAGCTATTGTTTTACACTCAGTGTATAACGCACACCCTTAAGTTTTGATTTTATTTTTTGTGTTAATAGTGTGCACTATACGCCGGATTTTACGATATATTTTTTAAACATGTTAAGTCAAAATAAGTGTTATGAATTACTGTTTTTATAAACAATAAAAAGTCTACCTTAAATTTTGCATACTATTTTAAGAGTTTGACTAACATTTGTTAGTAAGTTAACATTAGTAAAAATATCAAACATTAATCTAAAATTCAAAAAAATAAAACACCTTCAGCACGTATTGGAAACATGTACAATTTGAATTTATTGTGAAAAATAATTTTTAAGTGCTTAAAATTTTGATCTTAACTATAACATTTGTAAATTAAATTTCAATAGGGATATCTCTAAAGAAAAGTTATCAAATTTAACTTCTTTTTTCAAGCTAATAAATTAATTCCCGGCCATAAACAATCATTTAATGAAAGTATCTTATTTTGATGACTTCCAGTGTCAAATAGAATTCTTGTTTTTGACGTTAAGCGACCTTGTTTTCTTACGGCCTGATGAGGAAAATAATATACAGGTCTTTTTTTATCATTATCTGTAATTTCAGTTTTAACTTGTTCCAAAATACCCTGTTCTGTGTAATCGTGAATGATTTCAGGATATTGTTGATATAATTCCGAATCACGACCAAATCTTCTCCATAAATTTTAGAAACGTTTTTTAGCTTGGGGATGGTTATCGAACAATTCATTTTTAAGATTTTCTAAGGGAAGTTGTACAATATAATGGCCATTTTCGAATTCAATGGTTTCATTAAAAATTTCCATAGCTTGATCTCCTTCGCAAAGAACTGGATCATCTCGTATCCCCAAACCCTCTAAATCAAAAAATATTTTTAAAGTATCTTGAAGAGAGTCATTGTTTGCTAAAAAACACTGTCCTTGTTTATCAATTTGTCTTTAAGTTTACCACACACAATCCACCCATATTCACTTTTTTTAAAAGCAACTCTTCATTTACTTTACGTATTCTGTTTTAAAACTTTATCAGCTCTAATCAAAGTGTGAACTTCGTTTGCTTCATAAAACGATTTGTCAGCTAAAGTTGAAAACTGTGTAATATCCAAACTTGAGGAGGATGTAAATTCAGTTATTTTGTCTACAATCAAGAAATCTACTGGGATCAGCAAAACTGCTATCTTCGTTTGAAATAATTGTTTTTAATTTCCATTTTATGTTCTGTGGTAATCTATTTAAACTGGATACTGTGGTGTCTATTTTTTCCTTTTTTATTCCTAAACAATTACTCATTCTTTCTGTGAGTACACAAATATTACTTACGGAATCGAGTATAGCTCTTAATTTTATTCTTTGATCATCTGCTCTGGGAACATAAATTTCAGCAGTCAAAAACTGAACATTTTTTTTATTTGTGTGATCCGACCATAAGGGTTTTTATTTTCAATTTAGTAGAGTTTGAGTACAAATCAAATAACTGTGCGAGTCACCGCATTTGCATTCATTTTTGGAAAGGCAATTAATTTGAATATGGTTGGATTTTTGAGTACAAATTATAAAGTTTGTGTTTATGAATGATTTAAGTCTTTCATCAATACTGAATTTTAAAAAGTAGGACATCTATATGTCGAATGTTATGACTTACACACTATGCAATTTTTATTTTGTTTTCATTTACTATGAAAGCCTTTGGATTAGAATTGTTGGCACGCATTTTATTTGTGTTAACTTTAGGATTTCTATCAACAGACAATAAAACGGATTCCCGCTGTTCCAAGAATTCAATAAATTTTTCAAAAATGTTGGAACATTTTTTTGATTTATGTGATAATTCAAAATTTCTTCTTGATTCTCTATCAAGTTTCTCAACAAGAATATTAATAAGTAGAACATCAGATGATTTATTTTGCTCATATTTAAGTACTTTTAATACACGTAAATTTTTCTGAACGCAATCAATCATATTTCTAATTTCTGTGGAATTTTTATTTTGTATTTTGTCAAACTTCAAAATATTTTGAATATGAATGTTGTGATTATTAAACGTTCATTTTTATATCTATTTTATAAAAACTCATATAAGGAATCAAAATTACTGCATAAATAATTAACTTCATGAGTTAAACATGATCTGAGGTATTCAACTTCTGAGACTGACTCTGTTGTGTATTATTTGTGATCAGATCATCAAATTGACTTTAAAGGAACTAAATTCTTCATATTTTCCTGAGAACTGGGGTAAAACTAAAGGAGGTTTTTTAGTTTTGATTTCGAAATTATCACTTGGTTTCATTACTGCCCCAGAACTGGATTTCTTAGAGGAATTAAGAATGATTTCAATTCTTACCTCCTATGACTCAAGGCGTTCTTCTATAAGATGTAGCTCTTCGTCGATGGCAACTAATTCTGTATCTTTAACATTTGGAATGGTGTAATAGTTGTTAGGCAGTTCATCGATATTTCTTTGCAGTGCTATCACATTTTTGAATTCCACTTTTAAGTCAATCGAATCGGTTTCTTCATTGGCACTTTAGATAAAATTTTCAATTTTACCTTTCAATGTACTTTTAATCTGTTTCATAATTCCATAGTTCACTGATCTCTCCTGGCACGAGAGGATCCAGAATATTTATTTTTAGATTGTTTTTGTTTTATTTCATTGACGGATCAGCTACGCTTTTGTTTCTTTTTTACCTTTCTATTTAACCACACAACATCTACAAGCGCAGCAAAATTTAATTATTTTTGTTAATTAATGCTCACGTTAGCGTATTAGAGAAAATTGTCCTGCTTGTTCCACAGAAAGTTATCTGCCGGCACAGCGCGCCAAGGAAGAATATTTGCATTATTGCCCTTAAGTTGCCGCGCATCGCCAACACAAGTAATCTGCGTACGTCACTGCTACTAAAGCAAAGCTTTTCTTTTGTTTCTTTCGCATTTAAAAAACTTAACCACGTTTATTGAGCTGTTGCAAAAGGGAATTTTTATAAAATAAAGTTCTCCTTTAATAGTTATTACATTTCATGCTGTACGAAGATATTTATCAAATTCTCGAACCTTTTTTTAGTAGAGTGAGTGAATCCATGCTAGTGCCGTGTTAACACTGCAGTTACCTGTATTTAATAGATTTGTGTTCGCGAGTTGAATCGCATAATTAAAAAAAAATAATTGCCGAAAATAATGAAGATTTATCGATTTCACTGATGTCCTAGAACTTGTTTTTTGACATGTGCCTCCCCCGTTTGAGGAGGCCGAGTGGTCAAGGTCGCCATTGTGAACTAATTCATCAATACAACAAATTCAAAAGCTATACTTCAACTTTTAGGGGCTGAGTGGTCAAGGTATCGGATCGTGGCTGGCCTTGTCACGAGTTCGAGCCCAGTACCACTAAATACCCGCCGTGTAGGGGAGCGATGCACGTTAAATCTGTCGAGAGCTGAAACGTGCTCCCGTTGGTGTGGTAGTTAGGATAGGGGGTTGCCAGCTCAGGTGTCGTCCACGTCACTTGACCATTGTTATGGCTCACTCCGTCGAATACTCAGGACTCAATCACAACACAGTTTTTAGTGGACTGGTATCTATTCATTTCTGTTGACTTCTTACATTCACATCAGAATTGCTGGGCATGCGCAGTTCAGGCTGCGCTTGTGCGACCATTCCGTCCGGCATTGCAATGTTACAACATTCAATAAGTTTCATGGCTTTTACAATATTGTTATATTAAAATTTAACACTATTAAAATAATTATAAAACAGAAAGAATTCACTAAAAATACACACAATACTAAAAGGTTAATTACAATAACTTAAAAATAAGTAAAATCTTGTAACACAAAAAGAAAGAAAAATTCATTCTCTCAGGGCAACAATTAACTGGCATAACTCATTAACGTTTCTCAATTTACAATAATAATCAAACATTGCTTCAATTCTAGAAGCAAACTGAACATAATTCTCATTCGGTTGTTTTTGAGAACTTCAAACTGATTAAGCAATACTCGAGGTGTTGGTTGAAATTGTTTTAACACTAACTGCTTGATTTTTTCATAATTACCCAGTTCCTCTTGTTTAACATAAATCATTAAATTTCCCACCTTTTCTCCCAACATATTCAATAAAATTTTTGCTTTAAATTTATCATCCACATTTTTTGTTTTAAAAGCTTTTTCTAACGATTGAAAAAATAAATTATAGGCTTCTGTATTAGAAGGGATAGGTATTGTTTGAGTTTTGATACTTTTAATTAAGTTTTCAATATCAGATGGACCAGATTCGAAATTGTCACTTTTATCTTGCGCAGGGAGCAATTTACATCTACATTAGTTAACTCAAGCTCTTTCTTTAACTGTTCTAATTTAATTTTTTCGAATTCAATCTTAGAGTCTGAAAAGACTCTAATTAAAATTTTTATTGTTCAATTATAGCGGCCTTTTCCACCAAAACACCATCAATTACACTTTGCAGAAACTCCTTATCAGTTTCGAAGATTTCACTACTCTCAATTTTTTTAATACTATAATTTTTGGATTCTGGGGTATGTCTAATCCCAGCTCCTCGGCGACCAGCAAAAGTTTGTCTTTTTTAAGACTTTTTACTGTCGACATCTTAACACATAACACTAATTTGATATCAAAATAAGAAGCAAGGAAATAGCTCTTACTTCGACTGATGAATTGCGCTGAACTCTCAAGACACAGAATACTTTCTCCCGGAGAAACACAGTTTTTCACTTTCACTTTTTGGTATACAGTCTCAGACACAATTTTCTTTCATCCCTACACGCGGTTTTTTTCCGGCTCGACGGACCAATGTTATGGCTCACTCCGTCGAATACTCAGGACTCATTGACAAAACAGTTTTTAGTGGACACTGGTATCTATTTATTTCTGTTAACTTCTTACATTCACATCATAATTGCTGGGCATGCGCAGTTCAGGCAGGCAGTTGCGGTTGCGCAAAAACCACCATAGTTCAAAAATTACGTGGTCCGTCGCCAAGAACCCTCGTGTAGCTGAACAGTACGACGTTAATGTTCACTCACTTCAACTTTTAGTTTGCATAGACTTCGTAACACATATGTCAATCTGTCTTTTATTTAAAAAAAATTCTTTCTTTATTCAATATTTTTATTTTTTTCATTTTCAAAAAATTTGCTCTTTGGTGAACACATCAGCTTCGTACGGGACGTGATAGCCCAGTGGTCAAGGTAATGTGGCTGGCATGTCATGAATTCGAGCTAAGTACCACTGAAGATCCACCATGTAGAGGAGCGATGTACCTTAAATTTGTCGAGAGCTCAAACGTCTTCCCGTTGGTGTGGTGAGGTAGTTAGGAGAGAAGGGTGCCAGATTAGGTGTCGTCCTCGTCACTTGACCATTGTTCAAAATTACGAGGTCCGTCGCCAAAAACCCTGGAGTAGTTGAACAGTGCGACGTAAGTATTCGCTCACTCAGCTTCGTACGATTTGCTATCCTTTTTCTGATTGGTTACTAAAAGCAGATAACTAGCTAACGACAGAAACTTACTACTTTTGCTTCGCTTTCATTGGTTTTCCTACTTGCAGAAATTTACGTAGGATTTTTGCTGATAGACTTTATCAACCAATCACAGATCTTTTTCTCATCAACCTCGTTCTAAGATCTTAGTTTTGCTCCCTCAAAGCATCGAACTTTTTTGCTGTATCCGGGTTAGCTAGACCATGGTCCTCGCATTTCATTGAACTCATAATTACTTCTCTTGTTAGATTTTGAAGCTATTTTACAATTCATTTCTGGTCATGGCGTTGTCGAGTCATTGTTTCGAGAACTGGTTACATTGAAGACCCATTGTACAGAAAGGCTGATGCATGTTAAATCTGTCGAGGCTCAAAGTTTTCCCGTTGGTGTGGCGAGGAAGTTAGGAGAAGAGATACTAGCTTCGTCTTCGTCCCTTGACTGTTCAAAATTACGAGGTCCATTGCCAAACGAATTCGTGTTTAAGGGTATGATGTAAATTAAATTCAATTAATCAATTCAATTTTTATTGTAATTTCCTATAATATTGAATAAAGATGCATCAGTACGAAAATGTTTATCGGAATTTATGTTCTATCAGGTTTATACCCGTTCTTCGACGAGTGAATAGAAGAATAAAACATTTGAGATGGAAAGATAAAAAAAAATTAATATTCGGATTCATTATGTGAATGTCAAATTGGACTCCATCAAAAGAATGATTTATCAAATTGTAAGGGCGCCCTTCTAGATTATCAGCGTGAGCTAGAGGTGTAGGAATAAATGAACTAGAAGCTGCCATGATCTTAAAATGACTTTATTAAGATCTTAACTTAAACCTTTAACAGATTATAGATAATAATATGATAAATGGGAGAATCTACGGTGGCTAAACAAACAATATATTGTTACGAATTTCGTGTAAATAATTTGTATTTGAGTGTTTAATGCATTTGTTATGCTATATTTACTTCATGTTAAAATTGTACTATTCACAAGCAATGCGCCCCTTACGTTATAATGACGAGTCAATGAGAACTTGGCGAAATCTTGGCGGTAGAGCCAAGTTGGCATCATTTTTGACGACCATGTTGGCGAGATCGGAACCCTCTGGATTCTTCTAGAAAGTAGTGGAACCCTCCATTAACGTCACGCTCGATGACACGAGTGGTTATATTTCTGGAAGTTTTTGTCGCGCTTATAAATAGAAATGCTCGCCGGAACATCGGTCTGTCTGATTTCAACCAGCGATGAGTGAACATTGTTTTGACTAGCGATTAGCTCGGTTGTGCTTGTGAATAATCTTTTACTTACGTGTATTTTTAAACACTGAAGATTGTGTTTGATTGCCGTTGAAGGTTTGAAGACCTTTGGAGATTTACTCTGTGAATATCGTTGCTGAATTCTGTATTTAAAGGATTGGATTTTTGATAATTAATTCGCATCGCTTTTAAAGAACTGTTTATTTTCTTTGGGATTATTTTGCATAAAATCCTCGAATCCGGATCTACGTAACAATATAATACCGAAATAACGTAACTCGGACCACTATCAATAACTAACTCGCTTAAGCTTAAATCCTATGCGATCACAGATCCGAATATTTAAATATTCACTCCTACCTTTATTGTTTAACGAAGTATCAATCTATCTAATCCAATTTGAAGTTGTGATTCACTGGCGTGCAATGGTATGCACCTTGACGTAAGGGCTCACTGTCACGGGTAACTTCTATTGACTGTCACTTAAATTTTCAAAACCTCTACACACTTGAAATACAGACTATCATAACATTCTCCAAATGCCACCTGTCTTACTCTAAACTTCTGATGTTTAAAAGCTTCCTAATTTACATTTTTCCTTCACGCCTTACTTTTTGGATTGGTTGGAAAAGAGTTGCCATTAATTCTGGCCCCAAAGAACCCAAAAGGATATGTTGATGAAAAGACGCGTGAGCCCGTCACAAAATAAAATAGGAAAGCTAAATAGATAAATGTGTATGAAAACTACCAGATGCTTCCCAAGTTTATCTGACATAATCACTATAAATATTATCCAAGTCACATATATGAATATTATCTTTTACGCCATTGTGTGGAGGCGATTTCCCTAAAACCTGTTAGAAGATTTCTACTAAACGAAAAAAAAAACATGCCTGCCAAATTTCAGACCTTCAAGTCTAATAGTTCCGAATTTCTCGTACTGAGTGAGTGGATTAATAAATAGAATCAAAATGCATTATAGAAGCTGCGTAGATCTAATCCATTACATAATTAAGGGAATAATTAATAGGATTTAAAACAAAACTAAAATTTTATGAAAGAATCTGCAGTGATCGTAGTTTCTAAAATAGAGACAAAGCGAATATCAGGATCATAAATTGATAGAATGGGTACCGCTATGATAACATTTTTTAAAATTTTTAGTGGCAGATTATTAACAGTTATTTGCAGAGTTCGTCCATTTATCTTGTACATTCACCGAAAGCTAGTATCTCTTTTTAGTGCAGCGCCATATTGGCGGATACCAATCACCGCAGGAAGTTTTGACGCCCAGTTTCCTCCCTAGAGGGAGGCACATGAGCCCTGACGATGCGAACCTGTACTAGGATTTAGTTTTGCCTAGAGCCCCCTAGGGATCTTTTACATGCCGCATAATCATATGACATGTCCGCTGTTGATTTTCTGCGTCATGAAAATCTACCGACTTGGGCGAGTTCGAACCCGCAACCTCGGGAACAGAAGGCCAGTGACAAACCAACCACGCCAACCCGCTATGATAACAATATGATATAATTCTTGTATCCGATTTCTTTTTTCTGAAGATCTGGTTTAGATCCGAAAAGTGGTTCTAGTTCTCTCATACTGACCATGGCTTCATAGCTAGCTGAGCTATTAGTGGTCATTGGAGTCGAGAAGAAACAATGAACTGGAAGTGTTTATGTGATGAAGGAAATAAATATTAAAGATGGTTTACAAAAAGAATCCCCAGTAATGCTGATTCTGATATCATTAAAAGTGTTGTATTCTGGGAATATAAAAAGTTATTTTTGAGAGATAGGACACGAAATGCTAAATAAAGCTTCTGGGGTTTGGACCACTAAAAATTGCTGTCATTTTTTGAGTCTTTAATACTGGATTGTCGTTAGTAAAAGCTTTTGGATTATTTACGATTTTAAATCTTTGAGATGCATTGATTTGATTTATATCACACAATGAAGCAACACGAATGCTGTAGGCAACGAGCCTCGAAATTTTGAACAATGGTCAGGTGACGAAGATCTGAATTGGTGCCCTTTATCCGCACTTCACACCCCCTACAAAGGAGAGTTTTGAGTCTATAAATTAAACGTGTATTAACCCCAGAAATCTGCGGATCTGCACTGCCATAAAGACTGGAAACTGAAACTCGACAATAACGCTCACGAGTTCCCAACTATATCCCCTTTGCTGCCACGGCTACAAGATCTGCAAAAAATCAGCAATTAATTTTCTTTTCAGTAATTTAAACTGAAATAAATGCCGCTAAATTTATTTATATGGGTTTGTGGATGAAAGTCGTTTCGAGATTTTTTTTCTTCGGGATTATTAATTTTTTTGAACCTGGCAATACTTGTTGTTGTTGTTGAAAGTGTAATGTAAATATTGTGAAATGAATTTTTTTTATTCTTTAAATTTTACTGGTTAATTACTTAATTGAATTTTCTGCTATGAATTTTCAAAAAAATTTATATCTTGTTTGTTAAGGAACTTGAAGGTACATTTTTAAATTGAAATTTTACTGCTGTTTGGTGTTCATTTACTGTAGCTAATATGAGAACTCAAATTCCATTCCAAAGTTTTTTTATTTTAAAAATTTAACCTTTTGAAATATTTTTCCTGAACGAAATATCTTACATTTGTTTTTTATGTTATAGAGATATGCGTATGGTATGGCATGGTTTGGTTTGTTTTAACATTTTTTTAAAAAAAGAATCATTTTTCTTTTTTTTTTTTAAAAAAGAAAATACAATTACTCGATTTTTTTTCTCCATTTAAAATTATTTTTAATAAAATTATTGTTCGAATTATATATTGCCACTTATCAGTATATTCTAATGCATATTACTTTTTAAAATTAATTTTTGTGAAAAATGTTAGAGAAGTACCAACTCCTCTTTTAAATTGGGATTTCTCAGTTTGCTCTATTTTGATTTTCATAAGCACTTTTCAAAGTATCTATTATTCATAGCTACAATTAGCTAAGCTGTTTTTGTTTGAATCAAAGTGAAACAACAAAAGTTAAAGAAATGTGGGATACAAATAAATTAAATTTTATTGGCAAAACAGAAGTTTTTAATCATCTTTGATTAAATTGAAAAAATAACTTCTGTCCATAATAGTGTATAATAATTGGGTACTTGAAATCTGTTGCAATAATTACCTGCATATGCACATATATTCAATTAAGAAATTCAAATTTAAAAGACAAGTAAGCTGGTATACATGATCATTAATAAATAAGTTGTAATACATCTTGCAATATAAAAGGAAATACATATAAAGCATAAACATCAAGAAATTCAATGTAGATTCTTGAACATTAAACAACAGCTTGAGGACTGCTTTTCAGCTATGTTAAACCAGTTTATAATGGCTCTGTCCTTTTCTAGTATTGAGTTATATATATATATATATATACAGGTAAAATTTGTATAAATGTGTTTCTCATGGTTTGTAAGCAAGAATTTCTTTTTCCAATTTTTGCATCCTGTTCTTGTAGACAAAATTAAACTGATCCTATAATACAATTTAGATTAACACACATATGTATTAGCGTCACCATAGCAAAATTTGTGGCACATGAATCATACAAAAGTATCAAAACAATACAAATCCTTACATGTTTTATATATATATATATATATATAAAGGAACTAGTTTGTTATCCGTGGTAATGGCGCCCAGCAGCGCTTCTTGTTGCTGGAATGGAATCCAATGTGGCGGCCTAGCGTTAATTTAATTATACACAATAAATTTAAGGAATTGCTTTGAAATACATTGAATGTATTTCAAATGAAGGATACAGGAAGAGATTGAGAATAACCTAGATCAATCAAATAATGAATATCAACATTAATATAATGAAAAGTAACATGTGTGTACTAATAATAGTATTATAAGCAGCATATAATAATCTTATAATATAATTTTATCATAATTATATAATATTCATATAGTATGATTTCATAACAATTATTAGAAATAATAATCATGTGATAGAATTTAATAGTAATAATAAAAAGTGCATAAGAATACTTGTATAACATAATTATAAATAATAGCATAATTCTAAACAAATAACATAAGAATAGCTATAAATAATCAACAAAAATAGTTATAAATAAATAACAATATTAATTATAAATAAACAACAAAATATGTAATATTTATAAATAAATATTAAAGAAACAATAATAAACAACGAATATTATATGATTATTACATATAGTAATAATTGCATGATATATGTTAAAATTAATAATGAATTTCAATTTAAAAGTACTGAAAGCTTGCAGTATAAAACTAGCACTGCAAGTTCCTTCAACGAATTTCATTGAAAAAAGAACTTAAAAAAAAGAAAATTTTTAAAACGGAAATAAACGATTAACAGTAATAATTAATAGCGCAACACTTATTTGAAGAAAAAAATATTCTGGAACTTGTATTAGAAATAGCACAAAATAATGCAGAAGACGGAAACAATTGAATGATTACACTGAAAATGGTTAAATTTTTAAAGAAATCGTCTGGAATTAATAGAGTTACTGCGGGAAAAACCAATAAAAGTTATTTCTAATATACGTTATCCCCATGGCAACCACATCAACAAATGATAAAAATATCAAGGTAACCATATTGTAATGTTATCGCCCATCTTGGCAAACATAAACAACAACTTGGCACTATTACCCTGGATATCAAACTCGCACACAAAAAAGAAAAGCAGATTTTAGTGGAAAATTGCCAATTGGTTGTTTTGATGCTAATATGTAAATACCTTATTTTGTATTAAACACAAGTCTTACATTATTCTGATGATAATATTGTATTTGTATCAGGTAAGCATTGTGTATGTTTAATCAAGATATATATTTATATTCCTATTAAAACAGCAAAATTTTTGTGTATGCAAATCAATGTTTTGATGCATATTTAATGTTGTGAAATATATTACTTAATTTTCCTGCCTAATAGTAAACATAGAATTTGATTTTTTTTTCTAATTCTTATAATCAGTTGCTTTTTAAAACTGAGGCAGCTTCATTACAAAGCTAATTTTGACTTTTTAAGTTTTAGAATATCATTTTCATTTTCAAAATAAATGCAAGTAAAGAATACATATGAATTACTAGCTGGTATACCCATTCTTCGCACGGGTGAACTGAAAAATTAAACAACACAGATTGAAGGATAAAAGAGTTTTTAATGAGTTAATTTTACGTGAATTGCAAATTAAACAAAAAAAAGAAAGAAAAAACACACCTTTGTTAAATTTTAACTATGTAGATCTAATAGCTGATAAAAAGGATTTTTTTTTTATTTATAATTTCCCCGTAACACTCTTGAGGGTCAATTTTTGAAAATACTTTCCTAAGCTGATCTCTGCTCAGCAAAAGTAAAAAATTGTTAAAAGTTTTGCGTAATGAACGCTTGAAATAGTGTAAATAATTTATATCTGAAAGTGTAATACATTAATATTACTTTCTGTTGTATTTATTTTATGTTAAAATTGTAATATTCGAAAGCAACACCATTTCTTAAATTATAATGGCGATTCAATGAAAAACACAGCGAAATAATAACAATAGAGTCAAGTTGGCAAATGTCTAGCTACTTTCATAGCTCAAGCTTTATTAGGGCTTTGTAAGAACCGCTGTGTAGGGGAGCGATGCATGTTAATGCTTTATCTACCACATTATGATTTACTGCAGTTTTTTTCATGCAATATTTTTTTTGGATCACTACATTGAAAATTAAGGGATATACATAAATAAAATAATCCACTTTGGGAAATTTAATCCATTAGAGATAATAAATTAAAAATATTTCACTGTAAAATTAATTGGTTGAATCCTAGGAGGACCCACTTTTGGTCGCCAAATTTTGAGCGATAAAGGTTACAATATGGTAACCCTTCCATTTCCTCAAAAAATTTGGATTTTCAAATCACCGAAAAAAAGGCAACCCTAAAAAAAGTGCAACATTTTTCGCCTTTTCCGAAAAAACGTCATTTTGACATTTGACTTCACTGGAGAAGGTTTGCTCTCCACCGGTTGTTGTTAAGAATGGCGTGTGAAAGGAAATTACTTGAAAGTGAGGCTACGATAGGTCTCTTTGTGCTCCTGGGCACATAGGGGAAGAAAGAGACGTTAGAATGGTGTATGAAAGCTAATTTAATTGCTTCTCGCTATGAATGTCCGAGGTGTAAAAAGCGAAAGGGAACGGTTGACGGGCTACTTAATGGCATTGCCGTAACCAGTCAAAAGATAATTGCCACGACGCCGTTCGAGTGTGAGAAAGGGCACTTGGTTTAGCGAAAGCAAACTTGCTATAACTATTATCTTGCGTTTGACGAGATATTGGTTTGGCAAGAGCATGAATGCGTTCGTGGTGAATGACTTGAAAGTTAATAAGAATATGACAAAGTTAATAAGACACACACACACATGTGGCGCCGATCTAACGATCACAAGTTGGTGAATGAGAATTTTCATAAATTCCTTGCATTTATCGCAAGGGTGTATCCACCAACAGATCATGACGAAATGCAAGCGTAAGGTAGGTGCTTTTTTTAACATTTTTTAAAATGATTGATTTCATGTATTTCTTCGATTTTATCTTTGCAAAACGCCCCTTTCGTCCTTTTTTAAAAATGTAAATCATGTTGTACACACTGGTTTTAGAATGCTTTTTTAAAATGAATTTCATTGCTTTCTCCGTTTTTTTCTTTATATAATGATTAATTAAATGTATTTATTCGATTTCATCTTTGCGAAATGCCCATTTCATCCCCGCTGACGCATGCGCATTCCCAAGAGTTTTTCGTCATTGAAGCCTTTTTGAAAACCTTCAATTTGGCGCTTTTTGGCTTAAAAATTTTTGTGCCAAAAACAGCAGTGGGTCCTCCTAGGATTTTACCAAGACACTTAAATTTTGACATTATCTATTTTTCGGGTACAAAAATAATAATCTTTGCAATCTGCTGCAAAACTGTTCACCTTTCCCGCTAAAATACATCATAGAACCTGTGCTGCCATTTATCTTGAAGAATGGATTTCAAAGAAAATTCCTGCTAAGTATTGGTGTGGCAGGCGGTAGGCAGTGGTATAGGCATCGGATCGTGGCTGGCTTTGTCACGAAGTCTCGAGCCCAGTACCACTAAAGACCCGCCGTGTAGGGCAGCGATGCACGCTAAATCTGTCGAGCTGAAACGCCCCTCCCGTATGGTGTGGTGTGGTAGTTAGGAGAGGGGTGCCAGCTCAGGTGTCGCCCACGTCACTTGACCATGGTTCAAAATTACGTGGTCCGTCGCAAAAAGCCCTGTGTAGCTGAACAGTGCGACGTTAATCTTCACTCACTCACGCTAAGTATTGGTAGAATATTCTTTCTAAGTTGGTGTGAAGCGGTAGTTAGAGAAGGGGATGCTAGTTCAGGTGTCGTCCACGTCACTTGACCATGGTTCAAAATTACGTGGTCCATTGCCAAAAGCCCTCATGTAGCTGAACAGTGCGACGTTAATATTCACTCACTCACTCACTCCAAAAAATACAGTACCATAGTTATAATTATTTTTATACTTAAAAATGCAATATCTGCCTATTCAATTAAAATTATAGAATTATAAACAACTACTAACCACAAACAAACTATGCAAATACTTCCAAATGATGTAGTGTGAAAGACAAAGTTTATCTACTGTAAGTACAAAAAAGCAATAAAAGTATTTATTTTGAAAAAGATCAATTTTTACTATCAATTGTGCATACTAAAATCATTAAAAAACATTCAAATAAAGAGATATTTATAACAACCTTTCCCTTCAAAACTTAGTTTTATTCTGAAATTAAAAAAAAATTAGGGATTATGCTGATCACAGGAATTAATGAAGCGAGCGCCTTGCGTAGCCAAAAACAAAAAGGGTTCTTTCACAAACAAAAGATAGATATACTGACGTGGGCTTTTGGCAGCGCACACCAGAATTGCTTGCAGATGGCAGAATTTTTTCCTACTTACTTGACAAATATCGTTATATTTTGGACACTTCTCACATTATCTTTATAAATTTTAGCCTATGCTATAAATTATAGCCTATGTGTTATTCTGATGTATAAGTTATATTACTGTAAAGTTTCATTAAAATTCATTCAGTTGTTTTTGCGTGAAAGACGCCCAAACATCCTCACAAACTTTTGCATTTATAATATATATCTAAACTAGATTAGAAAGATAAACATTCTATTGTAATTGGAACTTTAAAAATACAAGTTTTAAACATGACTGTTTTCTAAAATTATTATGTTAAATGATGCATTATGTGAAACTAAATTTTTGTTAATAGTTATGGAGTAAAATTAATTCAGTGTAAGTCAAATATTAATGCATATGTAGAATCCTATCAGCTATGAAACTTGACATAATTTCAGCTAAATCAACTTACACTAGTAAAAATACTAATGCTTGTGTATAACCAAGTATGGAAAAATTGTCAAATTTTACCAACCTCATATCATTGCTTCTTGGCAGTCATAAATGTTATTTCCAGTAGTGTTTCAACAGTTATTATAACTGTTTTTTTTTGTTCATGCTTGGTTTTTTTTTTTCCTTTTGCCTAATTTCATTGTTCTCACTTTCTAAAAATGAAATTTAAAGATTTGCTAACAACTAAAGGAAATGCACTAAAACATCTTTAAGAGTACAATATTTTACCTCAGAAGCACGAGTGAGTGAATATTAACGACGCTCTGTTCAGCTACACAAGGGCTTTTGGCAATGGACCACGTAATTTTGAACCATGGTGAAGTGACATTGACGGCACTTGAGCTGGCACCCCCTCTCCTAGCTACCACACCACACCAACGAGAGGATGTTTCAGCTCTCAACAGATTTAGCGTGCATCGCTACCCCATACTGGGTTTACCATACCCCATTTAGTGATACTGGGCTCGAACTCGTGACAAAGCCAGCCACGATCCGATACCTATACCACTCGGCTACCATGGCCGCCTCAGTAGCACAAATCCTGATTTTTATTTTAATTGTATATTTTACATATCATATTAAAACTGTTCTTAAGTGTGTTGCATTGAAATTTCTACCTGAAAATCCCACTTAATAGTCCGATTTTTAAAAGTAAATCAAAAGTAATTAAAAACCTTAAGTAAGTAAAGCTGTTGAATCATATATGCATGCAATAAATAACTTTTTGCTTTGTAAGGTGTCATTCTTCAACAAAAAATAACCAAAGTAGTTTTGCCAATAACACATAAGTACTACATGTTGGTGGAGAACATTGTGTGGTTAGGTGACATTTTTCTATCTTTAGTGAAGATAATTAGTGTTTAGTGGAATTTTATACATGTGTGTGTAACCAATCATCTTTTACAACTGATGTTCTAGAATGATGGTGATTTTATGAATTGAAAAAAAATGCCTGAGACCCAATTATTTTGTTTGGTATTTAAATATTTTGTTTTTCTCTTACTTTGTCAGATGTTGTAATATCCCGTCCTGACCTGTGCAGCAACTAATTGGCATTATGCAAAACACTTCGCAAAGCATTCAGTTCAAGAAAATTGACTTTAATCTTCAGGAAAATAGAATTTGTGTACCTTTTACATCCTTGGTACGAGATGGTGTGATTTTACTCAATCTCAAAACTGGTCCTGATGCTAAAGTCAACGTGGTGAAAAGAGGGTTAGATGTTGAACCTATTATTAAGAATCAGGTGATATTAGAAGTGAAGGATTCAAAAACTTCAGCTGTTCCTGTACTAACAGGTAAGTTTAAGTTTTTGTATGTATTCAAAGTACTGGAAAGAGAATTAACAATTGATAACTTTTAAAAATGGGAAATGATGATTATCTGCACCAAAAGTTTTTAACATTTACCGTAAAATCTGGTGTATGACGCCCACCTATACTTCTCTTCAAGCTGCAATTTTTAATTTTTGGGCATGTTCGCCGTATAATGCACTATGGATATATAATAGACTATGTAGAGTTAAAAATCTGATGCTAGAAGAAAAAAAATTTCCCCAGAAATATTTTAAAATTTTAATTCTTTTGAGCTTGTACATTCTAGATATCTATATAGATATTTATTTTTCATTGAAAGTTCTTATTTTTTATAAACTGCTTCATTTTGCTTTTGAATGGAACTATACATATGATTTCAAATAATGGAAAACATATTTATTTGTGGGTAGTTGACAAGTCTTTTCAAAGTATGAATATTCAAAAATACTAGAAAATTTTCTTCATTCATTGATATAACATGATTTGAAATACCTTTCCAAAAAAATTGTTTTGTTCATAATCTTTTATAAAAGACTGTCATTAGACATGTTTTGTTTTCTATTTTTATTTTTAAAGAATGGTGACATTTCATAAATTCATTGCTTATTTCAAAATTATGAATTCATTTATAATAATTTTCCAGTTGTAAGTAATAATTATATAATTTTTAAAGAAGCTTAATTTTGGAGAGTCATCTCATCAGAAAAATTATACTGTGAAAAAATTTTTTTGTATGCTGATTACTCAAGTAATAGTAAATGTCCTTAGAAACAGTGGTTATTGAATTTTTCTCAGCAAAAATAATCAAAATTCACTTTTTTTTAATAATTTACTTGCTATACATTTATTCTACATTTAGTATTCAATTTTATAGAATGGATTTCTGTGTTTTAACTCTTCACTGATCCTAAAAGCAGTTAAAATGCACAATTTTTCATTTTGTGCTATTAGAATTCTTTGTTTAGTATCTTTATGCATTAAAAACTAAATATTTTTTGTAAACTTTAAACATGAATGGGTAAATTTAAAAGTTGCAATGACCTTCAGAGTGTCAGGTTTTTTTCCGATTGCAGTTCTACTTTGGAACTATTATTTTTTTACCTAATATATACATTCTCAAAACAATGTCTGCAATTTCTTACATTTCTCTAAATAGCTTTTACTTTCTAGTTAACTAAAATAGGCCCATTTCAATCTCAAACTTCAGATTAGCATTTTCAGCAAACTCCAATATTTTCTGACATTTATTTACTTCTTGTAAAGCTGGACTATTTTCCTGTTGGGGCTTTTAGTTGTATACCAAGCCAAAAAAATGTTGATGTTACACCAAATCCCTCTAATTTGATGACAGCAGTTTTTTTCATATCAACCTAAATTTATTGATCTCGGATATAAGAAGTGTCCTGCTGACAGTTTCCTTTAAATGCTTCTGATGTGTAATTTTCTCTCTCTCTCTCTCCTCCTATATATCAATTGTGTAGGTGTTATCTTTATGTATAAGAATATTACTTATATCTTGAAAACTGCAAAATTTTTCTCTTTGAGTATTAAAGATATTTGCTTGTATTCTGTACTTTTGACTAATAAAAGTGACCCTACAAATTTTACTTTTCATCCAGGATTTTCAAAAACAATGCATGTTATTTGAGCTAATTTATGAAGTAACATAATTTTTTCTCTATGCAAAACATAATTTTTTTTTTAAAATAATCTGTTCTTTTAAATTCATTTTTAAAAATATACTGACCTTTGTTAAATATATGGTTAAACTGAATTTGTTGATAAAAAAATGAATAATTTAGACAATAATAAGAATAAATAAGGGAAAACAAACTTCAAATTTATTGCTAAATATATTGCAGATTTAACAATCCTAGAATATTAAGACATTAACTTCTTTTTAGTGTATTATGTTCTGATTCAAAGTAGAACTTTCTACCCTTCTTCAATTAGAACATTTTACTTTGAAATTAATGTTAAATAATAATAATTTGATGTTGCATTAATCTGTTAAGTTTCATCTAAATGTGAATTCCTTCTGCTGGTAATTATAAAAAAGCTGTATATGACACGAAAAGTACTATTTTTGCTTTAAGCATATCTAATTTACTGAAAATTATCAGGAATCCTCAGATTTTGATTTACTTTGAAGTGTTCTTAGTGTGGCCAATGATTGAATAGGTTCCCAATCAATGGATCCCAATTAATGAATTGATTGATTGAATGAAAGGAAATGGAGCAAATTGAACCAAATTAAAACATTACAATGTTTTGGTTTTAGATTCATGTTATATTTAATGAAATTTATATTTTTACATATTTTTGTTTTAAAAAAATTTTTGATGTAAAATTTCTTTTTATTGCACAAATTGAGGAGATGCTGATTTTGCCTATCGTGTATTTGTCTGAAAATGCCGAAATCCTCACTATTATTAATGAAAGATTATTTTATGAATTCTGTCATATGAATATTCTTGAAAAGCATGTTAAATGCATCAAATAAAGCTATTAATATCAATAAAGCCCTAATTTCTTAAAAAAATTATTGCTACAAAACAGTTATTTAAAGTTTCAGAAAAGTGATACTTATTGCCTTGTTTATTGTAAATCACTTCGAAAAAATGCATTTGAAACTCATTAAGGAATTATATAAATTTAAATTGTTCAGGCTTTAGTATTCGATTACACAAACTTGACTTTTCCTGATATACAATAATTAAATATGTATAAATGTTATATTAGAATTTACAAAATACTTTAGATCCTTTTGTAGGTGGTTATAAACTGCCATTTATTGAATATTTTTATTTAGTTGTCACAGTTTTATGAATTAAAACAAATAATTGCTGCATTTACATAAAAATATGCAATATTAATTTTCCATTTTTTTTAAAACTGGCTATAGTTTTAACAAGATTAAAAGTACATTAATTTATACATATTCTTATAGCAGTTAGTATTCAATTTATTATAATTTTAAACCAAGCTATGTATTGATTATATATAGTATGTTTGCATCTAAGTACACATTGAAAATATCATATTTTGAATTTAAAAATACTTTCAAAATAAACTATTTTTGCACATTTTTTAAAAATTATGTATCAATATGCTTATTAAAATCCTGAATTAAAAGATAAAATACTGCTTATTGTTTCACTTGTATTCGCATTTCAAGTTATAGTACTATTTTAAAATATTTATTTGGAAAAGTAGTTCCAAAATTGTAATTTCTTCTTAGCTAGACTAAAAGTTAAGCTATTCTTCAAATGTTGCAGAATTCTGTTGTCCTAAATTCGCGGAAACAAAAAAAGGGCCAAAAAAGAATTCTGACATTGTGCAAGTCCTCTGGATATGCATAGATGTATAGCATGTATTTTACTTTAATTTGTAAAATGCTTTATACAATTAATAATTTGTTATTGTCACATCAAATATTGGTAGCTTTCCAACAATAATATCAAGTGGAACAACTAAGAAATTTTTTTCATGTGGATGTTTTTGGTTCATATATTTAGGCATGCCTTCTTCAAGAGTTATAACAATTGTTTTTTTATTTTCAATTAGCTAATTTTTCTTTTTGTCATTTCTGTATGAAGCAATTGATGCTCTATCCTCAAAAAACATTTTTTGTGTTCCTTTCTTTTCAATAAGGATGTTATGAACTGTGTGTGTATGTGATTTGCTATTCATTCATTTCAATATTTTTGTCACCTATATTTGTTTATGCTTTTCATTTATTTGACAGATCTAGTTTTCAACGATGTTTATAACATCAAGCCTTTATATTTCTTAAAATTTATTAGGATTTTTTCTTTAACTTTTTTGGTAATACCATGATTTTTTTAATTGTAATTTGTAAGTATTTTTAATAAATATGGTACTTTTCCTTTCTCAATTAGTTAAAGGATCTCGCATCAGTGGCGCACACAAGGGGGTCCGGACCCCCCCAAAAAGCCCTTTATTGATTATAATTCTAAGTACATAGTACGGAAAATTCTAATTAAGTATTTGTTATTAATGCTTAATTTTATTAATTAATGCTAATTATTTATTCAATAATTAGTTTTTTACTGTGTTTTGTTCCCGAAAATCGACAAAATCAAAAGGAGCATGATACAAGAATGGTGAACTTTCGACCCCGGAATTCCTGTGTGGGCCACTGTCTCACATATAAGTATTAATATGATATCGGTGATGAGTTTATTGTTTATAATAAAAAAATATATATTAGTTTGTACATACCATTTTTAATAGCAGCAAAACAATGAAATACATTGATTGTAATGTTAATCAATGAAGAATACTTATATTTCAAGATATAACCTTTTATGATTTTATGTTAAAATAAACACACAATTCAAGAATGAACTCTTGAATAATTTAAAAGACTTTAAAAATGTAAAAAATAGTAGAGGTCAGAAATAAAAGTTTGAAACTATTTTTTAAAAAAAAATGAGCTTTGTCTAAAAACTGTTTTACTGTCATAATTAATATATTTAGTTCATCTAATAATTTTTGGAAAACATTTAGTTTCTGCAAGATGTTTTTTTTTTCTTGTCAAAATATTGTAACCTACACTACCTCATCTGATGGAAATCAGATATGTTTCCTCAATCATTAATTATATTTTACCTATTATATATTTATTTTAGTAGAATTTTATCTTGTATCTGTCTTTTTCATTTATATGGTTATAAAATTTTATGATTCAAATACGTTCATTAAATTTATAGTTTTAGAGAATATATATTTTATATATAATTTATTACTCTTTTTCTTTAAACCAAAATAATATATGTATATTTTATAGTTGTAGATAAAATGAAGAATGACAAGATTCAACAAAATGGAGAAGAATTGGCTCAAAAAATTTTGCGTGAATTTAGATTGAAAAATCTTGAAGAACAAGCTAAAAAGCCTGTGTCAAAACCAAAGCCAAAAAAGGCTAAAAAACCTGTTCCAAAAGCAGATAATTTGGAATTGGAGAATAAACAAGATTCAAACATCACCACATCAAAAACATTAAGTCTTAAAGAAAAATACAGGAAATTCAATAAAAAAACCCAAAATAATATGAAGATTTTAAAAAGACGATCACAATTAAGCAGCAGTAATGTAACAAGGTCAAAAATGCAATTGAAATATAAATTAAATTTATCTGCAGAAAATAAATGCGTACAATCCAATGAAATAACATCTAATTCATCTTTAACAGATTTCTTGATATCTTGTCGGTTTTGTCGAAGAAGTTTTAAAACACTGGAAGATTGCTTTAAACACAGTTGTAATGATTCTGCTGAGATGTTTAAATGTGAATTATGTTTAATGGAATTCAAATATAAAAATCATCTAGATCGGCATGTTAAAGGTCATAGTAGAAATAATTGTAAGATTTGCAATGAGCAGTTTACTAAACGTAAGGCACTTTGTAAGCATCTCAAAATTGTTCATAATATTACTGAACCTGAAAAGTTATATGTTTGCAGTTTTTGCGAAAGAACTTTTTCAAAAAGATTGTCTCTAAATGTGCATATGAAAACACATGCTGTTGGTAAACAGTTATGTATTAAATGTGGTGTTATGTTCACTAAAGAAGAAGAATATGTGGAACATACCAAAGAACATATCAAAGATACAAAATATGAATGCACATTGTGTGGCAAAAAATTTGTACGTCGCCAACAACATGATCAGCATATGATGGGGCATGAAAAGCATTCCTGTTCATCATGTAATGTGACATTTTCAACAAAAAAAATGTTATTGAGACATCAACAAGTAATCCATGGAGTCACAGTCATGAAAAAGCACCAGTGTTCAACTTGTACAAAATCATTTGTTCGCCCTCTCCACTTACAAATACATGAGCGAATTCACACTGGAGAGAAACCTGTGAAATGTTCTCATTGTGAAAAAAATTTTTCCACTCAGAGATCTCTTGCAAAGCATTTGAAATCAGCAAGACATTTGCAAACTGTCAATGATGGTAAAAAGGTTGAGTTAGAAAAACCATTTTTGTGTTCGATTTGTGGTGCTACATTTTTTCAACAGCAGAGTCTTTGCCGTCATATTGAAATTCTTCATACTCCAGGAGAAGCTATAAAATGCGAACATTGTGACTACAGTACAAAATGTAAGGCTAATTTAAAACGACATATTGAAGGTCATGCAAATATCAAACGTTACATTTGTGAAATATGCGGCATCTCTTTTCGAGCTTTTGCAACCTTAAAAGAACACCATTTATTTGTTCATTCGGAAAGCCGAGGCTTCGAGTGTGAAACGTGTAAAAAAAGTTTCAAGAACAAGAGTAGTTTGCAACGACACTTAAGAATCCATAGTGAAGTGAGACCTTACAAATGCCATTGCAATCGGGATTACAAAAGATTGTCTCATCTGAAACGTCACATGGCTGCTGCTCATCTAATGACTATTAAAAAAAGTTCTGATGCTAAAAATCTTGAAATTTGTTCCATAGAAGGAAATAACAAACCAAATACAGTGAAACCAAGGCACAGATCCAGAAAGGCTACAAAAGCCAAGAAGAATTTTGCCTCCAATGATGATGTCTGTTCATTAATTTTTCCTGAGAAAATTATGAAGCAATCTATTTCCAATACTGATATAAATTCTTTAAGTTTGTCTATGAAAGTCAATGAGAACCTTATTTCCACTGATGCTGTCAACCCATTAAGTTTGCCAGACCAAAATTTCCTCACTGATCACCTATTTGAAACTGCCCTTAGTAAAAGCCTCACAGATTCATTATCAGTTGAAACTTCTGACAACAATAATGTATATACATTTGTACCTTCAGATAATATGCAAAATTTTATTGTTAAAAATGATCTCAATATTGTGCCTAATATCGATACAAAAAATCCTCTGTTGCGATTTCACACTCTGTTGTATCATCCGATTCTCATGACTCTGTGTCCCTAGAAGATTCTGATTTAAATTTGTCTCTGATTGTTTTACTTTTAGTTTATCAGCTAGTCCCTTAGCAGTATTAGGTATGGAAAATATCTCTTCCAATTTACAAATTCAGAATCAGCAGGATGTTTCATCCACATTGTCCTCTCAAGATTCTATTAATCGACCACGATCTCTTCCAAACCTTAACTCTCAGTCATCTAGCATTGATTCTCTCTTTCCATTTCCTTTGCGCAGTACTGATCTTGATTCCTCACTTCTCTTGAGCAATGATTTGCCATCTTCTATGGATCAAATCAATTCTTCAAAGCAACTGTTTGGTGAATCAGGTGATATTCTTTCTATGCCAACATTCACTTCTAGTAATGAATCAAGTATCACAGATTGTCCTTCAGAAAATTTTTTTAACATTTCACCTGATACTGATATCTGGGATGTTCCTCAAGACGATGGAATTATATCATTAACTGAAGATGAAATGACATCGAATAACTGTGACAAAATATCATCTTTATGTAATTTTTCATCAAACTCTAATTCATTGCTTGCTTGTAATTTGGTGTTTCCTAATGATCCTTTATTAGACTGTCCCATTGATGCTAATTCTTTCAATACAGAAGATTTTGTTATTTCTTAGATATTTTCGTTATTTTGAGAAGTTACTTTCTAAAATTATTTATTTAACTAGTTTATATATAAGTCGCGTGTTTAAAAAATGCTCAATGTATTTTCTAAGAATTAATGTTAATGATTTATTTCTCATTATTAATTAACAGCTCCATTTAATTTTTTTTTGTTATACAACATGATTCACATTAATTTAGCCATACATGCAATGAAACTTAGAGCATTTTTTTCTTTGCACGTTAGTGTGTTCAACAATATTAGCAAGGAACTGAACAATTATTTGAGTGAATTGTTTCTTGAAATGCATTCATTTAATGAATAAGCTTTTTAAAAAAGTGAATTGTGAATGTATAGATTGGTATCATTTTCATTTAAGAAACTTTCACAAATTGCTACCCATATTTAAATGCAAAGTCTGGCAACTATTGTAGATGAACTATTCAAAACTCTTTATGTATAAACAAATATATCTTGCAATTTTATAAATGTATTAGGCTCTAATATGTGCTAAAATATAAAAATTAGGCTTTAATTGTGTGCTTTGTATACATAACCATATTGTTTTGTTTCCTTTGAAATATATTATTATATTCAAAAGCTTTTTGCTGTAAAATTTAAAGTTTTTGTTTATATGTGTTAATGGTAAACAATACTTATTGTTACTGCATAGTATATATAAATATATTATCCAACTTTTCGATATGCTTATCTCAAAAAATATTTCTTGAGTACAAAAAGAAATTCCATCCTCCAAGATTACTAAATTTTTATTTCATGTCATTTTAAATAAATTTCATTTGAACTAAGAATTCCTATTTGTCATATATTTTGATCTTTCATAATAGTATGAATGTTACCAAACAAATATTTAAATTGATGTTATAAATGCATGTTTTTATTATATATATATATGTATATATATGCTTAGCTGTTTATAAACAGTCAGTTTGCATTCAAAGAGTGTGTTGAAACTGGATTCATTTTTTGAAGTTATGCCTCATAGGATGTAAATAAGTATTACTTGTGTAGATAAATTTTGCTTTAACCTTTCAGTGAGCCTACATGTTCAAATTTTACTACAGTTATGCTGTTTCTTATACTAATTTTTGATATGACAACTAAACATTTTAGAAAAGCTTTTGTTTGTCCTCTATTTATTCCTTTCCTTGGAAATAAATTGAGTTTGTTTAATTTTTAAGATTGATTGTAATTATTTTGTAAATTTTACGCTATACTGGGTTTCATTCATAAAGTTTATAACACTTTGCAAATAATTTCTTTTCCACATAGTAAAAAATTATATATATATATATATATATATATATATTAGTTTTATTTTGTGTTATACATTTGATCTGTATCATACAGACTTATTACTTTATTTTGCATACTTAATAAAGTTGAATTTTCAAAATGACTTGCAAATTTGTAAAATGGGAAATTATTTCATGTATTCTTTGAAAATTGTCTGAACAGGTAGAAAGTGAAGGATATAGGTTCATTTTAATAAAATGTTAGTGATATCAGTGATGGCAATATTGAAAAAAAAATTATATATCAGTTATCCATCTGAACAATATATATCTCATGATGATCTAGAATTATTTGAACGATGTTAAAAATTAAAGTATACTCACTGAAAGGTTAATGTGCACCATTGAGCCAGTAATTATTCTCTACTGTTCCACACTTTTATCTGTACTGGAGTGTCCAGTTTTTAATTACCCTGCAACACATTGGAAGGAAAGTTTTGGGTCACTCAGAAAATCTGCTAACACTCAAAATTGCTGAAGATAAAATCCACAAAATGGATTGTTAAATATTTATGTAATTTTAACTTCATAATTTATTGAACTTTTATCTTAAAAAGTTTAAAAAACAAAATATCAACATGGAGCTAGGGTGATATTTTTTTTTATTATTATTGGGAACATTTATAATCCCGTTTACCACAAAGTATCACACGGGGGCTTACATAGAAGTAAGCATGGAGAGAAGATTTACAACACAAACATCCATGTCTTACCCAGGATTCAAATCAAGACCCTATGGCACCGCTGTCAGCATTACTAACCACTATACCAGATGGGCGACTTAGGATGATGTTTGACATTGTTTTTGAAACATTGCTGCTTTGATATTTTGTTTTTATAGTTTTAATCTTCTCTTCCTTATTTATTTTTTTGCAAATAGCTGTTTCTATAAATTATGATATGATTATATATATTTTTTAAAAAATCAGTAAAGAGAAATGATAAAATTTTTGTTTAATGTATTTTGCAATATTGTTTGCAACTTGTTGCTGTATGCATTTTCTGAAAATTATTGACATATTTCTTTGTTTGACTTTTTTTTTCTTGGAAATAATATGAATAAAAAGTACAAGTGTTCATTATGGGAATTTAAGAGAAATTCAGTGATAACAAATTCTTAATCAAATAAAATGGATTGAAATAACAATAAAATGTCAATGTTGGAAGCCTTCATTACTTGTCATCAGAAAACAAAAAATTCGTTGCCTTACCTTGGAAGAGTTTTCAGAAACACGTAAAATACAATACATTACTTGAACCTTCAATTACTGCAACAGTGATTGCAATAATAACAATGGGGTTTGACGAAAGCTGATGTCTGTTCGTATATGTGTTTAGACTAACATTTGTGCTTAATGGAAAAAAAGTGTGGATACTCTTTCCCCTCTTAAGTACATTACTGCTGATAGTTTGCAATGCACATTTGTTTTGAGAATAATATTTAAGGTCAAACATTTTAATGTTTAGCTGCCAGCTTGATTCGTTTTTAATGTGTGTTCTGGTAAGTGAAATTATCTATTAAATTTTTATATAGATGTGATAAAAGTACAGCTCATATAAAAAGAAAAATCTATTTGGAAAAATGTGAGTGTGGTATCATAAATTATGAAATATGTTATCTGTCTTTGTGATAAATGAGTTGCTAGCTTGCAACGAAATACTGGAACTTTGAATGTATCGACCACGTATTTAATATATATAAATATTCATATTTCATTGACATCTTATTTCATAAGAATGTTTGTATACAGAGATTGAGAATGAAAATGATACATTTTTATTTGAACATTACGTATATAACATGCAGCTTTGTAAGATATATGCATAACATTTACATCAATTTGTCAAATTTATCACTTATAAAAGATTCTTAATATTTGTAGATTTTTGTTGTATTAAACATATGTAAATTTTTTTTTGAATCTCAAATATATTTGACGTATTGATTGCCAAATGGAAAAGTAATTTATAGAAGGTGTTATTTTAAATTGTTGTATTATATAGATAAATGTGTTTGTCTTGTATGAGTAATTGTACTCTTCAACAGCTAAAAGTAATTAATATTTTTGCAACAATTATATGAATCGTGATTATTTAAGATGTGAAATTATTTTATATGTATGTAATAGAGAGAGAGAGAGGAAAAAAATGCTATTAAAGCATTTAGGCTTTTAAGTAGTTCTCTGAAGGATTTTTCGGAAGAGAATTTGACATGGTGAAATGAATTTTTAAAAGAATCTCATAGATGCCTTTTATTTTTTACTGAGTTTATCTTTTCCAAACATTTTTAAATTTGAAAGGAATATTATGTGTTTAGTTTTCAGACATTTAATTTTGCCATTTTTATGATACAAATTACATTAATCAAAATGTGTTTTTGCTCATAGTGTTCATGTATCGAAAATTTTGTTTTGCAAGTCTGATACTATAGGTTACTGGGTAAAACTTAAAAAATTTTGGTTGTACTTTGAAACAAAATATTTTTGATAATTAAGTGAATATATAATCCCATAATAAATTATTGATACTATATGATTAATAAATGTAATGGGTAACTCAATTATGAAAATAATGAGTTATCTCCATGAAGTTATTTAATATAGTATTAAAAATTAAGGTTATCTAAATAAGATCTATATTGTGAATGTAAACTGCTACATTTCTCTATTTTGATGTATTATTGCTTAACTGATCAAATCATAAACCATCTGTTTTCAAATATCTCTAAATAAAAGTGTGTACAAATTTCAGTTATGAATTGCACTACAGTAGAAGTTAAAAGTACACTTTTCCGAAATAGCCATAAGTGCTAAGTTTTTCAAACATATAAAGTTTCTGTAGCAATTATGATTTTTCCTCATTGCTGAAATGCTGCTTACTCAATCAGGAAAATTAAGGAGAAGTATATATATATATATATTTGTGTGTGTGCTCTTCATCTGTTTCATAAAATATCTAAAAAGATTATTTTTGATTGTAAAGTAAAATTAATTTGGTTTTTGTTAAAAGTAGTAATGGGATTTATTAGAAAATAAACTTTCAGTACACACCACAATAATGCTATAAATTAAAAAAAATGTATTTAATTATGCCAAAATGAAAATTTTTTAACATATGTGAAGTAAATATGTGTATACTCTGAAAATCTTTTGATATACGTATTACATATTGTTTTGTCTGCTTATTATTTTTTCTTGTGAATGTTATTAAGTTTGTTTATATCATATTTGTTATTGATAATATGTTGTTATAAAAATTAAATAAGACATTTCTTTTTTATCATGGTTAAATATATAATTTTTCTTTTATATTTTTTTAAATCATATATTATGTGTAATATTTTATCTGTTATTACTCTTTTGTGATTTTTGTTTATTATATTGGATCAAAAATCTCTTATTTTATTGATCTTACAATCATGTTGTAACTGAAAAAATCTAGTCATGATTTTCTAGATCATAGTTTATTTTTGCTAGATCACAATGTACATTCTTTATACTTTTGTAAATGTTAAATTTCATTTTTGAATTGTGTGAAATACTAATTGAAAAATTTGTCTTATGAAAAGTTATAGAACAGTCATTTTAGTTGCTCTGTGTTTCAAGTTGTTTTTCTTTTAAATTTATTCATCCATTATATATTATTTTAACATTAACAGTTATATTATTCTAAAACATTTTTCCTTTTTATATTTCAGTAAAGTATACTTTAAAAAAAGTCATTTTTTCATGTTTAAAATTTTAATAAAATTATATTTCATGAGATTTTAAGATATAAAAAAATAGTTTATTGAGTTAATGTTCACAAAAAAATTTAAAAAAAAACATGGAATATATTGAATAATTTTTTTGAGAAATTTATCTATATGTATAAAGAAATTAATTAAAAATATGTTTTATATTATAACTAATAGAAATTTTACTGCACCAAAATTTTTAAATTGACTTTTATTGTTACTATGAAAATTTAACCAAGTCCTACAACTGTTTTACTAGTTGGACATTTTATAAAAATTTGTATGGGCTATAATCAAATTTAAATTACTCAAATTTTATTCACACATCAATAAAAATAAATGAAAACTTGTGTTGAATGTGTTCAAGTTTTTTTTGCTTATTTGTTTATATATATACAAAAAATTTGTTGATTTGAGATGATTTTTAATCCAAATTTTTGAAGGTTAAATTAGCAAAAAAGGTTTGGGTGAGTGAGTGTGGGGTTTAATGGCGCAAGAGCCAATCTAGGCTATGCTGCGTCAAACATTTGTTAAGAAATTTAAAATGTAAAATTTGGTGGGGAATTCCCCACCAAGTCAGACCATATCTTGAGATAAAAGCATAGAAAAAGACAAAGGTTAGTTTAAAACAAGGTTAGATAATACACGGTATAAAAATTATTCTCTATAGTTCCTGTATTGGGATGGAGTTAATGCGCGTAAATAACCTTCAGGAAGAATGAAAGGATCTTGCTCAAGTTCCTCCTCCTCCACGTCGTATAAGTTATCATATCCTCGTCATCAGTTATTTCTGTAGGTATTGCATTTCGAGATCTATGTGGAACCCTTTTTATTTCGATATCTGGTTTCTGTATTTTTGGGCGCTTTCTTCTATTTCTTGATTTTCGTTTTACAATTTGTTGGGCTTCAGCTGCAGTAGAATGTTCACTATTGGATTCATTAGGGACAGACTCATGTAAGTTTTCAGTTGAAACCGAATTAAGTTTAGCAGGAGGTGTACGAGAAGGGGTTTCAGTTTCTAAAGGTGAAACTAAAGTATTCAGGTTATTGCCAGGGGAAGTAGTAGGGATGGGTATTTGTAATAAAGACTCACTTTGTATTGTGGGTAGTATACCAGATGGGGAAGGAAGTAGATTGTCTTGAGTAGATGAAGATGACGTGGAGAAGGTAGAAACTGAAGACGAGGTACCAGGCAATGGAATTTTAGAAGATATGGGAGTTAGGCATTGTGTGTGTGTGTAAAGGTGGACAGATTATGTGTGATAGATTTGGATCTGTTTGGGAAGCTGTGGAGATAGTTGAAGGTCTAGCAGCCTGAGCATACGTTTGTGTTAACTGAGGAACTATTAATCTGCGTGCTTCAAAATAAGATATGTTTTTATTGGTTTTAATTTCTTGAATCTGCTTTTCTAATTTCCATTTTTGGCATAATTTTAAATCTGAAGGATGAGACTGCGTACAATTAACACATTTTTGCTCTAGAGTACAATCCGTGGAAAAATGCTCAACGGAAGCACATCTAGAGCATGTTAATTGGCCGCGGCAGGAAGTTTGGGAGTGACCGAATCTCTGGCATTTGAAACAGCGCAGAGGGTTCGGTATATAAGGATGGATTTTACAATTCAGGTAACCAGCTTTAATTTTTGATGGTAATTTAGGGCTATTGAAAGTTAAAATTAAATGTTTAGTAGGAAAAAGTGACGTGTCTGTTTTTATTTTAATTCGTCTGACTTCAGTAACCCCTTGGTCAGAAAGTCCTTCCAAGATTTCTGCTTCGGAGGCGCACAAAAGATCTGGTTCAGATATCACACCACGACAAGAATTTAAGGATCTATGAAGATTTACAATTAACGGACAGTCTAAAAATATTTTGGTTAACGAGAGATTTCGTTTGTAAGGCAGATGTTTCGATAAGCAAATCACCAGATCGTAATTTTTTGATCGATTTGGGTTCGCCGCTTATTCCTTGAATAGCTTTATGAATTGCAAATGGTGACTTTTGTAACATTTCATTGTTAGGAAGAGATAGGATTAAAAAACGAGCATGTTCGGAAACTTTATCGATGTTGAGAGCGGGTAATACAAGGCTTTTACCATCCATGGGATGAGCATCAAAAGTTGGGTTGGTGGTTTGAAAAAATGCGTTTTGAGTTTTTTCCTTAATTTTACTCATTTTGATTTTTTTTTTGAAAAAGGAGGAGGAGAATCCCTTTTGATTTTCAGAGGACCAGTTTGGCAGGGCTTGCCCTAGATTCAGCAACCAGTAGTGGCCTCGGGAGAGCCCCCCGCTCTGCAATGCAGGACCCCATCCAGGCACCTACTGGAACTACAAGACAGGCGGGACCAGCTGATAGAGCAGCCAGGATATGCTGGTTAGGCTGTCCCGGGCTCCTGTACTATCTGGCGGCCTGAGACGCAAAACTCAGCTTTTCTCCTGTACCCTCTACATGGCCGCTTCCTCCAAGACCCCACCTCACCAGTCCAAAGGTCCTCAAAAGTTCAAAACCCCACTCCAAGTGCCAGTTTTCCCAGGGAGCAGTCCGTTGTGTCATCACACCAATAGTGAAAAACCATCACAGACACAACTTCGTTCCACTCAGTCCTGGTCTGCCACAGGACTTCATGGCAGAAAAATAAAGATAATAAGTTGAACACAAAAAATCAATAATCGAACATAAAAGAAGCAACAAAATCAAAATATTGAAAGAAATATAAGAAAATCAAATGAAAAGAACATAATATAAAATGGAAACCATAATACGGTAGTAAAAAACATCAAATTTTTTACCAGAAAAAAACAAAGTACATTGTTGAATGTACATCTGTGGTCTGGACGTGAAAAGAAGAAAAGGGAAATTGGAATGGCAAGAAAAAGGGCCGAAAATAGAGAAAGGTCACTAGGGTTCCCCGAGTTCGTGAAGCCCGTTTTTACCAAAGACAGTAAACCCCTAGGGAAAAGGAAAAGATCACTAGGGCACCTCGGGAGCGTGAAACCCGTACTCACCTAAAGAAGGTGAGCCCCCTGAGGGGCAAAAAAGGGGTTTGGAATCAACATTTAAAGTATAAGGAACCAAGATTGTAGGGTTAAACAATTTTAGGCGAGCCAAATTTCTCTAATTACTTATTTTTTTCTAATGGAGCTGCGTATTGGTTTTTTTTAACCTTTGCATACATAGTACATTCCCTAGAAGCTGTTACCACTTTTTAGTGAGGCACCATATAGGCGATACCAATTGCCGTAAGTAATTTTGACGCCCAATTTCCAACCCAGAGGGAGGCACCTGAGCTCTGACGATGCAAAAGTGCACTAGGATTTTAATTTTGTTGAGAGCACCCAACTCAAGCAAATACTTTAGGGATCTTTTATATGCTATATAATCATACGACATGGCTGCTGTCGATTTTCTGCATCATGAAAATCCACCGACTTGGGCCGGAGTAGAACCCATAATCTTTGGTGCAGAAGGCCAGCGACAAACCAACCACTCCACCTAGCCGAATTACTTGCAACCATGTAAAAAAAAATTAAATGTGAGTACGTCATGTTGTACAGAATATGAAACCAGTTCAAGTGACATAGACGACATCAACTCAGTTGTCGTCCTCGTCAAAATTACGAGGTCCGTCGCCAAAAAGCCCTCGTTGTAGCTGAATAGTGCGACGTTAATGTTCACTCACTTACAAGT
>BMAU01002291.1:0-21753 GCA_019973935.1 Trichonephila clavipes
TGTAGTCCAAACATACACTGAAATTCAGTGATGTAATGTACATTTAGTAATGTTCAGGCAGCGAATGATGTGGACCCAGATTTATTGTCGAAACAGCCACTGAAGTGCAGCTCTGTATTGTATCCTTGATGGACTTCAGGCAGTGACTGGATTTGACTAAACTTGTAGTCCATACATCCACTGAATTGCATCGCTGTAAAGTACATTTGATGTAGTTCAGGCACTCAATAATCATGACCATACTTGTAGTCCAAACAGCCACTGAAATTCAGTGATCTAATGTACATTTAGTAATGTTCAGGCAGCGAGTGATGTGACCAGATTTATTGTCGAAACAGCCACTGAAGTGCAGCTCTGTATTGTATCATTGATGGACTTCAGGCAGTGACTGATTTGACTAAACTTGTAGTCCTTACATCCACTGAATTGCATCGCTGTAAAGTACATTTGATGTAGTTCAGGCACTCAATAATCATGACCAAACTTGTAGTCCAAACAGCCACTGAAATTCAGTGATGTAATGTACATTTAGTAATGTTCAGGCAGCGAGTGATGTGACCAGATTTATTGTCGAAACAGCCACTGAAGTGCAGCTCTGTATTGTATCCTTGATGGACTTCAGGCAGTGACTGATTTGACTAATCTTGTAGTCCTTACATCCACTGAATTGCATCGCTGTAAAGTACATTTGATGTAGTTCAGGCACTCAATAATCATGACCATACTTGTAGTCCAAACAGCCACTGAAATTCAGTGATGTAATGTACATTTAGTAATGTTCAGGCAGCGAGTGATGTGACCAGATTTATTGTCGAAACAGCCACTGAAGTGCAGCTCTGTATTGTATCCTTGATGGACTTCAGGCAGTGACTGATTTGATTAAACTTGTAGTCCTTACATCCACTGAATTGCATCGCTGTAAAGTACATTTGATGTAGTTCAGGCACTCAATAATGATGACCATACTTGTAGTCCAAACAGCCACTGAAATTCAGTAATGTAATGTATATTTAGTAATGTTCAGGCAGCGAGTGATGTGACCAGATTTATTGTCGAAACAGCCACTGAAGTGCAGCTCTGTATTGTATCCTTGATGGACTTCAGGCAGTGACTGATTTGACTAAACTTGTAGTCCTTACATCCACTGAATTGCATCGCTGTAAAGTACATTTGATGTAGTTCAGGCACTCAATAATCATGACCATACTTGTAGTCCAAACAGCCACTGAAATTCAGTGATGTACTGTACATTTAGTAATGTTCAGGCAGCGAGAGTGATGTGACCAGATTTATTGTCGAAACAGCCACTGAAGTGCAGCTCTGTATTGTATCCTTGATGGACTTCAGGCAGTGACTGATTTGACTAAACTTGTAGTCCTTACATCCACTGAATTGCATCGCTGTAAAGTACATTTGATGTAGTTCAGGCACTCAATAATCATGACCAAACTTGTAGTCCAAACAGCCACTGAAATTCAGTGATGTAATGTACATTTAGTAATGTTCTGGCAGCGAGTGATGTGACCAGATTTATTGTCGAAACAGCCACTGAAGTGCAGCTCTGTATTGTATCCTTGATGGACTTCAGGCAGTGACTGATTTGACTAAACTTGTAGTCCTTACATCCACTGAATTGCATCGCTGTAAAGTACATTTGATGTAGTTCAGGCACTCAATAGTCATGACCAAACTTGTAGTCCAAACATACACTGAAATTCATTGATGTAATGTACATTTAGTAATGTTCAGGCAGCGAATGATGTGACCAGATTTATTGTCCAAACAGCCACTGAAGTGCAGCTCTGTATTGTATCCTTGATGGACTTCAGGCAGTGACTGATTTGACTAAACTTGTAGTCCTTACATCCACTGAATTGCATCGCTGTAAAGTACATTTGATGTAGTTCAGGCACTCAATAATCATGACCAAACTTGTAGTCCAAACAGCCACTGAAATTCAGTGATGTAATGTACATTTAGTAATGTTCAGGCAGCGAGTGATGTGACCAGATTTATTGTCGAAACAGCCACTGAAGTTCAGCTCTGTATTGTATCCTTGATGGACTTCAGGCAGTGACTGATTTGACTAAACTTGTAGTCCTTACATCCACTGAATTGCATCGCTGTAAAGTACATTTGATGTAGTTCAGGCACTCAATAATCATGACCAAACTTGTAGTCCAAACATACACTGAAATTCAGTGATGTAATATACATTTAGTAATGTTCAGGCAGCGAATGATGTGACCAGATTTATTGTCGAAACAGCCACTGAAGTGCAGCTCTGTATTGTATCATTGATGGACTTCAGGCAGTGACTGATTTGACTAAACTTGTAGTCCTTACATCCACTGAATTGCATCGCTGTAAAGTACATTTGATGTAGTTCAGGCACTCAATAATCATGACCATACTTGTAGTCCAAACAGCCACTGAAATTCAGTGATGTAATGTACATTTAGTAATGTTCAGGCAGCGAGTGATGTGACCAGATTTATTGTCGAAACAGCCACTGAAGTTCAGCTCTGTATTGTATCCTTGATGGACTTCAGGCAGTGACTGATTTGACTAAACTTGTAGTCCTTACATCCACTGAATTGCATCGCTGTAAAGTACATTTGATGTAGTTCAGGCACTCAATAATCATGACCAAACTTGTAGTCCAAACATACACTGAAATTCAGTGATGTAATATACATTTAGTAATGTTCAGGCAGCGAATGATGTGACCAGATTTATTGTCGAAACAGCCACTGAAGTGCAGCTCTGTATTGTATCCTTGATGGACTTCAGGCAGTGACTGATTTGACTAAACTTGTAGTCCTTACATCCACTGAATTGCATCGCTGTAAAGTACATTTGATGTAGTTCAGGCACTCAATAATCATGACCAAACTTGTAGTCCAAACCGCCACTGAAATTCAGTGATGTAATGTACATTTAGTAATGTTCAGGCAGCGAGTGATGTGACCAGATTTATTGTCGAAACAGCCACTGAAGTTCAGCTCTGTATTGTATCCTTGATGGACTTCAGGCAGTGACTGATTTGACTAAACTTGTAGTTTACATCCACTGAATTGCATCGCTGTAAAGTACATTTGATGTAGTTCAGGCACTCAAAAATCGTGACCATACTTGTAGTCCAAATAGCCACTGAAATTCAGTGTTGTAATGTACATTTAGTAATGTTCAGGCAGTGAGTGATGTGACCAGATTTATTGTCGAAACAGCCACTGAAGTGCAGCTCTGTATTGTATCCTTGATGGACTTCAGGCAGTGACTGATTTGACTAAACTTGTAGTCCTTACATCCACTGAATTGCATCGCTGTAAAGTACATTTGATGTAGTTCAGGCACTCAATAATCATGACCATACTTGTAGTCCAAACAGCCACTGAAATTCAGTGATGTAATGTACATTTAGTAATGTTCAGGCAGCGAGTGATGTGACCAGATTTATTGCCTAAACAGCCACTGAAGTGCAGCTCTGTATTGTATCCTTGATGGACTTCAGGCAGTGACTGATTTGACTAAATTTGTAGTCCTTACATCCACTGAATTGCATCGCTGTAAAGTACATTTGATGTAGTTCAGGCACTCAATAATCATGACCATACTTTAGTCCAAACAGCCACTGAAATTCAGTGATGTAATGTACATTTAGTAATGTTCAGGCAGCGAGTGATGTGACCAGATTTATTTTCGAAACAGCCACTGAAGTGCAGCTCTGTATTGTATCCTTGATGGACTTCAGCCAGTGACTGATTTGACTAAACTTGTAGTCCTTACATCCACTGAATTGCATCGCTGTAAAGTACATTTGATGTAGTTCAGGCACTCAATAATCATGACCATACTTGTAGTCCAAACAGCCACTGAAATTCAGTGATGTAATGTACATTTAGTAATGTTCAGGCAGCGAGTGATGTGACCAGATTTATTGTCGAAACAGCCACTGAAGTGCAGCTCTGTATTGTATCCTTGATGGACTTCAGGCAGTGACTGATTTGACTAAACTTGTAGTCCTTACATCCACTGAATTGCATCGCTGTAAAGTACATTTGATGTAGTTCAGGCACTCAATAATCATGACCAAACTTGTAGTCCAAACATACACTGAAATTCAGTGATGTAATGTACATTTAGTAATGTTCAGGCAGCGAATGATGTGACCAGATTTATTGTCGAAACAGCCACTGAAGTGCAGCTCTGTATTGTATCCTTGATGGACTTCAGGCAGTGACTGATTTGACTAAACTTGTAGTCCTTACATCCACTGAATTGCATCGCTGTAAAAAGTACATTTGATGTAGTTAAAGCACTTAATAATCATGACCAAACTTGTATTCCAAACATTTACTGAAATTCAGTGATGTAATGTACATTTAGTAATGTTCAGGCAGCGAATGATGTGACCAGATTTATTGTCGAAACAGCCACTGATGTGCAGCTCTGTATTGTATCCTTGATGGACTTCAGGCAGTGACTGATTTGCTTAAACTTGTAGTCCTTACATCCACTGAATTGCATCGCTGTAAAGTACATTTGATGTAGTTCAGGCACTCAATAATCATGACCAAACTTGTAGTCCAAACAGCCACTGAAATTCAGTGATGTAATGTACATTTAGTAATGTTCAGGCAGCGAGTGATGTGACCAGATTTATTTTCGAAACAGCCACTGAAGTGCAGCTCTGTATTGTATCCTTGATGGACTTAAGGCAGTGACTGATTTGACTAAACTTGTAGTCATTACATCCACTGAATTGCATCGCTGTAAAGTACATTTGATGTAGTTCAGGCACTCAATAATCATGACCATACTTGTAGTCCAAACAGCCACTGAAATTCAGTGATGTAATGTACATTTAGTAATGTTCAGGCAGCGAGTGATGTGACCAGATTTATTGTCGAAACAGCCACTAAAGTGCAGCTCTGTATTGTATCCTTGATGGACTTCAGGCAGTGACTGGATTTGACTAAACTTGTAGTCCTTACATCCACTGAATTGCATCGCTGTAATCATGACCATACTTGTAGTCCAAACAGCCACTGAAATTCAGTGATGTAATGTACATTTAGTAATGTTCAGCAGCGAGTGATGTGACCAGATTTATTGTCGAAACAGCCACTGAAGTGCAGCTCTGTATTGTATCCTTGATGGACTTCAGGCAGTGACTGATTTGACTAAACTTGTAGTCCTTACATCCACTGAATTGCATCGCTGTAAAGTACATTTGATGTAGTTCAGGCACTCAATAATCATGACCATACTTGTAGTCCAAACAGCCACTGAAATTCAGTGATGTAATGTACATTTAGTAATGTTCAGGCAGCGAGTGATGTGACCAGATTTATTATCGAAACAGCCACTGAAGTGCAGCTCTGTATTGTATCCTTGATGGACTTCAGGCAGTGACCCCCTCAGGGGGCTCACCTTCTTTAGGTGAGTACGGGTTTCACGCTCCCGAGGTGCCCTAGTGATCTTTTCCTTCTCCCTAGGGGTTTACTGTCTATGGTAAACACGGGCTTCACGAACCCGGGGAACCCTAGTGAACCTTCTTTTATTTTCGGCCCTTTTTTTCTTGCCATTCCAATTTCCCTTTTCTTCTTTTCCACCTCAGGGGCTCACTTTCGGGTGAGTACGGGAGGCCACGTCCCCGAGGTACCCGAGTGACTTTTGAAAAGAAAAAAAAACCCAAAAAAATATTTGCTTAGTTAGTTTTTAAGTTACAGGTCCATATTTAACGTTATATTTAGTTCAGTTAGGGGTTGTTTTGTGTGGTTAATTTTATTTTGGATATTTTGAGTTTAATTATTTCTACTATTTTACTTTTGGTTTATTTCTTTGGGGTATTTGAAAAATAAGATTCTTTTGTTTTAAATTACGAAATGTTAAGACTGGTTTTTGAGTCTGACCCGCATGTTTGCCGTGTGCGGCGACCCGTACCGGGGGAAAGTGGAGTCTGGGGTTCCTGTTGCGTGCCCTTTGGCCCATGCTTCTCCGTAGACGGGAGGCAGGAGTGAGCCCGCTCCTGTCAATCGGCTGGTGATTAGTTCTGCGGATTCCAATACGGGTTCTTTTGGAATACCAAAGACGGTTGCTTTAGGGTTAGTATTGCAGTTAGGGGTGCCCTGGGTGAACTGGCGGATCACATCCCGAACCTGTACTACTATACTCCAGTACCACCTCTGAGGTAAGTGCCGTGCCTGACGCATGTCAGATGACCGGCGGGCTGCCTCCCCTTGTTGGGCTCCATGGTGGGTGGAGGCGTACTGGAATGAACACAAAAATACACTCATGGAACCCAGCAGTAATTCTCCTTCATTGGAGCACCGTAACGTAAACTTTTCTGATTCGTTTCGCTTTTTTATACTAAAAACTCCTGCTACTTTTACGAATGTTTCACCTTTCCTAATTGAGAAAGCTATAACTGGCGCTATAGGGGAAGTCAAGTCGATTCGTAAGATGCGCTCTGGGGACTTGTTCCTCGAAGTGTCATCTTCGAATCAAGCGACAGCCCTTATAAAACTACAAAAGCTTGCTCACTTAGACCTTACCGTGGCTCCTCATACTAATTTAAATTTTTCGCGTGGCGTAATTTCGCCAGCGGATTTCTTAAACGTGTCGACTGAGGAAATCAAGGAAAACATGAAGGCCCAAAAAGTCTGTGATGTCAGGCGTATCACGATTAGGCGGGATGGACAGGTGCTGAACACAAAGCACCTCATCCTGACCTTTTCTACACCTGACCTCCCACAGACCGTTAAAATGGCCTACATCCGATGCCCAGTTCGACCGTACATCCCAAATCCGCTGCGCTGCTTTCAGTGCCAACGATACGGCCACTCGAAGAACGTCTGTCGGGGCCAGCCTACCTGCCCTCGTTGCGGGAATCAGGCCACGACAGCGCAGATTGTAAAAGAAGGAGCAGTGTTTAAACTGTAAATGGGAGCATCCGGCGTATTCACGCTCCTGTCCTACTTGGATAACGGAAAAGGAAATAACAGCTGTCAAAATAAAACAAAAAAAAAATTTCCTACCCAGAGGCACGGCGTGTTGTTTTGGCACGCACGCCGGTCTCTGGTAAGAGTTATGCTAGTGCCACCCGCAAGAGCACATCGGATAAGTGTATCCAATGTGACTCTAAAAAAGACAACAGCTCGGTTTCATCAACACCCACTGAACCGGAGGTAATTGTTCCATCTAAACACATTTCACCCCCTAGAACGAAGGTGATTGCTACGCCAATTAGCAAATCACCACCTCCGGCGAAAAAAAAATAATTCAAAGGACAGAGAGCGATTCGCCGAGAAAACCAAAGAGCCGAAGGGCTCGTCAACGGGATCTAAAACCCCATTTAACTAGGATCCCCAAGAAATTATCCAGAGACTTCCACCGTAAAATAGAAGAAGATACATTGACCGGAGATTGCTCCGAAGACGATGAAGATCTCATGGATATTCAATCGGGCCCTTCGACTTCTAGCTCCAGAGGAGGAGCGAGTGCGGCACCATAATGACCTCCTTCATTTCCTGGAACTGCCGTGGTTTGAGGACTAGACTCGATGATCTCAAATCCATTATATCCGCGTACCAGCCCGCATGCGTTGCTCTTCAGGAGACATTTCTGAAGAGTACCATGACAATGCAAGTGCGTGGTTATAATTGTGTACGACGGGATGTAGATGGCGCTACATCTCCAACCGGAGGTGTATGCCTCTTCACATCTATTCTGTATCCCAGTACTGTCGTCACACTGCACACATCGTTACAGGCTGTGGCTGTACGGATTCACATCCATTCTTTAGTCACAGTCTGCTGTGTTTATCTATCACCTAACGATGTTGTGCCACAAGTGGATTTGAATCAATTAGTCAGCCAATTGCCAGCTCCTTTTATTTTGCTCGGTGACTTTAATGGACACAGCCCCTCTGTGGGGGCATGATGATACAAACTCTCGTGGGCGACAGATTGAACAGTTGATCTCAGATCACTGTCTCTGTCTGCTCAACAACGAAGAGAAAACTTATTTCCATGCACCCACGAGGACATTTCACTCCCTCGATCTAGCCATCTGTTCGCCAACTCTGCTACCGATGTTGAATTTCGAGGTTGCAAAGGATCTGCACAACAGCGATCATTTCCCTCTCCTAGTCTCGCATGTTAATGGTGCGGGGACACGTTTTCGTCCCCCCCCACTTATCATTTTCATCGCGCAGACTGGGATCAATTCACACGGTTAGCGATTATCTCAGGCACAATGGTTCATAACTGGGCAGTTGATGAAGCTGTTTTCAATGTCACTGAAGCTATTCGGAATGCTGCTGATGCAGCCATTCCCAAAACATCTAATTCCCCTCGAAAGCTGTGCAAACCATGGTGGAACGCTTCCTGCCAACAAGCCAAAAAGGAACAAAGGAGGGCGTGGGGTATTTTCAGGAGGTACCCCACAACTGATAATCTCATAGCGTTCAAACGTGCGAAAGCGTTAGCTCGTAGAATACGTCGTCAATGCCAGAGAGAATCTTGGATCCAGTATGTGTCTTCAATCACATCGTCCACTACCAGTCAACAGTTATGGAGAAAGGTCAAAGCAGCGAATGGCCTTTATCGGGATTTTAACATTCCGATATTGGAAACTTCTACTGCTTTGTATTCGTCACCTTTAGAGTGCCCTAGTGATCTTTTCTCTCCTCCTCCCTAGGGTTTACTGTCTTTGGTAAACACGGGCTTCACGTGAACCCGGGGAACCCTAGTGATCCTTCTCTATTTTCGGCCCTTTTTCTTGCCATTTCAATTTCCCTTTTCTTCTTTTCACGTCAAGACCACAGACCTACAATGGACATTGTCCCAATTTAATTCTTTTCTAGTATAAAATTGATATTTTTTACTGCCGTATTATGGTTTGCATTTTTATATTACGTTCTTTTCATTTGATTTGCTTCAATTTCTTTCAATGTTTTGATTTTGTTGCTTCTTTTATGTTCGATTCTTGATTTTTTTTTTTGTGTTCAACTTATTATCTTTATTTTTCTGCCACGAAGTCCTGTGGCAGACCAGGACTGAGTGGAATGAAGTTGTGTCTGATGTTTTTTTCACTTTTGGTATGATGACACAACGGACTGCTTCCTGGGAAATCTGGCACTTGGAGCGGGGTATTGAACTTTTGAGGACTTTTGGACTAGTGAGGTGGGGTCTTGGAGGAGGCGGCCATGTAGAGGGTACAGGAGAAAAGCTGAGTTTTGCGTCTCAGGCCGCCAGATAGTACAGGAGCCCGGGACAGCCTAACCAGCATGTCTGCTGCTCTATCAGCTGGTGTATAATCCTGCCCTGTCTTGTAGTTCCAGGTGGTGCCTGGATGGGGTCCTGCATTGCAGTGCGGGGGGCTCTTCCGAGGCCACTACTGGCTGACTGACTCTAGGACAAGCCCTGCCAAACTGGTCCTCTGAAAAATCAAAAGGAATTCTCCTCCTCCTTTCTAAAAAAAAAAAATTTCAAAAATAAGTCAAAGTAAGAAAAAAATTCAAAACGCATCTTTTAAAACCCCCAACCCACCCTCTCCAACTCACTTAAACATTGAACAGATTTTTAAATACACGATTTCTTATTGTTTCACTTCCAAATAATGATATGTCGATAAAATCGCCTTTTGCTATACAAAAGGCTCTAATAGGAATTGTGGTGGTGAACCGAAATCCGTCAAACGATTGCGTTCCGGGAATCTGCTAATAGAAACTACGTCAGCTTTACAAACTAAAGTCCTTTCTTCTTGCGAAATCATTTCTTAATAGCCCTGTAACTGTATTTCCGCATAAAAGCCTAAATTCCTGTCGTGGTGTTATCTGAACCTGACTTGTTGGGCACTTCTGATTCAGAGATACTTTGAAGGTTTCTCTGGTCAGGGTGTCACTCAGGTCAGGAGAATCACAATAAAAAGGACTCTACCATTATTCCCACAGGAAACATTTAATTTTGACATTTAATAGCCCCACACTACCTCAAACAATAAAAAAGCTGGTTATTTAAACTGTAAAATCCGTCCATATATTCCGAATCCTCTGCGCTGTTTCAAGTGCCAGAGGTTCGACACTCTCAAACTGCCTGCCGAGGACAATTGACGTGCTCTAGATGTGCATCTGTTGGACATGCGTCCTCAGATTGCACTCTAGAGCAGAAATGCGTCAATTGTTCACAGCCTCATTCCGCTGATTCAAAATTATGTCCCAAATGGAAAATAGAGAAAGAGATCCAAACAATAAAAACCAACAGAAACATATCCTATATTGAAGCCCGAAAATTTATAACCCCACAACCATCTCAAACTTACGCTCAAGTTGCCAAATCCATAACTGTTAATAATTCCTCACAAACTGATGAAACGATTACAAACATAGTATGCCCACCTTTAAAATTACTACAACCATTAATAACCATTTCAAAACCTATTATGTCTCCCTCAATCCCTGAAGTTATTAAATCTTCTACATCAACTCAGGCAGAACTCGTACCATCCACATCTTCTGTTACAGTTGCATCTCCTTCACAATCTCCACCTCCTAATTCTGTAATAGATACTACTCCCACCACTTCTAATAGTTTATCTATCTCTGCTGCATCTTCCTCATCCCAGTCCGTTATTCCACCACCCTCTGATTCTTATAAAGTACAGGATGCCAAGAAACTAGCAAAAGCACGCTCAAGGAAAAGAAAAAGGAATTACTAAAAAATGAAGGAAGCAATAGTAGACATTAAGATGAATCCTCATAGACCTAAAAAACCGGCATCTGATGAGTCTACATCGGATGAGGAAGAAAATGATTGTCTACGACGTGGAAGATGAAGTCGAATCAAATCCCGATTACGTGAAAGAAAATGGTAAGACCTATTACAAGGGACAATTACTTTTAACTCCAACGAAACACAGAAAATAACTTTTTTTTTTCAATATTATACATCCAACTTGGTGGGGAATTCTCCCCACCAATCTGTATTTTAACATCTTTGATATTAACTTTTATATCCATAAATTTTAAGATTTTATAAGATTTTATAATATTTCTGGTAAAAACATTTTTTAACTTTTAACGTTTTAACAAATGTTTGGCGCAGTTTAGCCAAAATTGGCTCTTGCGCCAATAACCCCAAAATTCACTCACTCACTCACTCGTCACCTTTAGATGTGGCCAACTTGATCGGCAAAACATTTGCTAGTGTGTCCAGCTCCGATTCATATAGCCCTGCTTTCCAGGCGACTAAGAATCGTTTAGAGCGGACACCTATCAACTTCAGATGCCGACAACCTTTCCAATATAACTGTGACTTTGACATGTTTGAATTGAAGAGAGCCTTATCATCGGCCAAAATACTAGTCCAGGTCCTGATGGAATATCCTATGTATTGCTTCGCCATTTGAGCGAGGATTCACTAGTAAGTCTCCTTTACCTATTCAACCGAATATGGAGAGAGCAGGTGTATCCTACTCAATGGCAAGAAGCCATAGTGATCCCCATTTTAAAACCTGGAAAAGATCCTAAGAACCCTCTCAGCTATCGACCGATAGCACTCACGAGCTGCCTTTGTAAGACACTAGAACGTATGGTCAATGCCCGTCTCGTTTACCAGTTAGAAAAGAACAAATGCATTCCTCTGTTTCAGAGTGGCTTCCGTAAAGGAAGGTCCACTCTCGATAACATCATAAGATCCACTCTCGACAATATTATTACACTCGAAAACAAAATCAGAAACGCTTTTGTCCGGAGGAATCATCTAGTTTCCATCTTCTTCGATATCGAGAAGGCATATGATCGTACTTGGCGCTATGGGATACTTCGCACTTTATTTAATTTTGGATTAAGAGGCAATTTGCCTACTTTATTAAAAAGTTTTTAAATCTTCGTACTTTTAGGGGGAGACTGGGTGGCACTCTCTGCTCCTTTACGCAAGCTGAGGGAGTTCCTCAGGGAGTATTTTGAGTGTCACCCCTTTTATTTGTCATATTTCATCAATCTTAAGTATTTTATCGCCCTCTATACAGGCTTCACTATACGTGGACGATCTACAGATCAGTTGTGAATGTTCGACATGCGCATGATTGAACGACAGTTGCAAACTGCCGTCAACAACATTTTAAAGTGGTGCGACACCAACGGTCATAGTATTTCGGCGAGCAAGAGTTGCTGCGTGCACTTTTTGCCGCAAACGGGGTATTCATCCCGACCCCGAAATACGCATCCGTGATATACAAATTCCCGTAGTTCCCGACGTACGATTCCTCGGAGTAATTTTCGACCGCCGGTTCACTTTCCTTCCGCATATTTTACATTTGCGGAAGAAGTGTGAAAAGTCTTTAAACCTCTTGAAGGTGTTGTCAAACACCTCTTGGGGGGGGCGGATAGACCATCATTACTCCGAGTGTATCAGGCATCGTACTCTCGCATCGACTACGGATGTGTTGCATACGGATCAGCGTGCAACTCTACTCTGCAAAACTTGACCCCGTCCACCATATGGCACTGAGAATCTGCTCGGGTGCGTTTCGCACATCACCGGTGCAGAGTCTCTATGTTAATCTGTCATCAGCTTCCTCTCGATCTTCGACGGAGGAAGCTGTCTCTTGCGTATTATTTTAAGATCTTGTCCGTGCCTTCACATCCTCTGCAGAATGTGTATATGAGTACCAGCATGAAGAGACTTTATGATGCACGGCCGTCTAACATCCGGCCGTTTATGGATAGGATGAAGCTTCATATTTCTGAACTCGACCTACCTAACGTGCATATCCAGCAAAGGAACTTTTTCCTATTCCAACCTTTTGAATACGCCACGGTTCCATATATCAACCCTTTTGCCACTTACAGTAAATCCACTGTAGCGCCTGTCGTCTTTCAACGCGTCTTCGCCTACCACCGCAGTCAGTATAGTCGTTATTCGGCCATCTACACTGATGGTTCGAAACGTGCAGATTACGTTGGCTGTGGAGTCGTGATTGAAGATATTATGCACGGTTATAGGCTCGACACTTCTTGCAGCATTTTCACTGCCGAAGCTGTCGCCATTTACCGTGCACTTCAATTAATCGACTCCACTATGCCCCGTAAATACTGCATCTATACTGACAGCATGAGTGTGTACTAGAAGCGCTTGAAAAACTACCACGATCGCTGCCATCCAGTGGTATGTACGATACTCGACATTACGAGTCGACTGTACAGCAAGGGTTTCGATATCGTGTTTTGCTGGCTGCCAAGTCACGTAGGAATCATAGGCAACGAGCAAGCGGACAGCGCGGTAATGTCGGCGACGACGCACCTGCCGCTAGCTGTTCCGCTATCGGATATGAAGCGCGTCATCATGCATCATATTTTTAACATCTGGCAGGAATCATGGAGTCAGCAGTTGGATAACAAACTGCACTCTGTGAAACCTGTCATAGGAGCATGGTCAGGGATGCCAATGCGAAGAACTGATGTCAAATTGACTCGTCTTCGCATTGGTCATACTCGCTTCACTTTCACAGGCATTTGTTATTTGGAGAACGCGCTCCTGAATGTCCTTCATGCCATGTCTCTTACACTGTTCATCACATTTTAATCGATTGTCCCGTTTTTAACCATCATCGCATCACCTTTTTCATAAATCTGTTTTAACCTTATCTGACTTGGTGGGGGAATCTCCCCACCAAAAATCTATTTGCTTTTATGAAGAAAATTGGATTTTTATATTTCATTTGACTTTTTAAAATGTTTTATCTTTACCTGTATTTTTTTTTTTATATATGTGCATGCCTGCATGCACATATATAATTATTTTTATATCATTGTATTTTTCTTGTGTATTTTTAACCTAGTTTTAATATTTTAACAAACGTGTGGCGCAGTATAGCCAATTTTGGCTCTTGCGCCATAAAAACCCAAATTCACTCACTCACCCACTGACAGCATGAGTGTACTCGAAGCGCTTGAAAACTACCACGATCGCTGCCATCCAGTGGTATGTACAATACTCGTGATTACGAGTCGACTCTACAGCAAGGGTTTCGATATCGTGTTTTGCTGGCTACCAAGTCACGTAGGAATCATAGGCAACGAGCAAGCGGACAGCGCGGCAAAGTCGGCGACGACGCATCTGCCGCTAGCGGTTCCGCTATCGGATATGAAGCGCGTCATCATGCATCATATTTTTAAGATCTGGCAGGAATCATGGAGTCAGCAGTTGGATAACAAACTGCACTCTGTGAAACCTGTCATAGGAGCATGGCCTGTGATGCCAATGCGAAGAACTGATGTCAAATTGACTCGTCTTCGCATTGGTCATACTCGCTTCACTCACAGGCATTTGTTGTTTGGAGAACGCGCTCCTGAATGTCCTTCATGCAATGTCTCTTACACTGTTCATCACATTTTAATTGATTGTCCAGTTTTTAACCATCATCGCATCACCTTTTTTCATACATCTATTTTAACCTTATCTGACTTGGTGGGGGAATCTCCCCACCAAAATCTATTTGCTTTTATAAAGAAAATTGGTTTTTTATATTTAATTTGACTTTTTAAAATGTTTTAACTTTACCTTTATTTTATATATGTGCATGCCGGCATGCACATATATAATAATTATTTTTATGTCCTTGTATTTTCTCTGTGTATTTTTACCATGTTTTTATAATTTTAACAAACGTGTGGCGCAGTATAGCCAATTTTGGCTCTTGCGCCATAAAACCCCAAATTCACTCACTCACTCATTCAGGCAGTGACTGATTTGACTAAACTTGTAGTCCTTACATCCACTGAATTGCATCGCTGTAAAGTACATTTGATGTAGTTAAAGCACTCAATAATCATGACCAAACTTGTAGTCCAAACATACACTGAAATTCAGTGATGTAATGTACATTTAGTAATGTTCAGGCAGCGAATGATGTGACCAGATTTATTGTCGAAACAGCCACTGAAGTGCAGCTCTGTATTGTATCCTTGATGGACTTCAGGCAGTGACTGATTTGACTAAACTTGTAGTCCTTACATCCACTGAATTGCATCGCTGTAAAGTACATTTGATGTAGTTCAGGCACTCAATAATCATGACCATACTTTTAGTCCAAACAGCCACTGAAATTCAGTGATGTAATGTACATTTAGTAATGTTCAGGCAGCGAGTGATGTGACCAGATTTATTGTCGAAACAGCCACTAAAGTGCAGCTCTGTATTGTATCCTTGATGGACTTCAGGCAGTGACTGATTTGACTAAACTTGTAGTCCTTACATCCACTGAATTGCATCGCTGTAATCATGACCATACTTGTAGTCCAAACAGCCACTGAAATTCAGTGATGTAAATGTACATTTAGTAATGTTCAGGCAGCGAGTGATGTGACCAGATTTATTGTCGAAACAGCCACTGAAGTGCAGCTCTGTATTGTATCCTTGATGGACTTCAGGCAGTGACTGACTAAACTTGTAGTCCTTACATCCACTGAATTGCATCGCTGTAAAGTACATTTGATGTAGTTAAAGCACTCAATAATCATGACCAAACTTGTAGTCCAAACAGCCACTGAAATTCAGTGATGTAATGTACATTTAGTAATGTTCAGGCAGCGAATGATGTGACCAGATTTATTGTCGAAACAGCCACTGAAGTGCAGCTCTGTATTGTATCCTTGATGGACTTCAGGCAGTGACTGATTTGACTAAACTTGTAGTCCTTTACATCCACTGAATTGCATCGCTGTAAAGTACATTTGATGTAGTTCAGGCACTCAATAATCATGACCAAACTTGTAGTCCAAACAGCCACTGAAATTCAGTGATGTAATGTACATTTAGTAATGTTCAGGCAGCGAGTGATGTGACCAGATTTATTGTCGAAACAGCCACTGAAGTGCAGCTCTGTATTGTATCCTTGATGGACTTCAGGCAGTGACTGATTTGACTAAACTTGTAGTCCTTACATCCACTGAATTGCATCGCTGTAAAGTACATTTGATGTAGTTCAGGCACTCAATAATCATGACCAAACTTGTAGTCGAAACAGCCACTGAAATTCAGTGATGTAATGTACATTTAGTAATGTTCAGGCAGCGAAGGATGTGACCAGATTTATTGTCGAAACAGCCACTGAAGTGCAGCTCTGTATTGTATCCTTGATGGACTTCAGGCAGTGACTGATTTGACTAAACTTGTAGTCCTTACATCCACTGAATTGCATCGCTGTAAAGTACATTTGATGTAGTTCAGGCACTCAATAATCATGACCAAACTTGTAGTCCAAACATACACTGAAATTCATTGATGTAATGTACATTTAGTAATGTTCAGGCAGCGAATGATGTGACCAGATTTATTGTCCAAACAGCCACTGAAGTTCAGCTCTGTATTGTATCCTTGATGGACTTCAGGCAGTGACTGATTTGACTAAACTTGTAGTCCTTTACATCCACTGAATTGCATCGCTGTAAAGTACATTTGATGTAGTTCAGGCACTCAATAATCATGACCATACTTGTAGTCCAAACAGCCACTGAAATTCAGTGATGTAATGTACATTTAGTAATGTTCAGGCAGCGAGTGATGTGACCAGATTTATTATCGAAACAGCCACTGAAGTGCAGCTCTGTATTGTATCCTTGATGGACTTCAGGCAGTGACTGATTTGACTAAACTTGTAGTCCTTACATCCACTGAATTGCATCGCTGTAAAGTACATTTGATGTAGTTAAAGCACTCAATAATCATGACCAAACTTGTAGTCCAAACATACACTGAAATTCAGTGATGCTGTACATTTAGTAATGTTCAGGCAGCGAATGATGTGACCAGATTTATTGTCGAAACAGCCACTGAAGTGCAGCTCTGTATTGTATCCTTGATGGACTTCAGGCAGTGACTGATTTGACTAAACTTGTAGTCCTTACATCCACTGAATTGCATCGCTGTAAAGTACATTTGATGTAGTTCAGGCACTCAATAATCATGACCATACTTGTAGTCCAAACAGCCACTGAAATTCAGTGATGTAATGTACATTTAGTAATGTTCAGGCAGCGAGTGATGTGACCAGATTTATTGTCGAAACAGCCACTAAAGGGCAGCTCTGTATTGTATCCTTGATGGACTTCAGGCAGTGACTGATTTGACTAAACTTGTAGTCCTTACATCCACTGAATTGCATCGCTGTAATCATGACCATACTTGTAGTCCAAACAGCCACTGAAATTCAGTGATGTAATGTACATTTAGTAATGTTCAGGCAGCGAGTGATGTGACCAGATTTATTGTCGAAACAGCCACTGAAGTGCAGCTCTGTATTGTATCCTTGATGGACTTCAGGCAGTGACTGATTTGACTAAACTTGTAGTCCTTACATCCACTGAATTGCATCGCTGTAAAGTACATTTGATGTAGTTCAGGCACTCAATAATCATGACCATACTTGTAGTCCAAACAGCCACTGAAATTCAGTGATGTAATGTACATTTAGTAATGTTCAGGCAGCGAATGATGTGACCAGATTTATTGTCGAAACAGCCACTGAAGTGCAGCTCTGTATTGTATCCTTGATGGACTTCAGGCAGTGACCCCCTCAGGGGGCTCACCTTCTTTAGGTGAGTACGGGTTTCACGCTCCCTAAGGTGCCCTAGTGATCTTTTCCTTCTCCCTCGGGGTTTACTGTCTATGGTAAACACGGGCTTCACGAACCCGGGAACCCTAGTGAACCTTCTTTATTTTCGGCCCTTTTTCTTGCCATTCCAATTTCCCTTTTCTTCTTTTCCACCTCAGGGGCTCACTTTCGGGTGAGTACGGGAGGCCACGTCCCCGAGGTACCCGAGTGACTTTGAAAAAAAAAAAAACCCAAAAAATATTTGCTTAGTTAGTTTTTAAGTTACAGGTCCATATTTAACGTTATATTTAGTTCAGTTAGGGGTTGTTTTGTGTGGTTAATTTTATTTTGGATATTTTGAGTTTAATTATTTCTACTATTTTACTTTTGGTTTATTTCTTTGGGGTATTTGGAAAAATAAGATTCTTTTGTTTTAAATTACGAAATGTTAAGACTGGTTTTGAGTCTGACCCGCATGTTTGCCGTGTGCGGCGACCCGTACCGGGGAAAGTGGAGTCTGGGGTTCCTGTTGCGTGCCCTTTGGCCCATGCTTCTCCGTAGACGGAGGCAGGAGTGAGCCCGCTCCTGTCAATCGGCTGGTGATTAGTTCTGCGGATTCCAATACGGGTTCTTTTGGTATACCAAAGACGGTTGCTTTAGGGTTAGTATTGCAGTTAGGGGTGCCTGGGTGAACTGGCGGATCACATCCCGAACCTGTACTACTATACTCCAGTACCACCTCTGAGGTAAGTGCCGTGCCTGACGCATGTCAGATGACCGGCAGGCTGCCCCCTTGTTGGGGCTCCATGGTGGGTGGAGGCGTACTGGAATGAACACAAAAATACACTCATGGAACCCAGCAGTAATTCTCCTTCATTGGAGCACCGTAACGTAAACTTTTCTGATTCGTTTCGCTTTTTATACTAAAAACTCCTGCTACTTTTACGAATGTTTCACCTTTCCTAATTGAGAAAGCTATAACTGGCGCTATAGGGGAAGTCAAGTCGATTCGTAAGATGCGCTCTGGGGACTTGTTCCTCGAAGTGTCATCTTCGAATCAAGCGACAGCCCTTATATAAAACTACAAAAGCTTGCTCACTTAGACCTTACCGTGGCTCCTCATACTAATTTAAATTTTTCGCGTGGCGTAATTTCGCCAGCGGATTTCTTAAACGTGTCGACTGAGGAAATCAAGGAAAACATGAAGGCCCAAAAAGTCTGTGATGTCAGGCGTATCACGATTAGGGTGGGATGGACAGGTGCTGAACACAAAGCACCTCATCCTGACCTTTTCTACACCCTGACCTCCCACAGACCGTTAAAATGGCCTACATCCGATGCCCAGTTCGACCGTACATCCCAAATCCGCTGCGTTGCTCTCAGTGCCAACGATACGGCCACTCGAAGAACGTCTGTCGGGGCCAGCCTACCTGCCCTCGTTGCGGGAATCAGGCCACGACAGCGCAGATTGTAAAAAGAAGGAGCAGTGTTTAAACTGTAAAGGTGAGCATCCGGCGTATTCACGCTCCTGTCCTACTTGGATAACGGAAAAGGAAATAACAGCTGTCAAAATAAAAGAAAAAATTTCCTACCCAGAGGCACGGCGTGTTGTTTTGGCACGCACGCCGGTCTCTGGTAAGAGTTATGCTAGTGCCACCCGCAAGAGCACATCGGATAAGTGTATCCAATGTGACTCTAAAAAAGACAACAGCTCGGTTTCATCAACACCCACTGAACCGGAGGTAATTGTTCCATCTAAACACATTTCACCCCCTAGAACGAAGGTGATTGCTACGCCAATTAGCAAATCACCACCTCCGGCGAAAAAAAAAATAATTCAAAGGACAGAGAGCGATTCGCCGAGAAAACCAAAGAGCCGAAGGGCTCGTCAACGGGATCTAAAACCCCATTTAACTAGGATCCCCAAGAAATTATCCAGAGACTTCCACCGTAAAATAGAAGAAGATACATTGACCGGAGATTGCTCCGAAGACGATGAAGATCTCATGGATATTCAATCGGGCCCTTCGACTTCTAGCTCCAGAGGAGGAGCGAGTGCGGCACCATAATGACCTCCTTCATTTCCTGGAACTGCCGTGGTTTGAGGACTAGACTCGATGATCTCAAATCCATTATATCCGCGTACCAGCCCGCATGCGTTGCTCTTCAGGAGACATTTCTGAAGAGTCCCATGACAATGCAAGTGCGTGGTTATAATTGTGTACGACGGGATGTAGATGGCGCTACATCTCCAACCGGAGGTGTATGCCTCTTCACCTCTATTCTGTATCCCAGTACTGTCGTCACACTGCACACATCGTTAAAGGCTGTGGCTGTACGGATTCACATCCATTCTTTAGTCACAGTCTGCTGTGTTTATCTATCACTAACGATGTTGTGCCCACAAGTGGATTTGAATCAATTAGTCAGCCAATTGCCAGCTCCTTTTATTTTGCTCGGTGACTTTAATGGACACAGCCCTCTGTGGGGGCATGATACAAACTCTCGTGGGCGACAGATTGAACAGTTGATCTCGGATCACTGTCTCTGTCTGCTCAACAACGAAGAGAAAACTTATATCCATGCACCCACGAGGACATTTCACTCCCTCGATCTAGCCATCTGTTCGCCAACTCTGCTACCGATGTTGAATTTCGAGGTTGCAAAGGATCTGCACAACAGCGATCATTTCCCTCTCCTAGTCTCGCATGTTAATGGTGCGGGGGACACGTTTTCGTCCCCCCACTTATCATTTTCATCGCGCAGACTGGGATCAATTCACACGGTTAGCGATTATCTCAGGCACAATGGTTCAGAACTGGGCAGTTGATGAAGCTGTTTTCAATGTCACTGAAGCTATTCGGAATGCTGCTGATGCAGCCATTCCCAAAACACCCAATTCCCCTCGAAAGCTGTGCAAACCATGGTGGAACGCTTCCTGCCAACAAGCCAAAAAAAAGGAACAAAGGAGGGCGTGGGGTATTTTCAGGAGGTACCCCACAACTGATAATCTCATAGCGTTCAAACGTGCGAAAGCGTTAGCTCGTAGAATACGTCGTCAATGCCAGAGAGAATCTTGGATCCAGTATGTGTCTTCAATCACATCGTCCACTACCAGTCAACAGTTATGGAGAAAGGTCAAAGCAGCGAATGGCCTTTATCGGGATTTTAACATTCCGATATTGGAAACTTCTACTGCTTTGTATTCGTCACCTTTAGAGTGCCCTAGTGATCTTTTCCTTCTCCCTAGGGGTTTACTGTCTTTGGTAAACACGGGCTTCACGAACCCGGGGAACCCTAGTGATCCTTCTCTATTTTCGGCCCTTTTTCTTGCCATTTCAATTTCCCTTTTCTTCTTTTCACGTCAAGACCACAGACCTACATTGGACAATGGACATTGTCCCAATTTAATTCTTTTCTAGTATAAAAATTGATATTTTTTTACTGCCGTATTATGGTTTGCATTTTATATTACGTTCTTTTCATTTGATTTGCTTCAATTTCTTTCAATGTTTTGATTTTGTTGCTTCTTTTATGTTCGATTCTTGATTTTTTTTGTGTTCAACTTATTATCTTTATTTTTCTGCCACGAAGTCCTGTGGCAGACCAGACTGAGTGGAATGAAGTTGTGTCTGATGTTTTTTCACTTTTTGGTATGATGACACAACGGACTGCTTCCTGGGAAATCTGGCACTTGAGCGGGGTTTTGAACTTTTGAGGACTTTTGGACTAGTGAGGTGGGGTCTTGGAGGAGGCGGCCATGTAGAGGGTACAGGAGAAAAGCTGAGTTTTGCGTCTCAGGCCGCCAGATAGTACAGGAGCCCGGGACAGCCTAACCAGCATGTCCTGGCTGCTCTATCAGCTGGTGTATAATCCCGCCTGTCTTGTAGTTCCAGGTGCCTGGATGGGTCCTGCATTGCAGTGCGGGGGGCTCTTCCGAGGCCACTACTGGTTGCTGACTCTAGGACAAGCCCTGCCAAACTGGTCCTCTGAAAATCAAAAGGAATTCTCCTCCTCCTTTCTAAAAAAAAATTTCAAAATAAGTCAAAGTAAGAAAAAAATTCAAAACGCATCTTTTAAAACCCCCAACCCACCCTCTCCAACTCACTTAAACATTGAACAGATTTCCTTAAATACACGATTTCTTATTGT
>BMAU01002292.1:0-21144 GCA_019973935.1 Trichonephila clavipes
AGGGGTCTCCCTTCTTTAGTAGTATTGGTTTCACGCCCCGAGGTGCCCTAGTGATCTTTCCTTCTCCTAGGGGTCATCATTGTCTTAGTAAACACGGGCTTCACGAACCCGGGGAACCCTAGTAGATCCTTCTATTTTCGGTCTCTCTTTTGCCATTCAAATTCTCCTTCTTTTTCTTTCTTTTCACGTCCAGACTAATAGACTACATTGGACAATGGATAATATTCACTTATCTTCTTTTCTAGTAAAAAAATTGATATTTTTTTTTACTATTGTATTATGGGTTTGCATTTTATATTACAGTTCTTTTCTATTTGATTTGCTTCAATTTCTTCACTGTTTGATTTTGTTGCTTTTATGTTCTGATTCTTGGATTTTTTTTTGTGTTCAACTTATTATCTTTTTCTTATTTTTCTGCCACGGAAGTCCTGTAAGGTGACCAGGATCAGAGTGGAATGAAGTTACAGTCTGGATGTTTTTTCACTTTTGTATGGATGACACAATGGACTAAGCTTCCTGGGAAATCTGGCACTAAATGGAGGGGTTTTGAAGAATCATGAGGACCTGTGGACTAGTGAGGTGGGTCTGGAGAGGCAAGTGGCCATGTAGAGGGTACAGGGAGAAAAGCTGAGTTTTTGTGTCTCAGGCCACATAGAAGAGATGTGCATGGAGCCCGGATGCGCCTAACTAGCATTGTCCTGCTGCTCTATCAGCTGCATGTATAATCCCGTCGTCTTGTAGTTCCAGGTATGCCTTGGATGGGGTCCTGCATTGCAGAGTGGGGCTTTTCTTAGAGGCCACTACTGGTTGTTGACTCTAGGGCAAGTCTCTGCCAAACTGGTCCGAGAACTGAAAAAATATTCCTTCCTTTCCAAAAAATTCAAAAATAAGTAAATATGTAAAGAAAACAAACAATTATTAAACCTATATTCTAATTGCCGTACCGACTCATGATGATCCAGGCTAGCGATTCTTTACGTCCATGCCTGATAAAGAACCGCGTTGCTCAGATTCATCGTTAATGGAATTGCTGTACATAATACCAGATTTTTAATATTGTCCTTCTCAAACAATGGATATGTCGAAACAATCGCCTTCGCTATCCACAAAGCATTAATAGGAGAATATAGTGGCGAACCTAACTCTGCTCAAACGCTGTCAGATCCGGTGGATTTACTCATAGAAACAAATTTGCTCTACAGATCAAATCTTTACTGCCAAATCCCTGTAGATTCTCCAATAACCATAAGTCCGCAAATGGCTTACGACACTCCTGCAGAGAGAGGAAACATTTAGATCTGATCTGCCAGATCAACCCAGACGAGAAATCCTCGATGGGATTTTCTGATCAGGGTAAACGATCCAGGTCAGAAGAATAAGAATAAAAAAGATACTCCGGTCATTCCAACGAAACACTTTAAGATTCTAACCTTTAAATAGATCTAAAACTGCGAAACAACAAAGCCGGTTACCTAAACTGTAAAATTCGTTCCTTTATATACCGAATCCCTGCGCTGCTTTAAGTGCCAGAGGTCTGGTCGTTTCCCAAATTCCTGCCGCGGACAACTCATGTTCTTAGGTGTGCAGCTGTGGCTCCTCTCTACGGATTCGTGTTCTGAACTATAATGCATTAACTGTGTTCATGATTCATATCGATTCCAAACTTTGTCCTAAATGGAAACTGAAAAGGAAATTCAAGCAATTAAAAACTAGAGAATATAACATGCAGGAAGCCCTGAATGACTAATAGTCCCACAAACGTCTCACACTTATGCTCAAGCTAAGTAAACTCTTAATAAAAAACCAGCTTCAGAGCTGAAATTATAGTCAAGAAAATTAAATGTCCACCTTTTGAATTACTTTTCACCAACCCCTCATCCACGATACGAAAAAATTCTTAATATCCATATCTACTCCTGATGCTGCAACATCATCTTCCACCCAAGCTCAACTCTTTGCCGCCGTCCACTCCTTCAATATCCATACTAGTATCCTCTGAGTCTCAACCATCATGCCCTATATTAGTAGCCGCACTGATGCTCCCCTTCCAAGAATATGGTCACCCTTCTTGAATCATCTTCAATGATATTCAACTCTTCCTCATCACAGTCCGTTATTCCACCACCCTCTGATTCTATCACTGCAAAGAGATGCCAAGAAACTCGCAAAAAGCACGACTGAGGAAAGAAAAAAAAAGAATCACTGGTGGCAATGAAATAGCGCAATAATAGACAGGTAAAATGAATCCTCATAGACCTAAAAACCGGCCTCTGATGAGTCTACAACGGATGAGGAAGAAATGATTGTTATGACGTGGAAGATTTAAATTGACCCAACCCGATTACGCGAAAGAAAGCTTCTGTAAGACCTTATTACAAGGACAATTACTTTTAACTCCAACGAAACACAGAAAATAATAATGTTTCAATATCTTGTTCAACTTGTGGGAAATTTCTTTCCTCAAATTTAACTGGTATTCTTTTAGCGTTTATAAAATATATTGTAAATATATGTATAAATTAAGATTTTAAATTTTTTACCCTAAAAATATAACTTTAAAGTTTTTAACAAATGTTTGGCGCGAAGTTTAGCCAAAATTGGCTCTTGCGCCAATAACCCCAAACCACTCACTCACCACCCCCCGCCTCACAACCCATTGCCTTCTTGTTTAAAAATTTGATTTTTTACATATGGATTTGATTCCTAGGTAAGTTTCTTTTTATGGTTTAATATATTATATGCATGTGTGCATATATTTTTATACATATATATTTTTTGTAAAAATGATATGACATTCTCTCCTTTTCACAGTGTTTAAGCGCAGCTTGGCCAAAGTTGGTCTCAGTGCCGCCAAATTAGAATTAAATCATCATATCTACCGCGACGATGTTAAGAAGAACAGGAAAATACTTACGGAAAGGAGTCGGGGGTAATCCTACGTGCAGGAGGGGGTCGAACCCTCTCTAAAAAACTCCCAGACATGGGAGACGATGTCAGCGGATATTCACGCCTGCAAAGCTATCGTTCTGATGGGACGATCTGTCGCTCAGACCTTCGCCTTCGGCTCCTTGCGGGAGCACGTGCAGCGATTTGATGGACTCTTTATCTCCCGGAACTCGTCGTGGTTCAAGAATTTTGATTTTGTTGATCTCAAATCCATCATATCCACGTGTACCGAAGCCTGCATGTAACACTCTTCAGGAGAAAGAGGCGCTTCCTTTGAAGAGTACCCATGACAATGCACATGCGTATATAATTGTGTATTTATTGGATACGTGTAGATGGCTACATACATCTCCAAGCGGAGGTGTCCCCCTCAGGGGCTCATCTCTCTTAGGTGAGTACGGGTTTGATGCCTTGAGAAAAGCCCCAGCGGATCTTTTCCTTCTCCCTAGGGGTTTACTGTCTTTGGTAAACACGGGGTCACGAACCCGGGGAACCTAGTGAACCTTCTTCTCTATTTTCGGCCCTTTTTCTTGCCTTCCAAATTCTCCTCTTTCCCTCTTTCCTCACCTCAGGGGCTCACTTCGTGAGTACGGGAGTGCCACGTCCCCGAGGCACTGAGTGAACCTTAAAAAGAAAAAAAAACCAAAAAATATTTATTAGGTTAGTTTTTATGTTACAGTATCCTTATTTAACGTTATATTTAGTTCAGTTCGGGGTTGTTGTGGGGTTAATTTTACACTGGATATTTTGAGTTGAATTTGTTTCACCATTTTAATTTTAGTTTATTTCTTTTGGGTATTTAAAAAACAAATGAATTTTTACTTTTATTTCGTAGTAATGTTAAGATTGTCTTGAGTCTGACCCGCATGTTTGCTCGTGGTAGATCTGAAAATGGGAAAGTGTGGAGTTTGGGTTCTGTTATGCCCTTTGGCCCATGCTTTCCAGGGACGGGGAGGCGTGGAGTGAGTCAGTTCCTGTCAATCGACAGATTGCTCTATGATCGCTACGGGTTCTTTAAATACAACAAGACGTGTTGCTTAGGTTGGTATTGCAGTTAGTGCCCCGCGTGGTGGTCTGCGTGATCTGCATCCTGAACCTGTAACACTATACCCAGTACCACCTCTTGAGGTGGTGCCGTGCCTGACGCATGTCAGACAGATCATGGCTGCCTCCCCTTGTTAAAGCCCATGGTGGGTGTGAGGCGTACTGAAGAACACAAAAACAATTCATGGAACCTCATCAGTAATTCTCCTCTTCAGTGGAGCAACAAGTTGTGGGCCTAAAAGTGACATTCCTTCATACACAGCGACAAGAATTTAGCTAGACTTGTTAGATTCTTTGTTCTTAAAACTCCGAACACCTTTTTCCACCGTATCACCTTTTCTTATCGAGAGTTGCTGTGATCACGATGAGTATGATTGGGGTCGGTCAAGACAATTCGCAAGATAATAAGCTCCAATGACTTGTTCCTCGAAGTAGCATCTGCGAAATAGTCTTCTGCCCTCCAGAACGACACTCCATAAATGGCCCATACATATAACTGTCGTTCCTCTATAATACCATCCTTCGAACCATTCGCGAGGCGTCATCTCGGCAGCGATTTGAAATGAATGTAATGGTTGACGAGGAAACAGTGTGAGAATTTGGTGATCAGAAGGTCTGGTGGAATGGCGCATTACGATTCGGCGGATGGCCAGGTGCTTAACACTGTACAGTTCCTCATCCCGACTTTCGACGCCTGAACTCCCACAGTCCGCAAAGGCCGCTTCATCTCCAAGCCGTTCTGTGTTCGACCTACATTCCAACCAGCTCCGTCAGTTTGGCAATGCCAAAGATTGAATATTTGAAAACAGTTCTGCCGCGGCCAGGCCAACCTGCTCTAGATGTGCAGAAATGCAGATAGAAATGCAGACTGTAACAGCAAAGGAATCACAGATGTCAATTGTAAGGATCTATCTATCTTTTTTTCGATCTATCTGACAAGGATATTGGAAAAGGAGATCACGGCAGTTAAAATTAAAAACAAACTTTCATCCGAGGCTCGGCGTAAAGAAATCGTCCCGCACGCCAGTTTCATAAAGCCATGCGGCGGCAACCAGCAAAAACGATACGTATCAACAGCCATTCAGGGAACGACGCATGGCCTTCGGAATTCTGTGGTAGTCCGATTCCCAGAAACCGACACTGCAGTGAGGCTAGCATGTCCGTCTTGTATCCACCCACTTACATTGTTAAAAGACAAGGAAAAGCATCATCAAGGAATCGGGGTGCAATCTACAAAAGAGGTCAGGAACCTCTTTCTAAAAAACTCCATGACATGGGAAGACGATGTCATGGACATTCACGCCTGCAAAGCGATGCAAAGTCTTATGGACAGATCTGTCGCCCAGACCTTCTGTCTTCTGCCCTTTGCGAGGAGCGAGTGTGAAGATTTCATGACCTCCTTTATTTCCTGAATTGCCGTGGTCTGGCGTGACTGGTTGATCTCAAATTCACTATATTCACGTACCAGCCTGCATGCGTTGCTTTTCAGGAGACATTTCGGAAGAGTACTATGACAATGTGTGCGGTTGTTCGTGTACGACGGATGTAGATGGCGATACATCTCCAACCGGAGGCATATTTCCTTCATCGCACCTGTTTCTCAGTATTGTCGCCGCCACATCAACACACATCACAGGTTTGAAGTTGTTCGGATTCACGTCCATTCTTGTCACAGTCTGTTGTGTTTATTTACCACCTAACGATAAAAACCAAAGCAATAAGATTTGAATCATTTAGTCAGTCAATTGCCAGCTCTTTGAGTTTTTGCTGAAGTGATTTTGAACGATTAGCTTCCTGTGGTGGTAGCATGCCAGACGTTCAACAAATTTCCTTCGCGGAAGATGGTGATCTGAACAGTTGATTTCGATCACTGTCTCTGTTCTGCTGAACAACGACGAGAAAACGTATTTCCACGCACCTTGTCGAGGACGTTTTCACTCTCGATCTAGCCATCTGTTCGCCAACTCTGCCAACGATGTTAAATTTCGAGGTTGCAACGATCTGGCACAACAGCGATCATCCTCTCCTCCTAGTCTCGCATGTTATCACGGTGCGGACGCGTTTTCGTCCCCCCATCTTATCATTTTCATCGCGCAGACTGGGATAAATTAGTGCTGTTACAGAAGATTATCACCGGCACAATGGTCCAGAACAGGGCAGTTGATGAAGCAGTCCTTCCAATGTCACTGATAGGGCTATTCGGAATGCTGCTGATGCGGCTATTCCCAAAACATCCAAATCCTCGAAAGCTGTGCAAACCATGGTGGAACGCTTCCTCGCCAACAAGCCAAAAAGGAAACGAAGAGGGCGTGGGGTATTTTCAGGAGGTACCCCACCACTGATAATCTCATAGCGTTCAAACGTGCGAAAGCGTTAGCTCGTAGCAATGTACGTCGTCAATACAGAGAATCTTGGATCCAGTATACGTAAGTTCAATCACATCGTCAACTACCAGTCAACAGTTATGGAGAAAAGGTCAGCAGCGAATGACCTTATCGGGATTTTAACATTCCTGATATTGGAAACTTCTACTGGTTTGTATTCGTCGCCTTAGATGTACGAACTTGATTTGCTATAGCAACATTTGTTTAGGTGTTCAGCTCCGATTCATATAGCCCTGCATTCCAGGCGACTAAGAATAACTGTTTTAGAGTGACGTCACCTAATAACTCAGGTTTATTTAACCTTACTACATATAACTGTGACTTTTGGATACAAAACAACTAGAGAGCCTTTAGTCATTTCTAAGGTCACATTATTTCAAATCCCATGGAATATCTGTATATATTGCTTCGCCATTTGAGCGAGGATTCACTAGTAAGTTCTTTAATTTATTCAACTCTGAATATTAGGGTTAGTGGGGATCCACTCTAGCTGTGGTAGTCATAGTGATCCCGATTTTAAAACTGGAAAAAGATCTTGTTGAAACCCCTCTCAGCTACTAGACTATAGCACTCACGAGCTGCCTTTAAGACACTAGAACGATGGTCTAATGCCCGTCTCGTTTATCAGTTAGAAAAGAACAAATGCATTCCTCTTGTTTCAGAGTGGTTTCCGTAAAGGAAGGTCCACTCGATAAATCATTCAGCTGGAGCAAAATTAGAAACGCTTTTGTCCGAGTGGAATCATCTTGTTTCTATTTTTTTGATATCGAGAAGGTATATGACCGTGTATTCTATGGCGCTATGGGATACTCCGCACTCTTTTATCTTTGGTCTTCGTGGAAATTTACCTATTTTCATTCAAAAGTTTTTAAATGTCCGCACTTTTAAGGTTCGTTTGGGTGACACTCTCTCTGCTTCTTTGCAAGCTGAGGGAGTTCCTCAGGGAAGCATTCTGAGTGTCACCCTTTTTATTTGTCATATTTCACCCATCTTAAATGCTTTATCGCCCTCTATACAGGCTTCTTTTTATGTCGACGACTTGCAGATCAGTTGTGAAGGCTCAGATATGCGCATGATTGAACGACAGCTGCAAACTGCCGTCAACAACATTTTAAAAATGGTGCGACACCAACGGTCATAGTATTTCTGCGAGCAAGAGTTGCTGCGTGCACTTTGCCGCAAACGGGGTATTCATCCCGACCCCTGAAATACGCATCCGTGATGTACAATATTCCCGTGGTTCCTGGATTTAATGACTGAGTACTCTCGACCGCCGGCTACTTTCCTTCCGCATATTTTACAATTGCGGAAGAGGTGTGAAAGGTCTTTAAACTCCTCTTGAGGTAGTTAATAAATCACTCAGGGCGATATAAAGTACCATCAGTTATCCTGGAAAGTATCAACAGATAAATCAAAAATCCTTTCTTTCGCTGGCTTGGATCAATGGATGAATGGCATATGGATTATGGCAAACTTAATTTCTGCTACAAAAAACACCTTTGAGGATCCTTTATCCACCATATGGCACTGGAGAACTGTTTCCCGGGTGCGTTTCGCACATCACCGGTGCAGAGTCTCTATGTTTATTATAGTCATCAGCTTCCTCCCTTGATCTTCGACGGAAGAAGCGCACTTGCGTATTATTTTAAGATCTTGCTTCGTGCCTTCACATCCTCTGCAGAATGTGTATATGAGTACTTCCGCCAGCATGAAGAGATTTGCGCGATGCACGGCCGTCTAACATCCGGCCGTTTATGGATAGATGAAGCTTCATATCTGAACTGACCTGACCTAACGTGTGCGTCTCAGCAAAGGAACCTTTTCCTATTCCAACCTTGAATACGCCACGGTTCCTTTATATCAACCCTTTGCCACTTTACAGTAAATCCACTGTAGCGCCTGTCGTCTTTCAACGTTCACCTACCACCGCAGTCAGTATAGTCGTTATTCGGCCATCTACACTGATGGTTCGAAACGTGCAGATTACGTTGGCTGTGGAGTCGTGATTGAAAGATATTATGCACGGTTATAGGCTCGACACTTTTGCAGCATTTTCACTGCCGAAGCTGTCGCCATTTACCGTGCACTTCAATTAATCGACTCCACTATGCCCCCGTAAATACTGCATCTATACTGACAGCATGAGTGTACTAGAAGCGCTTGAAACTACCACGATCGCTGCCATCCGGTCAGGTTTGTAACATACTCGACATTACGAGTCGACTTTACAGCAAGGGTTTCGATATCGTGTTTTGCTGGCTACCAAGTCACGTAGGAATCATAGGCAACGAGCAAGCGGACAGCGCGGCAAAGTCGGCGACGACCCATCTGCCGCCTGCAGTTCCGGGCTATCGGATATGCGAAGCGCGTCATCTTGCATCATATTTTTCATGATCTGGCAGGAATGTCATGGAGTCAGCAGTTGGATAACAAACTGCACTCTGTGAAACCCGTCATAGGAGCATGGCCTAGATGCCAATGCGAAGAACTGATGTCAAATTGACTCGTCTTCGCATTGGCCATACTGCTTCACACACCGGCATTTGTGGTTTGGAGAACGTGCTCCTGAATGTCCTTCATGCCATGTCTCTTACACTGTTCATCACATTTTTAATCGATTGTCCAGTTTTTAACCATCATCGCATCACCTTTTGGATTCATCACATTTAACTTTACCTGACTTGGTGGGAGAACAACCCACCAAAACCTCTTTGCTTTTATAAAGAAAATTGATTTTTTATATTTAATTTGACTTTTTAAAAATGTTTTAACTTTTGCCTTCTTTACTTTATATACATGTGCATGCAGGCATGCACATATATATCAAATTTCTTTTATGTAATTGTATTTTTAATATATATTTTTACATGGTTTTATACTCTTTAACAAATGTTTGGCGCAGTATAGCCAGGTTTGCCTTTGCGCCATAAAACCCTTGTATATCACATTCACTCACCACTCACTCGACTTGCCGATCTCAAACCATCATATCCACGTACCAGCCCAGAATGCGTTGCCTTCAGGAGACATTTCTGAAGAGTACTCACAGTCCGTTCTTCAACCACTCTGATGATGCTAATACACAGTACAGGATGCCAAGAAACTTGCAAAAGCACGATCGAGGAAAAGAAAAAAGAATTACTGAAAAAAATGAAAGAAACAATAATAGATAATAAAATGAATCCCTCATAGACCTAAAAAACCGGCCTCTGATGAGTCTACAGCAACGGATGAAGAAATGATTGTCTACGACGTGAAGATGAAATTGAATCAAATCCCGATTTACGTGAAACAAAATGGTAAGACCTATTACCAGGGACAATTACTATTAACTCTAACGAAACACAGTAAAAAAATAACTTTTTTCCAATACTCTGTTCAACTTGGTGGGGAATTCTCCCCAACAATCTGTATTTTAACATCTTTGATATTAACTTTTATATCCATAAATTTTAAGATTTTAAATTTTTTTTTACCAGACATATTATAACCTTTTAATGTTTTAACAAAATGTTTGGCGCAGTTTAGCCAAAAATTGGCTTTGCGCCAATAACTCCCAAAAATTCACTCACCTCACTCATTCTGAAGAGTACCATGACAGTGCAAGTGCGTGGTTATAATTGTGTACGACGGATGTAGATGGCGATACATCTCCAACCGGAGTGTGTATGCCTCTTCACGTCTAATCTGTTTCCCAGTAATGTCGTCACACTGCACACACATCATTACAGGCTGTGGCTGTTCGGATTCACGTCCATTCTTTAGTCACAGTCTGTTGTGTTTATTTACCACCCAACGATGTTGTGCCACAAGTGGATTTGAATCATTTAGTCAGTCAATTGCCAGCTCCATTTATTTTGCTCGGTGACTTTAACGGACACAGCCCCTCTGTGGGGGCATGATGTTATAAATTTCCCTGCGCGACAGATCGAGCAGTTGATTTCCTGATCACTGTCTCTGTCTGCTGAACAAGCTCCCTCAGGGCTCACCTTCTTTAGGTGAGTACGGGGTTCACGCTCCCGAGGTGCCCTAGTGATCTTTTCCTTCCCCTCCCTAGGGGTTTACTGTCTTTGGTAAACACGGGCTTCACGAACCCGGGGAACCCTAGTGATCCTTCTCTATTTTCGGCCCTTTTTTCTTGCCATTCCAATTTCCCTTTTCTTCTTTTCCACCTCAGGGCTCACTTCGGGTGAGTACGGGAGGCCACGTCCCCGAGGTACCTGAGTGACTTTTTTGAAAAGAAAAAACCCAAAAAAATATTTGCTTGGTTAGTGTTTCAGTTACAGGTCAATATTTAACGTTATATTTAGTTCAGTTCGGGGTTGTTTTTTTGTGGTTAATTTTATTTTGGATATTTTGAGTTTAATTATTTCTACTATTTTGAGTTTTGGTTTATTTCTTTTTGGGGTATTTAAAACAAATGAATTTTACTTTTGTTTTACCGTAATGTTAAGACTGGTTTTTGAGTCTGACCCGCATGTTTGCCGTGTGCGGCGACCCGTACCGGGGGAAAGTGGAGTCTGGGGTTCCTGTTGCGTGCCCTTTGGCCCATGCTTCTCCGTAGACGGGAGGCAGGAGTGAGCCCGCTCCTGTCAATCGGCTGGTGATTAGTTCTGCGGATTCCAATACGGGTTCTTTTGGAATACCAAAGACGGTTGCTTTAGGTTAGTATTGCAGTTAGGGGTGCCCTGGGTGAACTGGCGGATCACATCCCGAACCTGTACTACTATACTCCAGTACCACCTCTGAGGTAAGTGCCGTGCCTGACGCATGTCAGATGACCGGCGGGCTGCCTCCCCTTGTTGGGCTCCATGGTGGGTGGAGGCGTACTGGAATGAACACAAAAATACACTTATGGAACCCAGCAGGAACTCTCCTTCAGTGGAGCAACATTTTGCATATTCAGATTCGTTTCGTTTTTTTATAATAAAAACTCCTGACACCTTTACAAATATCTCACCATTTCTAATTGAGAAAGCCATAACTGGCAGTATAGGGGGATGTCACGTCAATTCGTAAGATGCGCTCTGGGGACTTGTTCCTCGAAGTGTCATCTTCGAATCAAGCGACAGCCCTTATGAAACTCCAAAAGCTTGCTCATTTAGACATTACCGTGGCTCCTCATAGTACTTTAAATTTTTCGCGTGGCGTAATTTCGCCAGCGGATTTCTTAAACGTGTCGACTGAGGAAATAAAAGAAAATATGAAGGCCCAAAAAGTCTGTGATGTCAGGCGTATCACGATCAGGCGGGATGGACAGGTGCTGAACACAAAGCACCTCATCCTGACCTTTTCTACACCTGACCTCCCACAGACCGTTAAAATGGCATACATACGATGCCCAGTTCGACCGTACATCCCAAATCCGCTGCGCTGCTTTCAGTGCCAACGATACGGCCACTCAAAGAACGTCTGTCGGGGCCAGCCTACCTGCCCTCGTTGCGGGGAATCGGGCCACGACAGCGCAGATTGTAAAAAGAAGGAGCAGTGTTTAAACTGTAAAGGTGAGCATCCGGCGTATTCACGCTCCTGTCCTACTTGGATTACGGAAAAAGAGATAACCGCTGTTAAGATAAAAGAAAAAATTTCCTACCCAGAGGCACGGCGTGTTGTTTTGTCACGCACGCCGGTCTCTGGTAAGAGTTATGCTAGTGCCACCCGCAAGAGCACATCGGATAAGTGTATCCAATGTGACTCTAAAACGGATAACATCTCGAATTCATCCATACCCACAAAACCGGTGGTAATTTATCCATCAAAAACCCATTCACCCCCTAGAACTAAGGTGATTGCTACGCCAATTAGCAAATCACCACCTCCGGCGAAAAAAAAAAATAATTCAAAGGACAGAGAGCGATTCGCCACGAAAACCAAAGAGCCGAAGGGCTCGTCAACGGGATCTAAAACCCCATTTAACTAGGATCCCCAAAAAATTATCCAGAGACTTCCACCGTAAAATAGATGAAGATACATTGACCGGAGATTGCTCCGAAGACGATGAAGATCTCATGGATATTCAATCGGGCCCTTCGACTTCTAGCTCCAGAGGAGGAGCGAGTGCGGCACAATAATGACCTCCTTCATTTCCTGGAACTGCCGTGGTTTGAGGACTAGACTCGATGATCTCAAATCCATCATATCCGCGTACCAGCCCGCATGCGTTGCTCTTCAGGAGACATTTCTGAAGAGTACCATGACAATGCAAGTGCGTGGTTATAATTGTGTACGACGGGATGTAGATGGCGCTACATCTCCAACCGGAGGTGTATGCCTCTTCACATCTATTCTGTATCCCAGTACTGTCGTCACACTGCACACATCGTTACAGGCTGTGGCTGTACGGATTCACATCCATTCTTTAGTCACAGTCTGCTGTGTTTATCTACCACCTAACGATGTTGTGCCACTAGTGGATTTGAATCAATTAGTCAGCCAATTGCCAGCTCCTTTTATTTTGCTCGGTGACTTTAATGGACACAGCCCTCTGTGGGGGGCATGATGATACAAACTCTCGTGGGCGACAGATTGAACAGTTGATCTCGGATCACTGTCTCTGTCTGCTGAACAACGACGAGAAAACGTATTTCCATGCACCCACGAGGACTTTTTCACTCCCTCGATCTAGCCATGTGTTCGCCAACTCTGCTACCGATGTTGAATTTCGAGGTTGCAAACGATCTGCACAACAGCGATCATTTCCCTCTCCTAGTCTCATGTTAATGGTGCGGGGACACGTTTTCGTCCCCCCCACTTATCATTTTCATCGCGCAGACTGGGATAAGTTCACACGGTTAGCGATTATCTCGGGCACAATGGTTCAGAACAGGGCAGTTGATGAAGCAGTTTTCAATGTCACTGAAGCTATTCGGAATGCTGCTGATGCAGCCATTCCCAAAACATCCAATATCCCCTCGAAAGCTGTGCAAACCATGGTGGAACGCTTCCTGCCAACAAGCCAAAAGGAACAAAGGAGGGCGTGGGGTATTTTCAGGAGGTACCCCACCACTGATAATCTCATAGCGTTCAAACGTGCGAAAGCGTTAGCTCGTAGAATACGTCGTCAATGCCAGAGAATCTTGGATCCAGTATGTGTCTTCAATCACATCGTCAACTACCAGTCAACAGTTATGGAGAAAGGTCAAAGCAGCGAATGGCCTTTATCGGGATTTTAACATTCCGATATTGAAACTTCTACTGCTTTGTATTCGTCACCTTTAGATGTGGCCAACTTGATTGGCAAAACATTTGCTAGTGTGTCCAGCTCCGATTCATATAGCCCCGCATTCCAGGCGACTAAGAATCGTTTAGAGCGACACCTATCAACTTCAGGTGCCGACAACCTTTACCATATAACTGTGACTTTGACATGTTTGAATTGAAGAGAGCCTTATCATCGGCCTATAATACTAGTCCAGGTCCTGATGGAATATTCTATGTATTGCTTCGCCATTTGAGCGTGGATTCACTAGTAAGTCTCCTTTACCTATTCAACCGAATATGGAGGGAGCAGGTGTATCCTACTCAATGGCAAGAAGCCATAGTGATCCCCATTTTAAAACCTGAAAAGATCCTAAGAACCCTCTCAGCTATCGACCGATAGCACTCACGAGCTGCCTTTGTAAGACACTAGAACGTATGGTCAATGCCCGTCTCGTTTACCAGTTAGAAAAGAACAAATGCATTCCTCTGTTTCAGAGTGGCTTCCGTAAAGGAAGATCCACTCTCGACAATATTATTACAGCTAGAAAACAAAATTAAGAAACGCTTTTGTCCGAGGAATCATCTAGTTTCTATCTTTTCGATATCGAGAAGGCATATGATCGTACTTGGCGCTATGGGATACTTCGCACTTTATTTAATTTTGATTCAGAGGCAATTTGCCTACTTTTATTAAAAAGTTTTTAAATCTTCGTACTTTTAGAGTGAGACTGGGTGGCACTCTCTCTGCTCCTTTTACCCAAGCTGAGGGAGTTCCTCAGGGGAGTATTTTGAGTGTCACTCTTTTTATTTGTCATATTTCATCCATCTTAAGTATTTTATCGCCCTCTATACAGGCTTCACTATACGTGGACGATCTACAGATCAGTTGTGAAGGTTCGGACATGCGCATGATTGAACGGCAGTTGCAAACTGCCGTCAACAACATTATGAAATGTTGCGACAACAACGGTCATAGTATTTCTGCGAGCAAGAGTTGCTGCGTGCACTTTTTGCCGCAAACGGGTATTCATCCCGACCCCGAAATACGCATCCGTGATATACAAATTCCCGTAGTTTCCGACGTACGATTCCTCGGAGTAATTTTCGACCGCCGGCTCACTTTCCTTCCGCATATTTTACATTTGCGGAAGAGTGTGAAAAGTCTTTAAACCTCTTGAAGGTGTTGTCAAACACCTCTTGGGGGGCGGATCGAACATCATTACTCCGAGTGTATCAGGCAATCGTACTCTCTCGCATCGACTACGGATGTGTTGCATTTGGATCAGCGTGCAACTCTACTCTGCAAAAACATGACCCCGTCCACCATATGGCACGAGAATCGGGTGCGTTTCGCACATCACCGGTGCAGAGTCTTTATGTTAACTGTCATCAGCTTCCTCTAGCTTCGACGGAGGAAGCTGTCTCTGCGTTTTATTTTTAAGATCTTGACCACATCCTCTGCAGAATGTGTATATGAGTCCACGTTTATGGATGGGATGAAGCTTCATATTTTCTGAACTCGACCTACCTAACGTGCGTATCCAGCAAAGGAACCTTTTCCTATTCCAACCTTGGAATTGGTTCCCTTTATATCAACGCTAGCGCCTGTCGTCTTTCAACGCGTTTCCAACCGGAATACGCACGGTTCCATTATATCTGCCTCGGGTGCTAAATCCACGCACATGTCGTCTTTCACGCGTCTTCGCCTACCACCGCTCAGTATAGTCGTTATTCGGCCATCTACACTGATGGTTCGAAAAAACTCAGATTACGTTGGCTGTAGTCGGATTGAAGATATTATGCACGGTTATAGGGACACTTCTTGCAGCACGCTCCGCTCACCCGGGTTTCACGAGGTACCCTAGTGATCTTTTCCTTCTCCCTAGGGGTTTACTGCCTTTGGTAAACACGGGCTTCACGAACCCGGGGAACCTAGTGATCCTTCTCTATTTTCGGCCCTCTTTCTTGCCATTCCAGTTTCTCTTTTCTTCTTTTCACGTCCAGACCACAGATCTACACTCAACAATATACTTTGTTTCATCTTTGTTTTTTTTTTTTTTTCTGGTAAAAAACTTGATATTTTTTACTAACGTTTTATGGTTTCCATTTTATACTATGTTCTTTTTCATTTGATTTTATATTTCTTTCCATATTTTGATTTTGTTGCTTCTTTAATGTTCGATTCTTGCTTTTTTATGTTCAACTTATCTTTATTTTTCTGCCACGAAGTCCTGTGGCAGACCAGGACTGAGTGGAATGAAGTTGTGTCTGATGTTTTTCACTCTTGGTATGATGACACAACGGACTGCTCCCCTGGAAAAACTGGCACTTGGAGCGGGGTTTTTTTTGAGGACCTTTGGACTAGTGAGGTGGGGTCTTGGAGGAAGCGGCCATGTAGAGGGTACAGGAGAAAAGCTGAGTTTTGCGTCTCAGGCCGCCAGATAGTACAGGAGCCCGGGACAGCCTAACCAGCATGTCCTGGCTGCTCTATCAGCTGGTGTATAATCCCGCCTGTCATGTAGTTCCAGGTGGTGCCTGGATGGGGTCCTGCATTGCAGAGCGGGGGCTCTTTCGAGGCCACTACTGGTTGCTGAATCTAGGGCTAGCCCTACCAAACTGGTCCTCTGAAAATCAAAAGGGATTCTCCTCCTCCTTTCTAATAAAAAAAAATCAAAAATAAGTCTAAATAAAGAAAAAAAAACTCAAAACGCATTTTTTAAAACCCCCAACCCACCTCATGATGCTCATGTAAACCGAACTCTCAACATTGACAAAATTTCACTGACTACCAGATTTTTACTACTTTCACTTGAACATAATGAAATGGGGGAAGAAATCGCCCTTTTAATACAAAAGCTCTCGTAGGAATAGGTGGTGAACCGAAATCAGTTAAACGATTGCGTTCCGGGGATCTACTGATTGAAACAAATTCTGCTCTACAAACAAAGTCTTTTCTACTAGCGAAATCCTTTCTAGATTGTCCTGTTTCTATAGTTCCACATAAGTCCCTTAACTCTTGTCGAGGTGTCATTTCTGAACCTGACCTGTTGACCACTACTGATGCGGAAATCCTTGATGGGTTTTCTGATCAGGGTGTTATTCAGGTCAGAAGAATAACAATTAAAAAAGACACATCTATAATTCCAACCAAACATGTAATTTTAACTTTTAATAGCCCGAATTTACCTACTTCAATTAAAGCTGGATATCTTAATTGCAAAATTCGCCCGTACATTCCGAACCCTCTGCGCTGTTTCAAGTGCCAGAGGTTCGACACTCTCAAACTGCCTGCCGAGGACAATTGACGTGCTCTAGATGTGCATCTGTTGGACATGCGTCATCAGATTGCACTCTAGAGCAGAAATGCATCAATTGTTCACAGCCTCATTCCGCTGATTCAAAATTATGTCCCAAATGGAAAATAGAGAAAGAGATACAAACAATTAAAACCAACAGAAACATATCCTATATTGAAGCCCGAAAATTTATAACCCCACAACCATCTCAAACTTACGCTCAAGTTGCCAAATCCATAACTGTTAATTGTTCCTCACAAACTGATGAAACGATTACAAAAAATAGTATGCCCACCTTTAAAATTACTACAACCATTAATAACCATTTCGAAACCTATTATGTCTCCCTCAGTCCCTGCAGTTATTAAATCATCTACATCAACTCAAGCAGAACTCGTACCCTCCACATCTTCTGTTACTGTTGCATCGCCTTCAAAATCTCACCTCCTAATTCTGTAATAGATACTGCTCCCACCACTTCTAATAGTTTATCTATCTCTGCTGCATCTTCCTCATCCACAGCATGCTCTGTTCTTGAAACGACCACCACTACATCCACGGTTTCTACTGAAAACTTGCTGTGTCTGTCCTTAATGACTCCAATAATGACCATTCTAATGCAGCTGAAGCCCAACAAATTGTAAAACGAAAATCAAGAAATAGAAGAAAAACGCTCAAAAATACCGAAACCAGATATCGAAATAAAAGGGTTCCACATAGTTATCGAAATGCAACACCTACAGAAATAACAACTGATGACGAAGATATGATAACTTACGACGTGGAGGAGGAAGAACTTGAGCAAGATCCTTTCATTCTTCCTGAAGGTTATTTACGTGCGTTAACTCCATCCCGATACAGGAACTATAGAGAATAATTTTATACCATGTATTATCTAATCTTGTTTTAAACTAACCTTTGTCTTTTTCAATGCTTTTATTTTAAGATATGGTCTGACTTGGTGGGGAATTCCCCACCAAATTTTGTTTCTTTGGATCATTGAAGACAGTTTTAAGCTATTTGTATTTTAATTTTTTAAAGTGTAGTGTAATATGATTTTTAAAATATTTTATAAAATATAAGTTTCTTAACAAATGTTTGGCGCAGCATAGCCAAAATTGGCTCTTGTGCCATTAAACCCCACACTCACTCACTCACTCACGCACATCACCGGTGCAGAGCTCTTGGATAACAAACTGCACCTGTGAAACCTGTCATAGGAGCATGTCGCCACTTGTTACTTCACATTGGTGCACTTGCAGGCATTTGAGTTTGGAGAACGAGATGCCTGAATGTCCTTCATGCCATGTCTCTGGAAGCATCACATTTTAATGTTTTTAACATCATCATCGCATCAATAAATCTGTTTACCTTATCTGCACTTGGTTCAATATCCCCACCAAAATCTATTTGCTTTTTTATGAAGAAAACTCCACTATTTGCTTTTTAAATGTTTTAGTTTTTATACTTATGCAGGCATGCACATATAATTTGAAATTTTTATATCGTATTTTCGTGATTGAAGTATTTGACGGTTATAGCATGAGTGTACTCGTGCACTTCAATTAATCGACCTACTATGAAAATCTATACTGACAGCCTGAGTGTACGAAGCGCTTGAAAACTACCAAGATCGCTGCCATCCAGTGGTATGTACAATACTCGACATTACGAGTCGACTGTACAGCAAGGGTTTCGATATCGTGTTTTGCTGGCTACCAAGTCACGTAGGAATCATAGGCAACGAGCAAGCGGACAGCGCGGCAAAGTCGGCGACGACGCATCTGCCGCTAGCGGTTCCGCTAGCGGATATGAAGCGCGTCATCATGCATCATGTTTTTAAGATCTGGCAGGAATCATGGAGTCAGCAGTTGGATAACAAACTGCACTCCGTGAAACCTGTCATAGAGCATGGCCCAGATGCCAATGCGAAGAACTGATGTCAAATTGACTCGTCTTCGCATTGGTCATACTCGCTTCACACACAGGCATTTGTTGTTTGGAGAACGCGCTCCGGAATGTCCTTCATGCCATGTCTCTTACACTGTTCGTCACATTTTAATCGATTGTCCAGTTTTTAACCATCATCGCATCACCTTTTTTCATACATCTATTTTAACCTTATATGACTTGGTGGGGGGAATCTCCCCACCAAAATCTATTTGCTTTTATAAAGAAAATTGGTTTTTATATTTAATTTGACTTTTTAAAATGTTTTAACTTTAATCCTTTATTTTTTACATATGTGCATGCAGGCATGCACATATATCAAATTTCTTTTTATATAATTGTATTCATGTGTGTTTTTAACAGGGTTTTAATGTCTTAACAAACGTGTGGCGCAGGTATAGCCTGAAAGGTTTGGTCGCCATAAAACCCAACACTCACTCACACACTCACTCACTCAGTCTGCTGAACAACGACGGAGAAAACGTATTTCCATGCACCCACGAGGACATTACACTCCTCGATCTAGCCATCTGTTCGCCAACTCTGCTACCGATGTTGAATTTCGAGGTTGCAAACGATCTGCACAACAGCGATCATTTCCTCTCCCTAGTCCGCATGCTAATGGTGCGGGGACGCTGTTGTCCCACGATATTTTTACATCGCGCAGACTGATGCACCACGCGGTTAGGCGATTATCACGGGTACAATGGTTCGGGAACAGGGTAGTTTCGATGAAGCAGTTCAATGTCACTTCACAGAGAAATGCGATCGGAATGCTGCCGATGCAGCCATTCCCAAACATCCATTCCCTCGAAAGCTGCGTGCAAACCATGGTGGAACGCTTCCCGCCGCCAGGCCGTGAACAGCGAGGGCGTAAAGTCAGAGTACCCCACCACTGGATAATCTCATAGCGTTCAAAACGTGCGAAAGCGTTAGCTCGTAGAATACGTCGTCAATGCCAGAGAGAATCTTGATCCAATATAAGTCTTCAAGCACCAATATCGTCAACTACGAAGTCAATGTTGAGAAAGGTCAAAGCATAGCGTAGTTTTGGCCTTTATCGGGATTTTAACATTCCGATATTGGAAACTGCTTTGTATTCGTCACCTTTAGATGTGGCCCACTTGATTGGGCAAAAACATTTGTTAGTGTGTCCAGCTCCGATTCATATAGCCCTGCATTCCAGGCGACTAAGAATCGTTTAGAGCGGACACCTCCTTATCAACTTCAGGTGTGCCGACAACCTTTACCATATAACTGTGACTTTGACATGTTGGAATTGAAGAGAGCCTTATCATCGGCCCACAAATATTAGTCCAGGTCCCGATGGAATTTCCAGCAGAATTGCTTGCGCCATTTGAACGAGACTTCACCAGTGCTCCACCTATTCAACCGAATATGGAGGGAGCAGGTGTATCCTACTCAATGGCAAGAAGCCATAGCGATCCCCATTTTAAGACCTGAAAAAAGATCCTAAGAACCTCTCAGCTATCGACCGATAGCACTCACGAGCTGCCTTTGTAAGACACTGGAACGTATGGTCAACGCCCGTTTCCATGTTTACGAGTTAGAAAAAGAACAAATGCATTCCTCTGTTTCAAAAATGGCTTCCGTAAAGGAAGGTCCACTCTCGATAACATCATTCAGCTGAAAGCAAAAATTAGAAACGCTTTGTCCGGAGAATCACGCCCATTTCTATTTTCTTTGATATTGAGAAGGCATATGACCGTACTTGGCGCTATGGGATACTTCGCACGTTATTTAATTTGATTCAGAGGCAATTTGCCTACTTAGTTAAAATGTTTTTAAATCTTCGTACTCTTTAGGAGTGAGACTGGGCGGCACTCTCTCTCTGCTCCTTTTTTACGCAAGCTGAGGGAGTTCCTCAGGGAGTATTTTGAGTGTCACCCTTTTATTTGTCATATTTCATCCATCTTAAATATTTTATCGCCCTCTATACAGGGCTTCACTATACGGACGATCTACAGATCAGCTGTATTGCTGTTCGACATGCGCATGATTGAACGACAGTTGCAAAACTGCCGTCAACAACGATTGGAAAGTGGTGCGACACCAACGGTCATAGTATTTCGGCGAGCAAGAGTTGCTGCGTGCACTTTGCCGCAAACGGGGTATTCATCCCGACCCCGAAATACGCATCCGTGATATACAAATTCCCGTAGTTCCCGACGTACGATTCCTCGGAGTAATTTTCGACCGCCGGCTCACTTTTCTCTTCCTTCCGCCCTTCAGGGGCTCACCTCCTTTCTGTGAGTACGCGGGTTTCACGCTCCCGAGGTACCCTAGTGATCTTTTCCTTCTCC
>BMAU01002299.1:0-243796 GCA_019973935.1 Trichonephila clavipes
TGGCTCACTCCGTCGAATACTCAGCACTCAATTCGAACACAGTTTTCAGTGTGGACTGGTATTTATTTTTTACTCACAACTCTTTTTACAGTGACATCAGAATTACTGGGCATGCGCAGTCCAGGCAGCGCTGTTGCGCAAATATTCCGCCCGGCATTGCAATGTTACAACATTCAATAAGTTTCATGGCTTTTTACAATATTGGTATATTAAAATGTAACACTATTAAAATAATTATAAATCAGAAAGAATTCACTAAAATACACACAATACTAAAAGATTAATTACAAAATAACTTAAAAATAAGTAAAATCTTGTAAAACAAACAGAAAAAAATTCATTCTCTCATGGGCAAGATACAAATTTTAGAAATAGGTCTTTTGACTACACCATGTTGAGTCTTGATTGTTACAACCCTAATTCTATTATCCTTTCCAGGAAATACCTCGATCAATCTGCCCATTAGCCATTTATTGACTGCTAAGTTATCCTCTTTAATAAGGACTAAATCACCCACTCTAGCGTTATCCTTTTCAAATTTTTATTTAGATCTCTGTTGAAGGTTACTTAAGTAACTATTACTCCACCTTTTCCATATAGACTGCACAATTTTTGTTAATCTCTGATATATGTTTAATCTCTATTTGTTTCTATATGTATAATGTTTGGTTCACTAATGGAAGTAATTGGTCTTCCAATTAAAAAGTGTGCCGGTGTCAAAACCGACAAATCGTCTATATCCGTTGACAAAGGGGTGAGAGGACGGGAATTCAAAATTCCCTCAATTTGAGTCATAATGGTTAGAAACTCTTTATAAGTAAACCTAGAATTGCCTGCCTCACGTTTAAAATGGAATTTGAACGACTTTACGCCAGCTTCCCATAAGCCGCCAAAATTTGGTGCTCTGGGAGGGAGAAATTTCCAATTTATATTTTCATCTACTAAGAAACCAGCCAATTCAGGATCAGGATTTATCACTAACTTGTACAATCTCTTGAGTTCTGCATTAGCTCCTATAAATGTTTTACCATTATCAGAAAATATTAGAGAGGGTCTTCCTCTTCTAGCAATAAATCTCTTTAATGAGGCAATAAATGTCTGAGTTGTTAAATCCGACACTAATTCAAAATGTACAGCTTTAGTGACAAAACACACAAAAATTGAAACATATGTCTTATACAAACTACTTTTACGCTGTTTGTTGCTCTTAATCCAAAACGGTCCAATAAAGTCAATCCCACTGCAATCAAAAGGAAAATTTTCCCTAACTCTTTCTTTAGGCAAATTGCCCATTATTTGTTCACAAGTTATAGGTTTCACTTTAAAACATACAAGACAATCATGTACTATTTCCCTACATACATTACGTTCTCTAAGAGGCCAAAATCTCTGTCTTACTTGATATAGTAAGGCCTGTGGACCTAGATGGAAGTATTTCAAGTGAAAATATTCTACAATTAAATTCGTTAATTTATGGTTACAAGGTAATATTACAGGAAATTCGCATTCAAAGTTCAAATCACTATTACAAAGTCTACCACCAACTTTCAAAACACCATCTTTATCTAAAAAGGGATTTAAGCTTTTTATAAGACTTTCTGCAGACACTCTATTATTTTCTTTCAAACTCATTATATCTCTTTTGAACTCTTGCACAATCCTGATTAAGGTGACCTCCGCTTGGTTGATTTCCTGGACATCTAAAGGTCCTCTCCTTTTTCTCCTCGGCAATTTGCTATGAACCTAAAAATAAAACTTAACATTCTAATTATTTTAGTGTACTTATTACTTATATTTAACAGGTCAGTCATAAATGTTGAGTTTGTTAGATTTAAATTAACACAGTGCTTTGCGTTACTTTTAAATTCACAGTTAAATTCATCATTATCAGTCACTGATGAAAGGGTATTCTTTTCCGGAAAATTTTTCGTCGTTAAAAACTTAGGTCCATTCCACCACAAAAAGTTGTTGTGAAGACTGGATGGGTCGAGACCTCTTGAAACGAGGTCAGCTGGGTTCTGTTCCGAAGAAACATGATGACACTGCTCTGCGTTAGTCAGGTGTTGGATTGTGACAACTCTATTTGCCACGAAGGTTTTAAGCAAGTTAGGCTCCTTCTGGATCCACGTTAAGACAATAGTCGAGTCACTCCACAGGTACACGGGGGGTTTACATTTGTAAGGCAGTCTCAACTCTTTTAATCAGTTTCGCAAGAAGAACGGCGGCACACAGCTCGAGTCGTGGCATTGTGACACTCTTCACAGGTGCTACTCTGCTTTTACTTGTTACAAGCTTCACTGTTGTTGCACCATCTGGCGATTGAGAACGTCAATATATCACTGCTCCGTAACATTTCTCTGAAGCATCAGCAAAACTGTGAAGTTCTACCCTTGTCTCTTGAGGATGCACAATACATCTACCAATGCAGATACTTCTTACACTGTTGAAGTCCTCTAGGAAACGATGCCACTCTTTGGCTCTCTCAGAAGGCAACTCGTCGATCCAGTCGATTTTAAGACTCCAAAGACTCTGCATGAAGATCTTGGCTCTTGCGACTACTGGACCTAATAGTCCTAATGGATCAAACAGTCTAGCTATTGTCGAAAGGACACATCTCTTGGTGTAGGAATCTTTTAACTCCACTGCAATTTTGAAAATAAAACAATCCTCTTGTGATTTCCAGGACACTCCTAACGTCTTGGTTTCAATTGGATTCTCGAACTCATAGTCTTCGATGATGTTTGAAGCCAGTTCTGGAGGACTACTTTCCCACTTGTGCAATTCCATTCCTCCCTTTTTCAAAATGCCGGAAAGTTGGTTCTTCAAGGCCTTGGCTTCCATTAAAGATGCAGCGCCGTAAAGAACGTCGTCCATATAAAAGTTTTCTCCAAGAACAGGTGCAGCCAAAGGAAAGTTCTTCTCTCCATCTCTCGATAACTGCAGTAAAGTTCTCGTTGCTAAAAAGGGTGCACTCACCGTGCCATATGTGACTGTTTTCATCTCAAAGGTTTTCACCGGATCCTCTGGACTTTCTTTCCACAAAATTCTAAGCAATGGCTGTTGGCTCTCATGGATGAGTATCATTCGGTACATCATCTTCACATCTGCCGTAAAGGCATAAGGATTCTCTCTAAATTTAATCATAATTGTAAACAGGTCATTTTGATCCAGTCCTCCATTGTATTGTATGGAATTCAACGATAACCCATTACTTGTAGGATTGGTAGCATTAAAAACTACCCTCAGCTTCGTTGTGCTCTTTTCTGGTCTAAGGACGCCATGGTGTGGCATATAATAGGCAACCTCAGAGTTGTCATGCTCTGCGACAACCTCTTTCATGTGACCAAGTTGGTCATACTCATGTATAAAGTCTCTATACAACTTAAGATATTGAGGATCTCTGATTAATCGAGTCCACAGCGCATTCAATCGTTTTAGTGCGATGTCCCTCGACTCACCTAAACAATTTGGTTAGTTTTTAAGGGGCATTTTAACCACATACCGACCATCCTCATCTCTAGAATGTGTTTTTAGGAAGTGATCCTCACAAAAGATTGCTTCTTCATTTTTAGTTTTCTCTACCTCAACGTTTTCCAATTCTCAAAACATTTTTAAAGTCTGATTTAAATCTCCTTTAATTAATCCACAATGAACTCGTGCTTCAGTATCTGCAAAACTATTGCTTCCTGAAGCCACGAACCCAAACACAGTATTTTGGAAAATAAGATTAGAATTTTCAGAACGAATTTGCCCACTACGCAATAATTCATAAAAAATTTCTGCACCCAATAAACAATCAATGGGACCTGGCACATAAAAGAAATCATCTGCTAAATTTATATTTTCAGGAATTAATCCTTTCACATTTAGATTTTTAACTGGAGTTAAATCAGTAATTTTATCTACAACTAACATTTTTATTCTCTTTTTATAACTACCATCGGAATTCGAGATTTCCGTAGTTACGCAATTTTTAACACATACAGAGGAGTCATTTAAACACGTGACCAAAATATTTACTTTTTCTTTTCGTAATCCTAATTTTTCTACGAATTTTTTCGTAATTAGATTTGTCATAGAACCGACGTCAAGTAGACCTCTTATTTTCCATTTCTCGTCGTATGAATCTTTTACAAAACACTTCACCGAACTCAAAAACACACTAGTGGTTCCCTTTTTTTTGATTAATTGCAAACACCGCATTAATATCTTTCTCCGAAACCTCTCTAGAGGGAAAAGCAGGGTTAAATTCTCGCGCTTCCGCATTTAACCTTGACTCGGTTGATGGATGGAAAGCATTGGACTTACTATGGTTTGTTTGAAAATTCGTATTTTGTTTGGGGAAATGTAACGAGACATGGTGCCTCTTAACGCATAATTTACAAGGTTTCGCTTTGCACTTCGATGCCATACAACCTACTCTTAAACACAGAAAGCATAGTCGCTGTTTTTTAACTATCTCTATTCTATCATGAACGGAAAGTTGTTTAAATTTTGTACAAAAAGGAATAGCATGATTTTCACAGCAATATGAACATTTTGTTTCATTGACATCGGAAAAAAAAACACTAGTTACACCTTTTAACCCCTTTCTGTCGACGCCACTCTTAAAGAATTTATTTTGTCGGAAACCCGTATTTATTTCATTTCTACTTGAAACTTTAGATGACATAAACAAATCTAATTCACGACCCAGCTTATCTGGTGTGTACCAATTTTCGCACATTTTTAAATTAATATAACTGGTCAGTTCTTGATCAAGAGAATTAATTATCTGATCGGCAACAATTAACTGGCATAATTCATTAAACTCATCAACGTTTCTTAATTTACAATAATAATCAAACATTGCTTCAATTCTAGAAGCAAACTGAACATAGTTCTCATTTGGTAGTTTTTGGGACCTTCGAAACTGGTTAAGCAATACTCGAGGTGTTGGTTGAAATTGTTTTAGCACTAACTGCTTGATTTTTTCATAATCACCCAGTTCCTCTTGTTTAACAAAAATCATTAAATTTCCCACCTTTTCTCCCAACATATTCAATAAAATCTCTGCTTTAAATTTATCCTCCACATTTTTTGTTTTAAAAGCTTTTTCTAACGATTGAAAAAATAAATTATAGGTTTCTGTATTAGAAGGGACAGGTATTGTTAGAGTTTTGATACTTTTAATTAAGTTTTCAATATCAGATGGGACAGATTCGAAATGTTCACTTTTCTCATGCGCAGGGGACAATTTACATTTAGCATTAGTTAACTCAAGCTCTTTCTTGAACTGTTCTAATTTAATTGTTTCAAATTCAATCTTGGCCTTTTCAGACTCTAATTTAAATTTTTCTTGTTCAATTTTAGCGGTCGTTTCCGCCAAAACGCCATCAATTACACTTTGCAGAAACTCCTTATCAGTTTCAAAGATTTCACTACTCTCAATTAAATTTTTTAATACTATAATTTTTGGATTCTGGGGTATGTCTAATCCCAGCTCCTCGGCGACCAGCAAAAGCTCGTCCTTTTTAAGACTTTTAATTGTCGACATTTTAACACATAACATTAATTTGATATCAAATAAGAAGCAAGGAAATCGCTCTTACTTCGACTGATGAATTGCGCTGGACTCTCAAGACACAAAAAATACTTCGGAAACTTAGTTTCTTCCCTCAGTTTTCAGACACAATTTTAACTCATCACTACACACGGTTTCTCTCCGGATTCTACCGGACCAATGTTATGACTCACTCCGTCGAATAATCAGCACTCAATTCGAACACAGTTTTCAGTGTGGACTGGTATTTATTTTTTACTCACAACTCTTTTTACAGTGACATCAGAATTACTGGGCATGCGCAGTCCAGGCAGCGCTGTTGCGCTTGCGCAAACAAATATTATTCAATATATTATTTATTTATATATATATATATATATATATATATATATATATATATATATATATATATATATATATATATATATATATATATATATATATAATTAGAATTTTCACTTCAAGGTTTACCGTAACTGAGAAGTTTTTCACTCAAAATTCCAAATCTATCTAAAATTATTTTAAATTTTGTGGAAATTATATTTGAATTCCTAGTTTTATGCCCCATTTCAAACAAAAAAAAAATGTGTTTATTTAGTTGAAAATTTATATATTTCGAAAAAAGTGCTCCGAAGGTAGTCACATGCCTTAATTTATGTGCAGCATATATTAATACTATTTTTTAATTATCACTTAAAAAAATGTAGGAATTCGCTGAGGGGCTTATGATTTTTTTGTGGGGTGGGGATGTAAATTTTAAGAAATGCATTGCTGAAAGCTCCTCAGCGTAACCTTTGGGCAGAAAATTTAAACCGTTGGCATCATAAGGTCTAAGCCCGGTGGCTAAGTGGTAGTGCATCGCGCTTCCGCACCACAAGACCGAGGTTCAAACCCCGGGGTGAGTGTAAGGCAACTGTTCAAGCGGCTGCGAGTGAGATAGGGCATTTAGTCTATTGCGATCGCTTAAGAAATCCAATGAAAAAGTATAGTTTTTTTTACGTTTATAAGCATCTTACATAAAGTAAAAAGTATTATTTTATTATTACTAAGTACAAAAGAAAGTATTATTACATGTAAAAATCATACATCATTGTCATCGATATTTTCATCGTCGTCACTACTTCTCCAGTCCGTGGCTTGATTGTCCTCAATAACACTTTCATGGGAGATACATTGATTTGTTTCGTTTGTAATAAAATTTATGGTAAAATAATATTGTTCTGGGAGGAAACATTAAAAAAATGTCGAAATGTTTTGAAAATCAGAAAAAAGCATAACATAAAATACAGACATTATTTTGTATGACATTAACATGATAATACAACATTAACAGATTATAGGATAGAGGAAGTGAAAAGACTACAAAACTGTGAAATATCGTCATATCCCATTAAAAATGAAGATCTGAAAGAATTGAGATGAATAATTACACAATATTTTCAAGCAACGATGTCTCAATGATGAGCTTGGTAAAACGTCACAATTTTGCTTGATTTACATCAATCTTATACATCATTACTTGTCATGGAACATTCGCACTGGGGAGTTTGAACTTTTCGTATCAACATTGTCTAAAATTACAAATATATATATTTTTTATATGGAACAAAATTATGCACGATGGACCGTAAAAATGTATGATAATTTGCTGAAAGTTGCAGAAACCCATCCTGACTTATACGAAGAATTTAAACAAGGTTGCTTTTTGGTATCAATTGGGACACTAAACCATTTTTTAGACAATTGATTGACCTGGTATTAGAGCAAACTAAATGCAGACGCTGCTAGAAGGCTCACAGATGTTATACACTTAACAAATTCTATTTCGACGCGTCAACGGTGGGCTCGTAATCATAATGTTAGGTCTACGATTATAAATCAAGTTTTTTTTAGAACTAGGACTTCAAACTCATCAAGATGTTTCAACAGACTTAAATCTTCCTAATATCCAGCAAACTACCAAACAATTGAGACAATTTATCACTACCTTCGATCGATTTACTTAATCCTTTCAGCTCAGAAGTGCCCAAAGACCAACTGATAAATATTTCATATGGTAATTCCTTCTAAATATTGGAAAAAAAAGATTATCAACGTAAAACATTTTTTCCGAATATTTATCAAATATTAACAGACTTGAAAAAGATATGAAGAAAATATCCATTGACAATTTATTCAAAGATTATGAGGAAAAGGAAGTTAAAGTAGGGGGTAAAATTCAAGAAATTAATATTCAAAGGATTTATTTGGACGCATGCTGGGTACCTCTATGGATTACAATGCAGACACACATTTTTCTTACCCAATTACCTCAGTACCATTGTCCATGTGCCATTTGGTTGGCACTATTTGTAAGACCGATAAATCTGCTTTGATGAAATGCCTGGAGAAAGAGGTCCAGCATGAGCAACCACACCATATAGATGTTCGAATAATTGATGGGTTTTTTTCCTATTGCATACATATAAAAATGTTCCGAAAACATTTGGAAATATTTCAAAAAAATTGTTACAAATGGTCACTCAATTACAAGCATCAAGAGTTTACGTGATCTTTGATCAAAGATTGCGAGCATTCCCAACGGTTAGACTCTGCGCAATTCGAGTGCACTATAACTGGGCTTGAGCAAATTCGATCAAGTGACTTCGTGAAAGAGCTGAAAAATTTAAATTTTAAAGAAGCTCTGGTTGATTTTTTTTATTTCGCATTGGGCTACTAATGAATTGGTGCCATTCATTGGCAACAAATTATACACATAAATTGCAGAAAAAGTCATTCTTTCATTATTAATGAATCCAGCAAAGTTGTCTCAAGAGTTGATGAAGAGTTGTCATGCCCAGCACATGAGGAAGTAGATGCAAAGAAGGTATACCATGCATGTAACACCAATTATCCAGCAGAAATAGTAATCAGAAGTATTGACACTGATATTGCTGCTATAATGCTGGGTAACACGCACCCCCTTAAAAATGATTCGGTTGCTTGGACGCTTACGGGTACTGGAAATAATTTAAGATATGTGGAACTAACCAAAATACACGCAGAGGTGGGTCAGTTAATTTGTCAGAGCTTACCTGAATATCATGCCATCACAGAATGTGATTTTAATCGTGCGTTCTTCAGAAAAGGAAAATTAAAACCGTACAAAACATTAAACAATTTTCCAGAGTACCCGGAAGCTTTCAAGAAATTCTGTACGAGCGAATTAATTGAAAATACAGATGAACAACAGAACGTATTTAACATTATTCAGAGATTTATATGCAATGTATACAATGCCGGTAATGTAATTGAAGTTGATGCCGCTCGACGTCAAATGTTTATCAACTTGTATATAATCTCTGATGTAAACTAAGCTTTTGACCGAAAGAAGTTGCAAAATTTTGACGATAGCAATCTACCACCTTGCAAAAACGAGCTATTGCAGCAGTTTCCGCGAGAAAACTATATATGTACCATTTGGAACAATGCTCCTCTGAAAAGTCCAGCCACATATTAACCAGACAATAATGGCTGGGTATTGGAAAATGATAAATACCAGTTTAAATGATTTGAAGGGGATCAACTACCAAGTTATGTCAATGATTCATTCAAAACTCAATCAGGTATGTAATTATGTCAAATTATTGTACATAATTTTTTAATTACTCATAATTATATAAACTTGTTTAATTTTTTTTGGAAACTGATGGAGAAAGCGATATTGATGACAATCAAGCCACGGACTGGAGTAGTAGTGATGAAGAAAAAAACATCGACGACAATGATGTATGATTTTTACATGTAATAATACTTTTTTTGTACTTAGTAATAATAAAATAATATTTTTTACTTTATGTAAGATGCTTATAAACGTAGTAAAAATATTTTTTTCATTGGATTTCTTAAGCGATCTCAATAGATTAACCGCCCTATATCTCAATCGCAGTCGCCTGAACAGTTGCCTTACACTCACACCTGCAGCAGACTTTCAATGTGTCTGGCACGATGTAAAAACCATTAACACTATCCGGCTTTTGAGGTAACATCTTTTTATATGTCCCCAAGTAACATTTATAAAAAAAATTCAGCTTTTATACTATAACGAAAGTATAGTTATTTTTTTTAAAGTTAAGGCGTGTCTGGCAGAGGGTTGCAATTATACTAAGTGTCGGGCAATGGATGACGGGATTTCTAATGTTATTCCGAAGAAAATATAAAAAATTGAGCTTTATACTTTATAGAAGTTGAGGTACTATTTTATACACCTTTACTACCTGTTACCTGCGCGAGTAACCACAATCCTAACTCCATACTCGCTGATCGTGCTTACCTGTGTTGGTGACATCCGCAGAGAAACTTTTAGAGTTTATAAAATAACGAAGATCTGACAATCGTGGGCTAATGGGCATATCGGATGTTTTTGAGCGACACAAGCTGTTCCGAGAAGATAGGGAAAGAGTGGAAGACGACGACCGCTTCGGACACCTTTCAACCAGCAAGACCAATTGGAAAGTGTCGCGAGTGAAAAATTTACTGAACAGTGATCGTAGGACGAGTATCAGAAGGATTGCTGAGGAACTGAACATTCCTCAAACCGAAGTGTTTGAGATCGTGACAGGAACCTTAGCCATAAAGAAAGTGTGCGCGAAGTTTGTGCTTGAGTATTTTGCCCAGCCCAATGTGGCAACGCTGCCTCATCTCCCCTATAGCCCCGACTTGGCCCCACCAGATCTTTTTCTTTTCCCAAGAATAAAATAGACGCTCTAGGGAAAGCATCACGGATCGGTAGAGGTGGTTCAATATGCCGTGATAAGTGAGCTAAACAGCATTCTGGTCCAAGCATTCCTTGAGGTGAAGGAAAACTGGAAAACTCGTTGACAGCAGTGTATAGATGCGGATGGGTGCTTATTTGAAAAATTCTATTCGTTTGTGCTATTGTCATGAATAATTTTTTTTTAAAAAATGAGTCCTTCTACTTTTAGAACACACCTTGTATACTGCTTTTTTATATTATTGATACATAAGTCTTAACATTAAGAGCTTTCATATGTATTGAAAAAATATTCTTATAGCCCTTGCCTCTTAATTTAAAGAGAATTTGAATTTCTAAGACTTAAGTCTTTATTTTTACGCCCCCGTAATCCCTCTTGGGAGTCGATTTCCGTAAAACCTGTTCTTAACGGATTGCTACGCAACAAAAAAGGCGTGCTTACCAAAGTTCACGGCTATAAGTTTAAAAAAGACATTTTTTTTTATCTATACACCTCCTTAACCCATCTTGGCAGTTGATATCGGTAAAACCAGTTCTTAGCAGATCCCTACTCAACAAACAGAACATGCTTAGCAAATTTCAAGTCGATAAAATAAACGAGAATTTTTTAGCATAACACCTCTTAACCCAAGTCATTCTCCTTGGTAGTAGAATTTCCTCTAAACCCATTCTTATCGGTCTCTATTCAGGAAAAGAAGCACGCTTATCAATTTTCAATTCCCTAGGTTTAATAGCTCAAAAACGGGTATTTCTTTTTACTTATACGTCTTCAGTAACCACCACAACACCCTTAGGGAGTTTATTTCCGTGAAAAACATTCTTAGAAGATCTCAACAAAAGAAACATGCTAGCCAAATTACAAGGATGCATGTCTAATAGTTCAAAAACAGGATTTGTGTTTATCTATGACGTTTGTTAACCTCTCGCAACCCCTCTTGGGAGTCGATTACCGCTAAACCCGTTCTTAGTGGGTCTCTTTTCGGTAAAAGAAACGTGCTCTCTTATCAAACTTTATTTCTGTAGGACTTATACTTCGGGTGATCTCGTGATGAGTGAGTAACTTTTCTTTTTTATATATGAATACCAAATCACATATATCTCATAATACCTTATCGGTAAATTCTTTACATTCTAGACCATATTTTATTAAACGTTATTCTTTAATATAGAAAAAGAAATATTAGAAATATTAGTTAAAAAAAAACTGTGTATATAGGCCCCGACGCATGACTGGAATTCACACCTTAAGTACGTTGTCATTGATTATATCGTAGGCAAACAGGGTAAATAAAGGAAACTTATATTGCAACGGGTCTATTACTAATCTCTTACTAATCCTCTTGAGGAAAAACTGTTTCTTTAAATATTATTCTATTAAAAACTTTCTCCCGAAGAAGACGCGACTTATGCAAATCAAGGCATATATTTAAGTATTAATTTTAGGTTAGGAGCAAAGTGATATAAGTTAGTGGTTAACGTAAAGTAATAAAAAGCTAGTCGAGAGTGAGTTGTAGATTATATGCTTAGTATTTAAAGTTGAATATTGACGATTTGGTTAATTAGATATTTAAATTGGAATAGTGTCGGCTTAAAGTAAATTAACTTAGAACGTAATTTCGATATTTGGAATGTGTATGGCTAAGACGTTCCAAGAGTAAATGATTTAACTAGTAATTAAATATTAATTATCTCGTATACCTCGCTTACTTAAAGGTGCATTTACTAACTTGGGTTGTTGAGATTTGTTAGGTTTTCGAGACTTGATAATAAAATGCATTTGTTTTGACAATAGCTAATTTTCCTTATAACTCTCGTACACTGATGGGTGGGAGAGCCCATCCGTAACAAAAGAATGCTGAAAGCATGTATGCAATTTTCTGTATCCGAATTGCATTTTTCATATTGATTCGGTGAAATAATATATATATATATATATATATATATATATATATATATATATATACACTGGTGTGCAAAAATTAAGGACGAGACGGTTTTTTCAATATAACTTTGCACAAAAGCTTTCCAAATCAACACATTTAATACCGTAAGATCCCCAATACGTAAGGACATGTGTAATATGTAAGCAACACTTACTAAAAGAGAAATCAGAGGGATAAAAAGAAGCTTGATTGAAAAAGTAGCATGGAGCGCAATGCGACTGAAGGCCGAAACATCCCTGTGATGGGTGTCCAGCAAGAAACAACCGGTCTTTAGTAGGAGATATGATCTCCCCTGACTGCTAGGCAGGTTTCACAGCGTCTGCCCATGCTGAGAATGAGGGTGTCAATGAGTTGTTGAGGCATTGCTGCCAATTCGTCTTGCAGCGCCAATCGAAGTTCCCGAATCGTTACTGGTGGTAAGGTACGAGCTACCAAGCGTCTGCCTAGAAAATCCCATACATGCTCGATGGGATTGAGATCCGGAGATCGTGCCGGCCAATCCATACGTTCAATATCCTCACTCTCTAAGAGCTGTTCAGCAGCTACTGTGCGATGACATGGTGCATTGTCGTCCCTGAAAAGGAACTGCAGACCCATAGCGCCTCTAAAAAGATGCACTTATGGAAGAAGAATCTCGTTACAATAACGGGTCCCGTTGACTGAACCTGCGTCGAAGATGTGAAGGTCTGTACGACTACCAAGCATGATGCCTCCTCAAACCAGAACACCGCGACCTCCATACCTGTTCCTTTCAATGATGTTCGAGGGATGATTGCGGCTTCCCCGCTCTCTCCAGATGAGTATGCGATGAGAATCGCTACTCAAACTGAATCTGCTCTTATCTGTAAAGAGTACTCGTCCCCATTCATTGTCTCTCCAATTCCGGTGTTCCCGGCACCACAGAGAACGCCTTCTCCGATGGGCAGGCGTTAAAGGGTACAGGGCGTCGTGCAAACAGGCCACCACCGTGCAGTCTTCTGGCCACGGTAAAACGCGATATCGGTCGTCCAGTCGCCTGTGTCGTGTGTCTAGCGATTTCTCCCGCTGTCTGCCGCCTGTTTCTTCTGGCCTGTAAGACAATGTACCAGTCATCTGCGGGTGTGGTTCCTCGTGGACGACCACTACTGAATCCCCGGATAGCTGTTCCTGTAATTTGCAATTGTCTCCAAAGTCGTGAAACGATGCTGTGAGCAATTCCGAACTCTTCAGCCACACTTGTCACACTGCGGCCTTCCTCCAACACTTCCCAATGATTTGACCTCGGTTAAAAACATCCAGATGTCTTCTAACAGATTGATTATTCGCCATTTCTCGCTGAGGCAGCAACTCGGTGTGATTTTAACTGCTATACGGCGTGCAATCTCTTTGCCAGAAATACTGATCTTACACCGACAACATGCTTTATACTACTCAGACACTCCCCCATTACGTCTACCTGCATATCTGCGCATGTGCTACCGTACATCACCTTACTTAATCTTCTGATTGGTCTTTCTGTCCGCTCTGCCCCTCTTCGTTCAGCTGATATGCTAATTTTTCGACTTCGTCCTTAATTTTTGCACACCAGTATATATATATATATATATATATATATATATATATATATATATATATGCAATAATATACATCAATTATGTTACATAAATTTATGTTACTTATAGTACATGAACACATTGTTAAAAGATTGATTTACTTCACTATTAATATCCCTTTAATTACATTTTTATATTCTCGCCATTATTAATCACTGCGACAAAAGGCTTGTGGCAATTAAATTATGATACGTGAACGTCGGTAGATACGTGAGTTACGAAGTGTGAAAACATGGTTCACCATGATTATACATACATACCTAGTGGTCCCAAGTGCTCTACCAAAACCAGAATTCGAATTAAGCTCTAAATTTAAAAATAGTACTGATCTCAATCCTACATCTTTATCGCGTGAACCGTGAAACACTGCTTCGATAAGAATGGGCGGTAAGTTCATTTGACTTGAACCCAATAGAGCATGTCTGGGATAAGCTTGGGAGACATCTTTCTTTTCTGTGCAATCCTCCCTCGATATCTTAATGGCTTGACTGCATATCTGTTGTTGTGCTATTGCTAATGCTACCTGTCTGACGTTGTCAGCAGTGGCGTTGCTGGGTATCCAAAGGCTCTGGTGCAAAAAAAGAAAAAAAAACGAAGACCTTATCTCTTGGGGTTGGGTTTTATCCAGTAAAAAATATGAATATTTTAAATACACAAAGCTACTTTGTAACATCGGCTCTTCATCATACTCTGCATAATACAGTAAAGTAAAGTTACGTACTACCTATATGTATGTGTATGAGTTTTCTTGTGTTAGCTTTAGTGATCACCCAGGTTCGATTTGAATCACTACACTCGTAAAAAGCTGACTAAAAAATTTGACAAGTTTGAGCAATTTTTGTTTACTATATTCTCTTCCCCTTGAAGTTGTTTGCTTTTAAACTCATCACTAGGTTTCTTTTTTTATTCATAATTTTAGTTTTCGAATTTATGTTATACAATTCGAAAGGGATCAACTACTTACTGACGTTAAAAGGGAGAAGAAACCTAATGCTACGATACAAAACGTCGTTGGAGAATCCCTGGCTATTTATTTATTTTTTCGAAAGGGTCGAACTCCCCCGCCAGAGGGTTTAGAGCTAAAGAATGGTCCACCGACATAGTCAGGAAATGATATAAAAATTCCCATGAATAAGAAAATACAATACAATATAATTATAATTATTAAAAAAATCACCTCTGTAAAAGAGCAGATGAGAAAGGGGGAGGACAAAATTATACCTGTCTATTGCAGATATTAGTAGATTGTGAAATATTGAAAAAGGAAACTGGCTTATTATGAATCATATTGTCATTAAAAATAGAATGTAACTAGAAAGGAATTGCTTCCTTTTTAGGCTTTTTAAGATGTAATAATAAGTATGGCAAGATTTTTCACCGAGTTTATCTCCAAGAAACGGTTTATAAAAAAAGAAAAAAAATTGAAAATAATGTAAACTTTTCAATAAGTTAAGTTTTTGACACTACATAAACAGTGGAAAGAATTTGGGGGAATTCCTACAAGTTCGAAATTAATTTCACCTGAATTACTATGATTTTACGAGGGAGAGTCGGAAAATAAGTTTCCCCTGTCGACTTGTGGTCAGAGTTGTGTATGAAAGTCAAAATATAGATTGAGACATTAAAGACAAAACATAACTTTAATTTTCCACTTAAGTATCAAGTACATTTAGATATTTGTCATAACCTTTAATAAGCTTCAAAAAGCCCTGAATTAAAACTCAGGGCTTTGCATACGGAAGAAGCGTTTAACGGCTGTGGGCGAAAGACCACACAGCAGGTGAACGCGCAAGACACCGATACACCATTGGGAAGACGTCAACCACGATCAAGCAGATGGCGCTGTTGCAGTGCCTTGCGCAAAACGGAAACTAGCCTCTCAGTCTGGTCCCGGTAGGTATGGAGAGAAGGGGCATTTTGAATTCGTGGTTAAACAAGGAAGTGAGAGCGATTATTCACTATGAATGGGCCCGTGGAGTATCAGTAGCAGAAATTTATAACCGGCTCATTGAAGTATATGGACCAGATGTGATGACGAAGCAAATGGTACGGAAACGGTGCCGCCAATTCAATGATGGATGTCAGCAAGTGCAGGGTATACCGAGACCTGGACGGGTGGACACAGCGACTACACATGAAAATAGGAGGAGGTTGGATGACATGATTAAAGCGAACCTGTGTATCAACAACGATGAAATAGCGGAAAACTTGAAATCGGACATGAACGAGCCCACATGATCATCAACGACATTCTTGGATACAGGAAAGTGTCAACACGATGGTGCCCCGACAATTGACCTCGACACTAAATGTGTAAAAAACCAAACTTTCATAACGCTAAGCCTATTTTATTCATGCACCCGCTTATGGTGGGTTACAGCTTTAAGCAACTTCAGAAAACTTACACTCTTGCACAAACTTAAACTCTAACTACTTTTACAGATGGCGCTACAGTACGCTGTTGTTAGATAATGTAACAGAAGTAAGGGAATTGATTATGAGCTTGATTGAAACCAGGTGTGTAGAATTGAAATCGTAATCATTGAAATCCATTGCAAACATTATTGATCGGATATCAAAGATTTTCAAGATGTGCCTCGAGTTTAAAATGATAGCAATAGAGTGTCTCTTTCCCTCATTTATAATTATGTTTGCTCAATTATTTTTCAAAATTTTCTAGTAGGGCTCGAAATTTTAAATAAAAAAAGGAAAATTTTTGAATCATTTAGTATATTAAAACATCTGATTTTTTGGCTTACAACAGCGTTTCTCAAACTGTGGGGCGCGCCTCTTTGAGGGGCGGGATAACTCTATGAGGTGGCCGCGAGCATATTAAAAAATCGAAAACAAAAGATTATTTAAAAAATTGATTTACTGAAAGTAAACAAACAATATATATATATAAAATACTTTCCAATATAATAAAATAAAAAATACACATTTAGACTCATATAACACAGTTATAAATGTATCAGTACTGTAAAATGTATATTATAAATTAACTAACCATACACTAATTTAAGAGAACAAATTTCATAATAAAAACCCACGGGGTCACTGATAACATTTATATTGATAATTTGCACGGTTTATAATTAATTCCTTAACTGCCGATTAAAAGTTACATGGTTTGGTCCCCAATGCCAGGGTTTTCCACGTAGACGAGCGTATTTTGATGGGGGGTTTTTTAGGGGGAGGAGAAAAGGAATAAATAAGTAAATCATGTGAAATAAATAAATCCTTCGCAAATAGTATCATGATCCTTTTATTGTGTTCCAAAGCCTTAGGAATAATTTTATGGATAGCAGTGCACAGAAAAGATCGTACTTCGGAAAGACGTATATATACGTCCAGAAAATTATTACTTTGACTGAGCGAGACGTTTATATACGTCGGTGGCACATAAGAGGTTAAAGTCGTTTTGTAGCTTTGGGGTCAAAGTATAGTATTATTGAATTCAAAACATGGTTATTGCATGGAGGGGGGTGCGATGAAAAGGATGATTGAATAGTGGGTCACGTATATTGAAAGTTTGAGAAACATTGGCTTACTTGGAGAAAATGTAAAACTCACTAAATGTAATTTCGAGCTACTATCAGAAGCAGATTTAAGCAGGCGAACATTTTCATAAAACTTCTGTATTGTGCTGATATGTGGATTTTTAGGTAAAGCACAGACGCTTTAGGCTTAGTCACGTGCCTGAGACACAAGATTTGAGGGCGCACAAAATTTTAGGGTGGGAAAAGAGAAAAAAAATTAAAATTTTAGTGAGCGTATCCTATATTTCTTGAAAAGTTGAGTCTTTAAACAGGATTTAAGACTGTTTTCGCCATATGTACGAGATCTTGAACTTAACATATATATGGAGCCCCTTTTCGGACAAAAAAGTGCCCCGTTTTATAAAAATATGTGACACATTGTAATTCACATGCATTTGTTTATAAAATAGTGTTTTTAAAATTTCAAAATATTTCATAAACAATTAGTTTTTTTCTTTTAACATGTATAGGGATGGCCCATTTAGCATTACAGTATAGGAGAAAAATTGCCAAACACATTTTATAGAAGGAAAAGTGGGCCAACTCGGATAAAAATACGTAGTATGATAAAATAAATGATTCTCTGCAGGATAGAGAAGCCAGAATATATTAATGTTAGAGTACTTTTATATCTGAATAAATATTCCGAATTTGGGTCCTATTCTTTAACATTAACTGAAGACAACCGTAATACTACTCCGTAATGCTACGCCGTAATACTACTCCGTAATGCTACACCGTAATACTATTCCGTAATGCTACTCCGTAATGCTACGCCGCCGTAATGCTACTACTTCCGTCACGCCTTAAGGCCGCGATAGCCTTAATGCTACGCCGTCATCCGAATAACGATACTAGTAGTTGTGGTCGGTGTGTCACGGGTTCAAGTCCTGGCGCCATTGAAGACTTGATTTATAGAAGGGGCTGATATACGTTAAATCTGTTGAGGTTGAAAGTCCTTCCATGTGTGTGGTGTAGTTAGATGAAGTTCTCGTCACCTGACCGGGGTTCAAAATGACGTGATCCATCTCCTCGTATTGTTTCATAGTGCTAAGTTAATAAACTCTCACCCTTAGTATTGTCATAATAAACACTTTCCCTTCTCTAGAAAATCCCATCAAAGGCAAGTTTATCTTAAAAAAAAAACTTTCTCAATGTGTTCAAATTAAAATAATTTCCGTGTTTTGAATATATAATAAAGGAAATTGATATTTTTATCTAAGCACAAATGATAGAAGTGTGATTAACTTTTTTTTTTTTTAAAACCAGTGTTTTTATATCTTTAAAAATTCTTTTTCATCCTACTTTTTTAACAAAGAAAATTATATCAAATTTTTACCCATTTACTTTGTCCAAATGATATATAAGTTGAAAAGTATCCGGAGCAGACAATACGAGAAAAAAACTCCTTTCAGAAATAAATTAATTTTCTTCCTTTATCTTAATTCGAGAGGTATGTATATATATATTTATGCATTTTAATTTTCTATTTCTGAAAATATTTTTCGCAAATCTTATGAATCATGTTTCCTTTTTTTATTTTCTCCATTATTTTTGTACAATAATCCATTATTTTCTTCGAAAAGAACTTTTTTAAAAAACTTTTCAAGCAATACAAGTTCATTATTTGACAAAATATACGTTTAAAAATTGATTGTCGCACAAAGCAGCTTTGTTTTTCAATCCAATTTATGTGAGTCTCTTCGAAAGAGATGTTCTCTTTTGTTTTACGTTAAAGGAAAATCAAGATTTTTCAAAATAATTGTCCAGGATAATCTTGTACGGTACTTACTTGTGTCCCCTCTCCCCCTCTTTTTTATTAGAGAAAAATAAAACAACAAAAGCATCAAGTAAGAAAATAATTTTCTTTTTACATCGTGTATTTACTTTTATAAATGAAACTTTAAAGCTTAATTAAAGTAGAACAAGAAGAGGTTAGTTTCTAGATATAAGTTTTTCCATTTATTGATATTTTTTAAAATGAATTGCTATTGGAGGGTTTCTCTTGTGCTTCCAAATAAAAAGTTCGCATGTGTTTTTGTTTTCGAAGAGAATAATTACGCATTAAGTAAAACATATATATTACAGTAGCAAATATTATAGGTTGAGTGAATAGATTTCTCACCAAAAAATATCTTGTAAAATGATAAATACATACAAAATCAGCCTCTCTAATGAGGATAGTGATCTCCTTTTAAATCTATAATGGTCTACCAGAGTTTTGGCAACTTTTCAATCCCTTCTGCGAAAAACTGGGGTGTGAACGAGTCCAGAAAGCGATTGACTTCCTTTATGACTTTGTCCTTTGAATTGAAGATTGTGCCCTCAAGATGCAGCTGCAAATGAAAGAACAGATAGTAATCCGAAGGTGCTATGTCCGGCCTGTATGGTGGATGTTGCATCAAACCCCACTCCAGGGTATAGAGCGTCCAGCTGGTCATTGCACTAACATGTGGCCGGGCGTTGTCTTGATGAAAGAGAACGACCTTCCTTCTAAACTCTTTTTTACATTTTTCGCGAATTGCATCGCTAACTTCGATTAGCATTTCACTGTATATTGTACTGCTGATAGTCTGCCCGCTTTTCAAGTACTCCTTAGAGATAATTCCACGACAATCCCACCAGACATAGAGAAGTACTTTTTGTTAATTAGCGTTCGTCTTGTAACCGACCCTACTGATTTTCCGGGTGCTGACCAGCCTCCTTCACGGCTTGTATTATTGTAGAACATCCATTTTTCATCTCATGTCAAAATTCTGCGCAGATTATTCTTTCCTTTGATCTCTGAGCAGAAAGCAAAACAGGCCGCTTTTCCCTTGCTCTTGTCATCAGCGGACGATTCGTGAGGCACCCAGCGGTTAAACTTAAACGTATGCGTTTGAGAGCATTAACTATTGTTTTTTGACAAATGTCAAACTCTAATGCAATAGTTTTTGTTGAACCATTTCTGTATTGATCAATGATTTGCTTTAACTGGTCGCAATCAACCTCAATAGAGCAACCAGAACGTGGTTCATTTCAATGTCAAAATTCCCAACTTTAAACTTTCGAAACCAAACTTTTACTGCATTATAAGAAACTGTATTGAAACCTTAACTTTCACTCATTTTATTGTGGCATTCAGTTGCCCTGAGTTTATTTCAGAACTCATAGTACATAATCATTCTGATCTGTTGACGTGATATTGCTCCATTTTAAACACTTTTTTGTGCACAAGATAATAAAGTTTTGACAAAAAAAATTGCACAGTCGTGTAGTTTTGACTTCCAGATTTAGAATGTAACAACCCATTTCAAGAAAGATTAACTACCATGGGAATGCCCAATGTAGGAGTGGAGGTATCTCCCCTAGGCAGAAAATTTTTTACTCAACCTGATATAATTAATTTAACCCGCTTAACAAGTTTTAAAACACATGCATGCGCCCACGAACACATACGCATGCTAAGCAGAGCAATGCAATACTTGATGCACATTCGAAAAGACAGCTCCATTGTATTTGTCTGGCGCATTGCGCCATTAAAGACAGCTCCATTGTATTTGTCTTCCATATGTTTGTCAGTGAATATATACGAAGGTAAGGGGATAAAGGACAAGTTTTCGGTCTGATAATAAAAGACTGCGATTTTCAGTTAAAAAGTGATTTTACTTTTCTATATAATCTCTTGTGACTTCAACATACTTGGTCCAGCGTTTCTCAAACATAAGTATTCCTATCCGGAAGTGAAATTCGAGATAGCCGTGAAAATGTTCATCTCCGGCCCACTCAACTTTTTCATTGGGCGTGAATCGCTACCCAGAAACAAATTTCTTCAAGTTTGGAAACAGTTAAATGTCTGATGCTGCCAAATCAGGACAATAAAGGAGATGGCCGAGCACAAACTGTACCCCAAATTCCGCAGTTTTCGTATCGTAAAGGATGTCCTGGTGAGAGATGATTTTTTTCTTTTTCGAGCCAGGCCTCTTCAGCAAATTTTGGCATTCAGCTGGTCAAGAAAGCTGGAGTAATATTTGCCTGTAATTGTTCTGCATTTTTCAACATAATTAATTATATAACATGATATCTTTCGCATCCCAAAACACTCTGTGGTGACCATGAACTTTCCGGCAGAGGCAATCGACTTCGCTTTCTTTGGCACTGAATCCCCGGCATCAACCACTGCTTCCACTGGTGTTTCGTTTCTGGCGTGTAATTGTGAACCCATACTGACAAATCTCCACATAAAAAGCAATTGGATTCCTATTGAATTGGTGAAATACTTCGAAGATCGTTTGCGCATTGGCTTATGATCAGCATTTAGTAAATGTGACACCCATCTTACACAGAGAGTTCGCATTCCTAATTCTTAGTGCATGATGATTCGCATCTTTTTTCTTATATCCCCACATCCCCAGATAACTCACTCACTTTCACTCGCCAACCATCGAACACGATGTCATGCAATCTTTAACTGTTTATCAGTGTGGTTGCGGTTTTTGGCCGTCTTTCACATGGGTCATCTTTGAAGGACGTGTGACCACTTTTAAATTCAGCTGCCCACTGTTTAACGGTTGATATGTAAGCAGCAGAGTACCTGTAATCTTTTGTCAGCTTCGGATGAATTTGCATAGAGTTAATCTATCCCCCCCAAAAAAAGAATGTAATGATCGCATGATATTGAGTTTATCCATTTTAACGAAAAACATGCAAGACACGTCTACTACAAGAATTCGTGTTTTCAAGCTATTTGAGAAAACAAGTTGAAATTTGTTACACGAACTGATCACACGTGCACACGGGCAATGTAAAGAACAAAGTCAATTCTAAAATTCTCCGAGCTGCATCTACCAGATGCTGGGCGTTGGGGGAAGTAATTCAGTCTTGAGCCAGTCAATTAAAGTAACTATGTTTATTAAAAACTGCCGAGCGAGAGCAAACACCCATGATTGCTTCACCCTTTTTATATACAGACCATAATGACGTCACACAACCTATTCACAGTTGCAAAAACGTGGCGCCATGCTGCCACTCCTTCACACAAATCATTTTTATTCACAACAGGCAGGAAACATAAATTTTGCTGATAGAACGCCATCTCTGAGTCAGGTCGAGTACTTTTCCTCCAACCTTCGAAAACTGGGACTCCCTATATTCAAGAACAGCAGTTCTAAATTTTATTCTCACCCGGAAATCTTGACTGGATCTTTAATGATTCTTCTTCTTCATAAGCTCAACATCCTTTTGCAGATCAAGGCTGACTCTCTGATTCTCCTGCAGTTGATCCTATCAGTCACGATGACCTTCCATAGGTTGATTCCCATTAGTTTTGGTAGGCCGCGGTAGCCGAGTGGTTTAGGTATCGGATCGTGGCTTGCCTTGTCACGAGTTTAAAGACCCGCCAGGGCACATGCACGTTAAATCTGTCGAGAGCTGAAACGTCCTCCCGTTGGTGTGGTAGTTAGGAGAGTGGGGTGCCAGCTCAGGTGTCGTCCACGTCACTTGACCATGTTTCAAAATTACGTGGTCCGCCGCCAAAAGCCCTTGTGTAGCTGAACAGTGCGACGTTAATATTCAATCAATCAATCAATCCCATTAGTTTTAGGCCCTTTTCAACAAAACTTAACCATCGTGTAGGTGGTCGTCTTCTAGGTCTGGTCCCTTCAGTTTTCGAAAAAGCATCGGCATATCAATACAAATGTCCCAGACACCTAATACGTGATGGTTTCATAGTTCTTCCAATGTCAGTCCCGCCATATGTGCTACATTTTCCGTAAATTTCATGATTGTAAAGAATTCTCCACTTATTGTTCTCATGAATAGGGGTCCAAAGACTTTTCTTAAGATACTTTCTTTTAGTGATTACTCCGTTTTTTTTTCACAAATCCCATTTTAATCCTTCAAAAACTTTAAAAAATTCTTAAATTGACTATGCTATCAATGGTATTAATTTAAACTGAATTATAATTATAGGCTTTTATCTGTGATTCATATTTCATAACTTATTTTAGACTTTCATTCTAATCGTTTGATATCAGATCAAAGCAAATAGAAATGGCACTAAAATAGCTTTCTATCAGCATCAATTTATGATGAGTTCTCATTTTATTTAATTGCACACTTCTTTGAATGTAGTGCCTATAATAAATTGAATATGTTTATGTAGTTGTTTTCATGGTACCTAATTTTGCTTTTTAAATTAGGTGTAGTGAACACACAGATACAAATTCAAATTCAAGAGCCATGACTAAATTATTTCAACACTTATTATTAATATATATACTGCTCAAAATAATTAAAGGATATTGTGGTTTTAGGTGGATCTTGTGGCTGGGAAACTTTTTAGCTGATTGATACATGGTCGACAGACGTAGTAGGTTATATGAGAATAAATTACACATGTTTGGCAAAAAAAAAAAAAAAAAAAAAAAAAAAAAAAAAAGCATTTTATTGCGCATTTGTGTACAAAAGGAAAAAAACACAATTTGTGAATTTGAGAAAAAAAGAATAAGAAAAGGTGTTTTCTTCAAAGGAAATAATTTTCAGTAGGGGGCATGGTTTCCACGGACGGCCAGCAACGTTGAGCATCTTTGAGGCATGGAGTCAATGAGGCTATTAATCACGAGTTGGGGTATTCTGTCCCACTCTTCCAGAAGAGCTCTTTCCAATTTTGGAGAGTTTTGGGGTGGTTGGCGGCCAGCAACTCATCTCCCTAGAGCGTCCCAAACGTGCTCTATTGGATTCATGTTTGTGGCCGCTGTAGCCGAGTGGTATAGGTATCGGATGGTGGCTTGCTTTGTCACGGGTTCGAGCCCAGTACCACTAAAGACCTGCCGTGTAGGGCAGCGATGCACGTTAAATCTGTCGAGAGCTGAAACGTCCTCCCGTTGGTGTGGTGTGGTAGTTAGGAGAGGGGTGCCAGCTCAGGTGTCGTCCACGTCACTTGACCATGGTTCAAAATTACGTGGTCCGTCGCCAAAAGCCCTCGTGTAGCTGAACAGTGCGACGTTAATATTCAATCAATCAATCAATTATTAGATTCATGTCTGGAGAACACGCTGGCTATTCCATTCGTACGATTCCTTCCTCGAAAAGGCAATCCTCCACCAGGTTAGCACGATGAGCCTGCAGTTATCGTCCATTAAAATGAAGTCATCTCCGATTGCTGCAGCGTAAGGGACTACAATAAGTCTGAGGATCTCATCCCTATATCGGCGATCAGTCAGAGGTCCATTTAGAATGATGTAGAGGTCTGTGCACCCGTCAATGGAGAGGCCACCATACACCAACACTCCCCCACCGCCAAATCTGATACTTTCGTGCACAAACGCAGGATTATTCCTACTGCCACGGTCCCTCCAGATGAAAATACGCCTATTATCCGGATGAACAGAAAAACGGGACTCGTCAGAAAAAAGAACATTGCTCCATTCATTTCTCCTCCAGTTCACATGCTCTCTTGCTCACTCTCTGCGGTCGCAACGATGCCTTGATGCTAGTCTAACACATACCATTGGTCGGCGAGCATACAGACCTACACCATGGAGCCGGTTTCGGACAGTCTGAGTTGAAACCGTGGTGCCAGTAGCCGAGCTAAGGTGTTGTTGAAGAAGAGTAGCGTTCATATTTCGGTGTCTCCGAGCCGTTAACACTAAATAACGATCTTCATTGGGTGTTGTTGCCTATCTACGACCTTGTCCTGTCTTCGGCCTGCACTTCCAGTCTCCAAAAAACGGTTCCAGATCCTGGAAATCACACTTTGTGACACTCCAATGGCTTGCGCTACTTCGCCTTGAGTTTGGCCCCCTTCTAACCTACCAACAACTCTCCAAGCTTCTGAATCGGTTAAATGACTTCGCTGAGGCATCGTACTCATCTAAACAAAGCCGTCACTGAATGCCGATCATCATGGTATTCATTTCAGTTGAAAGTCAAATTTCATTCGCTGCCGCTGAAGCGACGTTTTTGACGTCGAACTCAAAATTAGCATACTCCCCAGTTTGAAAATCAGAAAAATTTTCATTTGTGATTCTCTTCTTCCATTTTCGGCAAAAAAATTTATATAAAACTTACAATATCCTTTAATTGTTTTGAGCAGTGTATATTAATAGATGAAAAGACTCTTTCAATAAGCTTTTTGTATATGAAAGTAATTAGTATTTTATTCCTATAATAAAATTCTCCGTTTTCGTGTTTCACTGTTGCCAGTGAGGGAGTACTATTGTTTTAAAAATCACATTGAAAAGTAAAATAAGTCGAAGAGTCATTTAAATGATTTTCCTCAGGGATGAACAGATTTTTCATTTGTCGCTGAAAAGCAATTTGATGAATGGATTAAAAATTAATTTGTCTCTCTTTATTATTCCTATTTCAAAAATTCTATCTGAATAAATTTAAAACCCTTTTGTGTGTGCTATAACTCACCCTTTTTCTTCTTCTGACAGTGAAGGACAAAAGATATTCAAGGAACACGCATTTATGTTTTCTGCCTATTTTATGTTATGTTGCGATTTTCTTTTGTTCCTACGAACTTATAGAATTATGTCCAGCATTGTGTTTTAGAGTTTTTAGAAGACTCTTGTCAGAGATGTTTCATATTCTTTAGTCTCAAGACGAGAATGGCAAATTTCATTTAATTCATTATAAATATATACATTTTAAGACATACAACTGCATGCGTTATAGTAAGGGTTGTCCAACTGAGACAAACAAAGAAACAGGAACATGTAAAACAAAAAGAATGACTACTGGTTTAGTACAATTGGAAAACAACAAGACTTTGATTCTCTTTTGGAATGGATGTAAGCTATCCCGGAGTATGTTATACGAGGTTTGACAACAAGACTGACTCTGATACAAAACAAATAAGGATGCGCCAACCACCAGTGACTAAAAGCTATTTAACGTGAAATTTTCTTTTTGAATGCAGTACTTCTCGTTTTAGTAAAGAAATCCGTATAGCCGTAGTCTTGCATTAGAGTTATTTTTGCTTCACAGGAAAAGGATAAGTATAGCAATAGAGCAACGAACTGTAGTGAAATTTCACATGATATTTGGAAAAAACCATTACTGAGAGAGAGAGATATATATATAACTTATTGAAAGATGTGTATGCCAAAAAATGAAGGTTTATTGCGTGGACGTGTGTTTAAATAGTTTAGGCGTTTTCACAATGACCAAGAAGACAGTGAAGATGATATATGCCCGGATCGCCTTTCCACGTCAAACACGGATGGCTGTATCAAAAATATCCGTCATCTGGTTCAATCTAACAGTAGGTTAAGTATTCGGGTAATTGTTGAGACTATTGAAATGTATAAAGAATCTGTACAGGAAGTTTTACTTAGTTATTTTGGCATTCAAAAAGTGTGTGCAAAAATGAGGCCTGTAATTCTCACGTTTGAACAACAAGAAGCTCGAAAAAATTTGAATGTAATTGAAAATGATTCGAAGTGATTGAAAAAGGATAATAACGTTTGACGAATCATAGTTTTTTACTTAAGATTCTGATAAAAAAGTGCCATGTACAGGAAGAACCCATCTTCATCGAGAGCCAAACATGCTCGAATAAGCAAATCAAAATTTTAAGCAATGATGATTATTTTTTCCGATATTCATGGGGTTGTGTATTTTTAGCGGTTCCCTGAATGTCAAAATATTAATTAACATTACTGCTTCACGTTCTTGCTGAAAGGTGAAGAAACTACCAGAATCGTGAAGAACACAAGCCATGGGTTCTCCACCAAGACAATGCCCAGCTCATTCTGCATAGTCTGTCAAGAGGTCTCTTGCCAAGTGCAGCATCTCTGTGTGAGTCCATCCATTTTATTCGGAAAAGAAAGATGAAACAAGATTTGATTCCGTTGAAGCTGTGAAAGAGCACGTGTCCTCCAGCAGCTCACAGAAGACTTTCTTGCACTGCTTCAAACATGGGAAGTTTCATATGGAGCGTTGTTGGGATAGAGGTGAGATGAATATTGAAGGTGATAATAAGTAATTCAGAATAAAATTTTTATAGCATCAGAGTCTCGTGAAAATACTCAAATTTTGTAGACTTATTAAGCCCAAAATTCGCCGTTTTGGTGAAAACTTTTGAAATTTCTTTTGTGCTTCTATTTTATAGCCCATACATTAAAGATTCCCAAAACACTCTATTTTTGATTCTATGATAATAAGAAGCAAAGTTATAGCATAATTAGTAAACCGGAAATGGAGTTTACAAAACCGGAAGTAGATCCCTACACAAAATATTTTTAAGATATTGAATTGAAATTTTCAGAACATGTTTTATTTAGTTCTATCTGTGTTATGAATCAAAATATAATCTTTGTGTATATATTTCTGTACTTTATTGCTTTTTAATAAAAAAAAATCATTAATTTTTTTTAAAAAATCGGGGTTTTGCTTAAAAATTGGCATACTTAAAACACTTTCAAAAGTATTACAGTTTTTTTTTTAAATTCCTAACACATATAAAGATATTATTCACGTACTGTATAAATAATATGTAAATATATTTATTAGAATTTTTTGTAATTGCAATTTTTCAACGAAATTTCACTAACAACGACAATTGTTATATTTTATATATAAAACTCTCCAGAAAACAACAAAAGGTTAAGAAAAAGTCCTAATTAGTTAAACATGAAGCTAAAGAGATCTTGACCTATAAATATGGTGAGTTTAAAAAATGCACAGTTAGTAGAAATTTTTTTATACTGTATTAAAATCTTTAAATGCATTTTCTGAGAAACTATGTTTTTCAATTTTTTGCTTCACGGTTAAAGTTCACTACAGGATTTCTTTTTAAGTTACTGAATTGAAATTTTCAGAAAATGTTATATTTAGTTTTATCCCCTGTCTAGACTATAATCTAATCTCTGTGTATATATTTATGCATTTTATTGCAGTTTTTGTGAGAAAATAACATTAGTTTTTTGTAAGAAACTGAGTTCTTGCATAAAAAATGTTATTTGTGTACTTTACAAATATTATTCGAATATATTTATTAGAATTTTCAACACAAGGCTTACCGTAACTGCAATTTTCACTAAAATTTCACTCAATATTTCCACTATATCGAAAATTAATTTTAATTTTGTAGAAATTGTACTTGAATTTCTAGTTTTATGCCCCATTTCAACTAAAAAAATGTTTATTTAGTTGAAAATTTATATATTTAAAAAAAGTGCTCCGAAGGTAGTCACATACCTTAAGCTTCTAAATGGTATCCCAACTTAAACGTTCTGGTTTTTATATCTCAGAACTAATGCCATTGAATTCTCCATCTGCGTTGTTTCTGTCTAATCGTGTGGGTTCATGTCATGATACCATTTAAGAAGTGTACTCACGTAGATGGATTGATGCCTGCTAGAATATATCACGGTTCAAGATCCTCGTGCTTGCTCAAGAGAATGGAATGCAAGTATTGTTCTTGTCACTTGACTACGATTCTACGATTTAGCTGTAATCTCTTTCCCGCCACCTGGATGGTGAAATGCAAACTGTTTACATGTGGAAGAATGTTTGAGATGTGACCTAGAAGAATTTATGTAGCTAGGCCCCTGTACAAACAAATTTGTGATTTATTAAGCTCCAAATGGGCTTTATGGGGATCAGCTGGAAGCTAAGGCTGAATACAATTCATAGCAATGTGAGACATGGGTGGCAGGGCATTATCACGTTGAAAAGTAAGTCTGGGAGAGCAAAAAGGACGATGATACAACGGTCGTAGAATTTCATCTATGTATCATTCTGCTACAAGTATTTCCCGGTTGACAAGCTAAGGGTTCCAATTTTTAAAATATAGCAACATCGATACTAGTATTCTGTTGCAGGTTTGTGCGTTAAAGTAAGGATAAATTCTTTACTCTCTGTCGTAGTCTTCCCCAGACATATCTGTGCTGATCATCCGAACATAGTTGAAAGTTGACTTCCCAGTTAGCACATTTCCAAGCTGATTGAGCACCGTAACATTATAATTACACATGGCGGAATACAGGCAAGGGGGTTGGCGGTACAACTGTCACTGCACTGAGTATAGAATTTTCTGCCTCCTTCCCCTATATACAGTGAAATACGTTTAACGCGTTCGGAACCGTGATTTTAAAAAAGTGCATAAATGGATAATTTTCATGAATTTTAGTGTCACTTAGATTAGAATACATGTATAAAATCGTTTTAAGGACATTTTGACAAAAAACTATTTAAATGCAATATTTCGGCAAAAAATTAACTTAGAATATTCTGAATATTTAGAATTGTTCTGCTTTTGTGAAAAATGCTTCTATTATAATAATATTTTACCTGTACATAGCTCAGACCTCTGTACAGAGCCTCAACTATGTGTTTTGAAAAATTCCCATTATTTTCAGGGTTAGAACCAATTGAAATAGTTATCGGTATTTTTTCCTTAAAATTTCTCCCCTCTGTTGTCGTAAAACATGGTAAACCCACTTCTAAGTTATGTATTTCAAAAATTCTACTTGAGACTCTGTACAGAGGTGTGAGCTATATACAGGCAAAATATTATTATAATAGGAGCATTTTTCACAAAAAGAGAATATTTTAAAAATGGGTCATTCTATGTTCATTTTTTGTCAAAAAATTGTACTTAAATATTTTCTTATTGAAATACTATTCTTAAAACAATTTTATATGCATTTTATAATGTAAGTGACACTAGATATCATAAATATTATCCATTTACAAGCTTTTGCAAAATAACGGTTCCGAACGTAGTTGGATACCTTAAGACGAAATATCTGTTAAACGATCCCGACAAACTATTGCGCATTTTTCATGCATTTTTTCTCTTAACATGAAACGAAAATCGCTTTACACGAAAATATTTCCATTTCAGGAAGGAACAAAATACACAAAATACCAGCCTCGCAGGTTCATCATCTGAAGAATTCGTTGCAGTAGACGATACTAATGTAAGCACATCCCCAATTATGGAAAAAAAAAGACATTTTGGAGTTCGTTTAAAAATCAAAAAATGTCATAGATGCAGATTCGGACGTCGAAAATTAGATGAATAATGTAGCTCCTGATCCCGCGTCATCAGAAAATCATGAAAACTCTGTTCAGTTATTTAGACGCACATTCTAACGGAGAAATGAGTAACAAAATGGACGACATCGAACAATTTTATGTTATAAAAGGCAATTAAAAGAAAAATATCAGATTGTTTTCCAAAAACTCAATACAAGGTTTTATTTTACAAAATCTTGAAATCTTTGTATTAAATTTCATTGTGGATGTTTTTTTTCATTCATTTTTATTAAATACATGTTTTTATACATAACTATGTAAATAAAATGTACTCTAATAAACTAAATTTTGTTGAATATATAGTTTTTTTGCAATATCCTTTAATACGAAATTCTTTTAGCACGAAAAAGTATTTCAATCCCCTCAGCTTTGTGTTAAACGATTTTCATTGTGTATGTACTCTAAACGATTGATGAGTGATTAAATAAAAGCATGTGATCTTTCCATATACAAAATACCTTAAGCCATCTGTTTATAAACTGAAATTTAAAATTACTTTTTCTCAGGAAAATGATACTCATTTGAATGGTATTCTTTGTGAATTGAAACAGTGGTTTTCCTAAGCATAAATATTTATCCTTCAGCGATGCCAAATCCGTTTTTCTAATGCACATACACCGCAAAAAGTAAAATCTATTCTAGTAAAATCTCCAAGTAAGAATAATTTTGAGGATGAATAAATGTTGCAAGCGATTTCCGCTTTTTGTATACAAAAATTGAACGGCAAACACGCCTTCCGCTCTTTTATGTTCTTATTGAATCCAGCCGAGTTAAGTAAAGAAACGCCTTTGAAAATGGAAAAGAGATATAAACATTTAAAAGGTTATTTTTCATTTACCTTAATGTTCAATCTAAGTTTATATTTAAGTTAGCGGGTGAATAATTTATACTTGAATAGAATTGCTGATTGAATTTTTATGTTTTATTGAGAAAAATAGAACTTCATTTTTTCCCCGTTTAGGAAGATAAATACGTGATATAAGAATCTTTGTTTCCATTTAATCTAATGATGTTTTACATTGGTTTTTACTTAACTAATCTTTGGACTTTACTACTTTTACTTTACTAATCTTGTTACTTAATTTGCTGATAAAATGTTCAATTTTTAATTTCCATGACATTGTTTATTTAATTTTGAGTTAGTAGTTATTCGCATGTTATATACATCTATATGCACATGTTAAAGACGTAGATTTCAAATAATATTAGTAAATTATTATTCAGGATGACTTTCAAAATAAATACAGAAGTTACAAACAGCTATAACTGTTTATTTGTAGAGAATTTTTTGGTAGAATTACACAGAATGGAAAAGAAAGCTCAAGATTTTGCCTACATACCTTATAAATGTTCTATGTGACTTCCCTTTGCAAAACGGACAACATCTAAAAGTGGTAGTCCATTTTCACGTCACACATTCTGAAGCATACCCGGAGTCACCAACGCAAGTGCATTGGAAGTGCTCATTTTGAGTTCTCCGGATTTGACATTTTGCAATTTCGTTCAATAACTTTGAATTACATTTGAAAAGCTAGATCAAATTATAATTCTATAATACCAATAAAATTTTCCTTATATACTGTAAGGACAGTATATAAGGAACCAAATTTTAAAACCTTTTGTTTTTGTTTTAATGAGATAAAAGTTTTATAAACGGCTTTACAGTTATGCATGCCAAGTGTCCCAATACTTTTTTCTGTATACGTTCCAATAGAGGACAAAAAATACCAACGAAATAATATTCGCTTACGTATATCTTGAAAATAACTTTTTCTCGAAAGAAATAAAGTTATTTATATATATACACTGGTATCGCATAAATAAAGAAAAAAATGAACGAAGAAATACTGGAAGCAATTCATCATAAAATGCAAACATTTTAGAAACCGTTGCTCTATGTATGCATTTTAAATTGGTTATTCTGAGCAATGAAAAGCAAAATAAATTTCTGCGAGCGTTTTAGAATGAAGTAGAATCCTTAAAAGTAGGAAAAAAATCTTGCCATAAAAACTAATGTGAAGTCATATAAGATATTTCTTTTTAGAATGTTTGTTCTGTAGGATAAAAATGGTGCTTAGGGATTTAATAATTTTTTTCTTTTTTTACATTTCTGCTCAATTCCTGGGACTCTTTGGGTTTAATATTTACGATTTGATTCATGATTATTTATCATACGATGCTGGATGAATTTTCACTTTTTTTTCGTAATTTTTTTCTTAACATATTTCTCGCTCTGATGAAAAAAAAAATGTTTTTTCTTCTTAACTATTTATTATTCAAGAATCCATAAATGTAATTTGTGCTTTTTTCGGGTTGACTTTTTGTGTTGAATTTGTAATATGCAATGTTTTTCCTCGTTTAAATATACGAATGAATATTTTATTTTGTTTTACAAATCATTGGTTAAAGTTAATTTTATTTTTAGAAATATTGTGTATCATGGTTGATATATCATATACTTTGTTATACTAAAGTGAATTTCTCATTTCTCTTTCTTTCCCATTATATATGTAACTACCTATAACTGAAAATTAATTTTAAAAAATTCTAATCGTGTATATTTTTCTCTAAATCTTAACTATGGGTACTATTCTTCTAAGCGTTATTCTCCTTTTTTTTTCTTGCGTTGAAAGGATTAAACCCTGTATTTTGACAGTTATTTGTGATTCCCAGAAAACGAATATATTAATAGCTGACACGTGCCTTACTTAGCAATTGTCTGACGCCAAACATTTTCTAAAACCATTTACTCAATTTTTAAGAATGACTACTATTTTCTTTCACTTAGAAAAGTGATTATATCATTCCTATTATATTCTTGAGTTCTTCCCTATCTGAATGTATGTGGGAATTCCTCAGCCTCTTTTCTTATATATATAACATGAACTTTTAGTTGAAAGGTCAAATAAATGATTTATCTCTATCCTAATGCCCCTGTTGTTGCTGTTTCCAATCTCCTTGGAGCAGGAAAGCCTACACCAAGTCCATTTGACCTTTCCGCGTAATAGTGTCACACACCAGGTCTTGCTCTTCATACAACTGTTGCAGGGAAATGCCCCAGCAGTCCAGAAGATGAGCAAGGATAGATAACGACTTTACCCCTGCACAAAAGTCATACTACGCAGGTGACCGCTTCTAAAGCGCGCCAAGGCCGTCCGATGAGCCCTGGAACTCTTGCACTGTATATATAGGCCAGGTTTCTTAGCTGCGTACCAATGGTGAGCAGGATGGTTTCTCCAAGTCAAATTCATTTTATTTATTTGGAAGGAATGATTTTCCGAATGGATTAAGACAGTGGAACTCGGGTTAGAGAGATCACAACCCCTACCAGCCAGCTCATCAGCAGCTTCGTTCCCAGGCACACCCACATGTGATGAAATCCACTGGAGACATATTTGTTTTCTCTGACCAAGCCTAACTAATTTGGATAAAATATCTGGAGCAGTACTGTCCATAATGTTTGGTCAATTTTTCAAATATTGGATGAAGCTTCTGCTGTCTGTCAGGATCCAGATACTGTCCTTATAAGAGTTGAGAGCGTTATCGAGAGTACCACTAATAGCAATGAGTTCTGATCTAAAGACGGAACAGTGGTCAAGATTCCTGATGCTGATTTTAAAATCATTCCCAGGAGTGTTACTAAAAATACCACACCCTACTCTACCCGTATCCGAACGACTACCATCTGTGTAAATAATCAAGGCTCGATCGGGTATGTCATTTATTACTTCAAGTGCCAGTTGTCTGAGTAATTCCGGATGGCTGTTATGCTTGGGAGTACTGGTCAATAATTCTTCCCGGAATTCAACATGATTAAAAGAATCAATAGGTGCGATGCAGCTAAAAGGTGTAGATGTGTCCACATTGAAATCAATAAAACCATGTTTATGCATGTAATTAAATGGGCTGTCTCGTTTTAAACGTTGGTTACTTGTTTAATTTAAAATAAAAGAAGAGATTCTATTGAAGGAACCAAAGAATTTAATTTTGTTAAAATACCTAGATGAGTTGACTTCGAAGCTCAGAGTAAGAGGTTGGATGTCTGCCTCGTACAAAACTACACTGGTGTGCAAAAATTAAGGACGAGACGGTTTTTTCAATATAACTTTATACAAAAGCTTTCCAAATCAACACATTTAATACCGTAAGATCCCCAATACGTAAGGTCATGTGTAATGTAAGCAACACTTACTAAAAGAGAAATCAGAGGGATAAAAAGAAGCTTTATTGAAAAAGTAGCATGGAGCGCAATGCGACTGAAGGCCGAAACATCCCTGTGATGGGTGTCCAGCAAGAAACATCCGGTCTTTAGTAGGGGATATGATCTCCCCTGACTGCTAGGCAGGTTTCACAGCGTCTGCCCATGCTGAGAATGAGGGTGTCAATGAGTTGTTGAGGCATTGCTGCCCATTCGTCTTGCAGCGCCAATCGAAGCTCCCGAATCGTTACTGGTGGTAAGGTACGAGCTGCCAAGCGTCTGTCTAGAAAATCCCATACATGCTCGATGGGATTGAGATCCGGAGATCGTGCCAGCCAATCCATACGTTCAATATCCTCACTCTCTAAAAGCTGTTCGGCAGCTACTGTGCGATGACATGGTGCATTGTCGTCCATGAAAAGGAACTGCAGACCCATAGCACCTCTAAAAAGACGCACATATGGAAGAAGAATCTCGTTACAATAACGGGTCCCGTTGACTGAACCTGCGTCGAAGATGTGAAGGTCTGTACGACTACCAAGCATGATGCCTCCCTAAACGAGAACACCGCGACCTCCATACCTGTCCCTTTCAATGATGTTCGAGGGATGTGATTGCGACTTCCCCGCTCTCTCCAGACGAGTATGCGATGAGAATCGCTACTCAAACTGAATCTGCTCTCATTTGTAAAGAGTACTCGTCCCCATTCATTGTCTCTCCAATTCCGGTGTTACCGGCACCACAGAGAACGTCTTCTCCGATGGGCAGGCGTTAAAGGTACACACCGTACAGGGCGTCGTGCAAACCGACCACCACCGTGCAGTTTTCTGGCCACGGTAAAACGCGATATCGGTCGTCCAGTCGCCTTTGTCGTGTGTCTAGCGATTTCTCCCGCTGTCTGCCGCCTGTTTCTTCTGGCCTGTAAGACAATGTACCGGTCATCTGCGGGTGTGGTTCCTCGTGGACGACCACTACTGAACCGCCGGATAGCTGTTTCTGTAGTTTGAAATTGTCGCCAAAGTCATGAAACGATGCTGTGAGCAATTCCGAACTCTGCAGCCACACTTGTCACACTGCGGCATTTCTCCAACTTCCCAATGATTCGACCTCGGGTAAAAGCATCTAGATGTCGTCTAACAGATTGATTATTCGCCATTTCTCGCTGAGGCAGCAACTCGGTGTGATTTTAACTGCTATACGGCGTGCAATCTCTTTGCCAGAAATACTGATCTTACACCGACAACATGCTTTATACTACTCAGACACTCCCCCATTACGTCTACCTGCATATCTGCGCATGTGCTACCGTACATCACCTTACTTAATCTCCTGATTGGTCTTTCTGTCCGCTCTGCCTCTTCGTTCAGCTGATATGCTAATTTTTCGACTTCGTCCTTAATTTTTGCACACCAGTGTATGTCAGTAGGGCAACTATATCTAAGGCCCGTGATAATCCTCGCAGCACTGAGTTGCACTCTCTTGAGTTTTTTCAAGTTAGTAGGAGATGCTACTTGGAAGATTTGGTACCCATATTCAAGGACTGGGTGAACCAAGGTTGTATAAGTTGGAAGCGTCTGAACCCCAGTCTCTCACAGAAAGATATTTTAAGATTTTAAGTCTCTTTCTTGCTTTATCAGCTATTTTCTCAATATGTTTATCGCAGTTCACTTCCGAGTCTAAAGTGAAACCAAGATAGGTAGGGTATTTACCATAATTCAAGTCAAGCGCTCGCTCATTAGGAAAAGCTCAGGAGAGTTGTTGTAAAGATGCCTATTAGTCGTGAAGAGGCTTACTGTAGAATTCCACTGGATTCCACTTTGCTAATATTTGCATCACTGCACCACAAAATGACAGCATCAGCGAAAAGTCCAATTTGAGAAGGGTTAACATATTTTACACCCCGTGTGGTGACCGGGGTTCCTCAAAGGTTAGCATGTGGTAACCAAGGGGTAAGAATAGTCCCAATGTATCCCAATGCATGTCATAAGAGGCGACTAAAATAGGGTTGGGCGCAGGGTTAGCAGCCCTACCTTGTAAAAAAACTATTGTTACGAAACCTCAACAGATTGTAAAAACCGGCTCTAATATACCCAGACTACTCGGCATGAAAAAGGACTTGAGTATTGAAACATGGAATATTCGTACCCTATATAAGAGTGGAGCTTTGCAAAACTTAATTGATGTTTTTGTGGACTACCACATTGATGTTCTAGCTATTCAGGAAATTAGATGTCTGGGAACTGGAATACTGGATAAAAAAAGACTGTACACTGTACTACAGCTGTCAGGAGAAAGCTCGCCATTTTGGTGTAGGTTTCATTGTGAATAAAAGATTGAGAAATACTGTCATTGACTTTCAGGCCATAAGCATGAGACTGTGTAAAATCCGACTGAAAGGAAGACATTACAATACCACCTTAATCTGTGCCCACGCACCGACTGATGATAAAGACGAAACAGAGAAGGATCTTTTCCATGACTTACTCATGAAAAGTTATAATTAATGTCCTGCTCAAGATATGAAACTTGTTATCGGAGACTTTAATGCTAAAATCGGGAGAGAACTTTTTATTAGCTCCAATGCTGGGCTTCATAGCCTACACAAAGAAACCAATGAAAACGGACAGAGACTTTGGGATTTTGCTGTATCAGAAAACCTATTCATCATTAGCTTTTCCACATAAGGAAATACACAAATACACATGGACATCCCCTGATGGTCAAACCCACAACCAGATTGACCATGTACTTATAGATAGGAGACATCGGAACAACATTATGGATGTAAGAAGCTACAGAGGCGCAAATGTTGACACTGACCACATACTCGTCAGGTCTAAAGTCAAATTTAGATTGTGCAAGAATTTTTTCCGAAAGAGGGAGAACGGCAACTATAAACCTGATACATCTAAGCTAATGGAGAAGAATATTCTCAAAGAATATAAATTAAAGCTATCAGTGGGAATCATATCAGAACTGAAATCATCAAGCAACGATTTCAATTGGAAATCTGTTGAGGAAATAATCTTGAAATCTGCAAATGAGACTGTGCCTGGTCTAGAACGTCGTGCCAGAAATGAACGGTATGATGAGAACTACAGAAAAGCGACAGAAATGAAGAATAAAGCATATTTACAGTTGTTGCAAAAGCACTGCACAAGAACTCATGAAGAGAAATATAGGGAACTGAGAAAAGCAGAGAAAAAACTACTCAGAAGAAAAAAAGAAATCTTTTTCGAGAATTCATTAAAGAACCTGGAAAACTACAACAGCCAAAATGAGTGCCGAAAGTTTAATAAATCAATTAATAGAATGAGAAGTGAGTTCAAGCCAAGAACTATAACTTGTGGAAATAAGAGGGGAGAACTCGTTAGTGAACCACATAAAGTAATTAAAGTGTGGAAAGAGAGACTACTTTCAAGATCTGCTTGAGGGGAGAGATGAACATATTGTCCTCCAGAATGTCCATACTGAACAGGACATCATAGCAGATGAGGAAAACCTACCACCTTCCATCACCGAAGTAACCCTTGCTATTGAAAAATTAAAAAAAATAATAGATCAACAGGACCTGATAGCATTCCATCCGAGCTTTTAAAGGTTTATGAAACAGAACTTGTTAATGCCTTGCATAAAATTATGGTTAATATATGGGAGACTGAGAAAATTCCCATTGAATGGGAAGAAGGCTTTGTCCGCCCCATTTTTAAAAAAGGAGACCAACTTGAATGTCGAAACTATAGGGGAATTACTCTCCTTAACACGGCATATAAAATATTCTCCAACTTGCTGTTTGCAAGACTTCAGCCTTATACTCACAAAGTAATCGGAAACTACCAATGTGGTTTTAGACCACAGAGATCTACCATAGACCAGATTCATACGTTGAGACAAATCTTGGAGAAAACTAAGGTGTATATAATATCAAAACATTTAATTTATTTGTCGACTTCAAAGCTGCTTATGACAGCATAAATAGAGATAAGAGGATTAAAGCAATGACTGAGTTTAAAATACCCCAAAAACTTGGCAATCTCACGAAAGCTACTTTAAAAAATGTACGCTGCAGGATTAAAATACAAAAATATCTGTCTGAGCCCTTCACTACAGAAAGAGGCCTGCGCCAGGGAGACTCGCTTGCTCTTCAATCTGGTATTGGAAAAATGTATCCGAGACAGTGGCTTGGACCGAAGCGGCACCCTGTGGAATAGGTCACTACAATTACTGGCTTACGCAGACGACATTGACATAATTGGAAGATCTGAAAAAGCAGTGAAAGAGGCTTTTCAAGCCCTTGAAATCTCAGCCACAAACATGGGCCTCACTATTAAATAGGATAAGACAAAATTCATGGAAACACTGCCCTCTTCTGTAAACAACACCTCCTTTTGTGTAAGCGGTCATTCTTTTGAAAGGGTTAGTGAGTTCAAATACCTCGGAACCATTATTAATGACCAAAATAAGCTGAAAGCTGAAATAAACAACCAATATAAAATCGGCTAACAAATGTTTTTTTGGACTAAAGAAGCAATTAAGATCGAAATTTATCAGCGGAAAAACAAAGTTAAGATTATATAAGACATTAATTTTGCCTGTGTTGCTGTATGCTAGCGAAACCTGGACACTGAATTTGGAGACTATACGAGCTCTGGAAACCTTCGAAAGAAAAGCACTGAGAACTATATTTGGGCCTGTTAAAGATCATGGATATTGGCGTACTAGATATAATTTCGAGCTATATAGGCTTTACAAAGAACCTCAAGTTACTCAAGTTATCCGAAGTAGAAATTGAGATGGCTCGGCCACATCTGGTGAAACCCTGAAAACAACCAGACCAGAGCTTACACATTTAAGAATCCTATGGGATCTCGAACAAGAGGAAGACTACAAACAAGGTGGATAGATAATGTTGAAAATGACTTAAAAACTCTAAATATTAAAAACTGGCAGAGAGTTGCTGCGTATTGTTGGAATTGGAAGAAGCGAGCTGTGGAGGCAGCCAAGACATGTAACAGGTTGTTACGCTTATAAAGAAGAACTCATTTTTCAGCCCCGAAAATAAGTAATGAGAAAAGAGTTGGACTCACAAAACGCAGCCCTGGATAGGTTTTATAAGAATTCGAAAAAGTAGCATGAAAGTTGACGCAAAAATCTCGGTGATTTAGAAAGTTTGAGATCCAGGGCAGAGCTTTACCTTTAATGCCAAAAACACCAAAGCACTTGCTTAAAAGCTTATATTTCCATACCCCTATCAAAGGCCTTTGACTAATGCTCCTTAATTACATAAATAAACACTTTGTTTACTGTTCGGTTTTTATCTTGATACTGCTAATCTCATCAAAAGTGAATTATATATATAGCTTTGACGATGCATTGAGTTTGGTTTTAAGAAAAAAAAATTATTTTTCTAGTATATACTAGATTGGAATGTATAATGTTTTTCAGAATTTCATACTGTGAAAAAATAGTATTTAATCTCTTGGAATTAATGAAACTAGTTACACAACAACACACCACACTCAAAGTTTGTACCATGATGCTTTCAAACCAAAATATTCTGTCATCATGGAGCAAACCTTTCAGTAAATCCTCGTGACCGTGGTAGCCTAGTGGTCAAGGTAACGTACTCGTGGCCAGCGTATCAATAGTTTGAACCTAGTATCGTAGAAGACTCACCATGTAGGGGGCGATGCACAGTTAATCTGTCGAGGCCCAAACGTTCACCCGTCGGTGTGGTGGGGAAGTTAAGAGAAGGGGCCCCAGCTAGGGGTGACTCTCGTCTCTTAATAATGGTTCAAAATAGCGAGGTCTGTTGCCAAAAGCCCTCGAGTAGCTGAATAGCGCGACGTTAATACTCTCCTTCTCCTTCTCACTCATTTAGTAAATCCTCTCAGTATGCAAGGTAAGAGGTGTAATAGTTCTTGATCGTCGTGTTAGCGTAGAGTAGAAGTTTGGAAAGTGGATTGCCTCACAGAGTTCAGAAACAATTCTCTTCACTTGACCTTAGTTCAAAATTACTAGTTCATTCACCAGTAACCTTTGTGTTACTTTGGTGTGCGACATTAATAAACATTCATTCATTCAATATCAACTGTTAGTTATGAAGAAAAGTAAATTAGGATTTTGCTCTGTTCTTAAAATGTGAAGCATGAAATCTTTAATCCCTACGCTGTATAATTGAAATGAATGCCTCTTTGAATCCTCACTCAGCATGATTATCTTTTACACGAAATTCGATAGTTATTTTAGAAAAAACTGTATTTGACGTAGAAAAAAGGTGTTAAACTTTAAAAGACTGTATTATATAAGCACCTTAGAAAACAGGATGCTAAAAAATATGTATTCATACGCACAATAGTTTTTAAAAAAGATGTTCCTGATAACTTGCCATTCTCATTACACAAAAATTTGGCTTATAACGCTCACTGTCGTATAACGTGCACCTTTAATTCAATTCCTACCATTAGCTCACACAATCTCTATATATTTATTTATTTATCTTGATGGAATTTTCAATCGTTAATAAAATATATTTTAAAGCGCTCGATGTAGCTGAAATTTTATATACATGATTATTTTGGATGATAATACAGTAATTTAATTATTATTAACAAAAATTAATTGATTATAACTAATTATTCAAAGAATTACAAATACAGCCACGTTGGCATCATTTTTGGCGACTTGTGTCAAAACTTGAAAATATTTTTTTTTTCTCACGTTTTAAAGCATTCAGTTGTACTGAAATTTTATAAACACGATTGTTTTGGATGACAATACGATACTTTAATGATAATTAATAAAATTAATTACTACTTAATGTTGTGATTCTGTCATATGTGTATACATATTGATATTAATTGTAACTATTTAATAAAAAGTAGCTAAAATAAAATATTTTTTTGTTGATCTAAGTAGGAATTGACTTAGAAATTTTTTTTTAATATTACTTGTTTTTAGGTATACTTGCCGTATAATGCGTACCCACTTTTTTACGAAGAAATCTGAAAAGTATACGCACAGGGCTCTTATTTATTCTAGGTATTATTCCAAGCTTGAGAAAAAAAATAGTATACTTCTAGTACTACAACCTTTTATGTTCATAAGGAATGTTATTGTTTTTAAGTAAACAGTATTTTAATATGTGTAGAAGTCTAACATTTTCTATGCTCATTTTTTCATTCTTATTTTTAAAGCTTTCAGTACACCCTCGGCGTATAACGCGCACCCGAACATTTCGATCTTAATATTTGTGTTAAAAGCACGCGCCAATGTTCGACCAAATGTTCGAATAAATCAATGCTCGACATTATGTATGCAGGCGTTTTTAAAAGATAGAATATGTTCTATATAGATAATATTTTAATCAAGTACCAACGCCATGATTAGTTCAATTTATACAAATATTTAACTGTTTATAAATTATGCGTAATATTACAAATAACTAAGCAGAGGTGGAAGCAGTTATATTTAACTTTATGCATCCAATTAGTTAAATATCGATATTTTATTGAAGTTTTACATTAGGAGACATTTTAACATTAAGAGAGTCAGATTTTGAAGTCAGTAACTGCGAGACCTTTCATTAAAGTTCTGTAAAATTAAAGTGTAGGCTTATTGCATGCTAAAGACAGCCCTTCCAACTAAATTACAGAAATATTGTTCATTTAAATAATTAATTAAATCAGACATTCGTTATATTACTTACAGGGAAACTGAGCTCCATTCGAGGCTTACAAATGACACTCATTTCACGTCTGGGAAGTATATTACAGAAATTAATAAGGCTGTTCCATTTTTGTAATGACTTTATAGCTGCAGCTTGGCATTTTAGTTACACCTTCATTTTATCTGAGGAACTCGATGAGTAGAGCAGACAATGAGAGAGAGAGAGAAAAGACTTTTGAAGTTATTGATTTGCGAGCAAACATTTACTTTTTTTTATGATTGCGAGACAATTTATACACGAATTGTGATAATTTATGTCTTGCGAAATTTCTTATTGATTCATTTATTGGTAAAAAATGGAGACTTAAAGCAATTGGAATGTTTTTATTCTTTTAAATCATTAATATCTAAATTGATTTTACTTGTAAAAAAAACATTGTCATCGTATCTGTTGCTGGGAGGGGCTGTTGTAGCCTAGTCATCATGGTCACGGACTCGCGGTCTGCGTGTTGAGGGGTCGAGTCCTGGTGCCAATGAATACCCACTATGTTGAGGTGGTGGTTAATCTGTTTTTAAACCTGTTGAGTTCAAAGACGTTGTGTGGGGTGGGATGGTAGTTAGGAGAGGGAGTGCCAGCTCAGGTGTCATCCTCGTCAATTGCTGAAATTCAAAATTACGTGGTTCGCCACCAATAGACTTCGTGTTGTATCATAGTGCGACGTTAATATAACTCTCCCCCACTGTAGCCGAGAATTTTAACGAAAAATTGAGCTTTATAAAGGGCATAATTTAATAGAGTGAGTTCATCATTTTTAACTGTTACCTAGAGTGACATCTAAGTTTTTAGGAGAAATTTGGGGAATCATCCAGAACAGAGAGATATTATGGTGTTAATGTTACTAATACTTTTTCTCAATTTCTGAATACAGCCGATTCTCGCTAATTCAAACCTTCGATAATACGAACCCCTCTCGCTAATTCAAAGTTTATACTCAGCCACTAGAAAAACTCCTGATTTTTCGAACTAAAACAATACGTTTTTGGTACACTCATTATTTCGAAGTAAAATCTGTGGCTGACCAGACTGTAACACACGGTAATTCGAAGTTATCTCATAAAACTGTCGACAATTCGAATACCCACTGTTATGTAGAGACCTGTAGCAAACAGGTTGGAGCTTACATGTTTTGTCTTGTATTGTCTCTGCGTGTCTCCCCTGTAACGTAGCCCCTTTGATGACCATCTGTCTGCCATCCCTTCTTTGCGTTTCCCGGTTCCTCAGGGAAAAAGACACTTCTTTTGTTTTCCTTCTTTAAGTGGACTATAGATCGGCCGCATCTGTTGTCAGCCATCCCTTTCTTACGTTTAACATATGACATTGCGACACAGAAAGGATAGTGTACTATTGTAAAGAAGAGATGCTTAGGATTGTGTATTTTGCGTTGGTGTGACATGAGGATTTATGATTTATCTGTGTGACTAATAATATGTGTCACCAAATAGGGCCTGGACCGGACTGGACCCTGCCTTGAAAAACCAATGATGTTGGGGACAGTGTCTGAGGGAACCGATTGCAAATGATTTTATTTCCAATGAGGAATAGATGAGATTTGGATGGGCCTTGAAAGAGTCCTTTTCAAGAGGTTAGGAAAGAATTTTTTCCTACTATACATTGATAATTCGAATAATACTACATTGATAATTCGAAGTTTTTCATTGGTCCCTCTAACTTCAAATTATCGAGAGTCGACTGTATATCATTTTTACTTAAACTGTTGCATTCATATTGTGTTTTATCATAGGTACTATCAGAATGACCTCTAACAATGAAATATTCGTTTGTTTGGTTTTATAAATTGGTTTCCTTGTAAAACAGAAACATCCCATTGTTGTGTATCATTATTTTCTAAAAGTTTCGAAAGCTAATTGTTTTTAATATATTAGAAGATTTCTCTCTTTAAGACCAGTTTATATTTACAATTCCTTTTGGGTAATATCAGATTTGAACCTCTTTAATATAACTGTTAAAATTAGAATCATATTAAAATGGTAATTTATGGAATTGCATAGAATGAATGAATAATAAGAACTCTATAAATTTTTATTATGGGTGTGTTTTACCTTAAGAGAATAAGAAGAATTACAAAGGGGTATTTTTAGTTTTGATATAGGCGTGTTTGTAATTTATATTTATGACTTCATTCGTTAAAAATCTGCTCAACTGGATTAAAGCCAAGAGTAAAGTTTCTGTGTATTATAAATTGTATGTTAGATTTTTCTGGGAAGAAAGTGATTTTTAAATTGAGAAGTAAAACTTTCTGAATTTAAGAGACGCATATATATATATATATATATATATATATATATATATATATATATATATATATATATATATATATATATATATATATAAGGTCCCCGGAAATTTTATGCATGTGTGGCATTTTCAATATTGTTTTAATCTAACGCATTAAATCAAAAATATAAAACAATAATAATTTTTGTTGTGGAGCTCTTGAATTAGTATAAAAAAAACTTAGAGAGCGATAAGCAATTATTATCCCAATTTAAAAAAGCAGTGAATTTTGTTCTCTTTTTCAATTCCTACTATTAGCTCACACTCTCTATTTATTTGTTTATTTATTTATCTTGGTGGACTTTTCAATCGTTAATAAAATATATTTTAAAGTGCTCAATTGAGCTGAAATTTTACATACATGATTTTATTTTGGATAACAATACAATAATTTAATTATAATTAATAAAAATTAATCGATTAAAACTAATTATTTAAAGAATTACAAATACAGCCACGTTGGTATCATTTTTGGCGACTTAGCGACCCTTTTGGCGACTTGTGCTAAAACATGAAAAGGTTTTTTCCCTCACTTTTTAAAACATTCAATTGAACTGAAATTTGATATACGCGATTGTTTTGGACGGCAATACGATACTTTAATGAAAATTAATAAAAATGAATTACCGCTTAATGTTGTGATTCCGTCATATGTATACCATATATGTTTATATTAACTGTAACTATTTAATAAAAAGTAGCTAAAATAAAATTTTTCTTTGTTGATCTAAGTAGTAATTGACTTGAATTTTTTTTATATTACTTGTTGTGTTAAAAATGATTAATAATGGATTTATATATATAAACGCATACAAGTTTTATTTTACAAATTTGTAAAAATTTAATGTGAATTGTACAACTTTTCTGATACCCCTTATCAATACATTTGCTTGTAGATTTTCTTTCTCTGTTATTTAAGAATGAATGTTATGGAGCATATGATGATAAAATATGTCCTTGATATTTATGTTTCCTACCCAGAAAACTGGAATTTAGAACTTTTTAAACTCTTTTTCATTAGATATTAATTGGCACTTTATCAAGTTTTTCTCAAATTATTTTTATATTTTTCTATCTAAATAGTCATAGGCAGTGTATATATATATATATATATATATATATATATATATATATATATATATATATATATACAACTATTCTTATATATGTAACAACTTTTTCTTACATAACTTTTAAGGAAGTTAGATAAAAATGACAGACTTCTATGGTTTCTGTGAGTTTCTTTTTTAGCTATAATAAAGGGAGCGTGGTAAGTGGTCAATTTCCTGAATTCTCGGGTAAAAAGGGTTAGGAAAATATTTTCAAAGTCTCTTTAGAAAGTATTTCTTGATATAAGAAGATTCCTGTTTTATCAACATTTCTTTAATCAGAAGAAAACAATAAAAACATCAACATTTACTTAACGATAGTTTTCTTTGAGGAATTTCGGCCCAAAGCTTGATACAGTAGAGAATCTACTATTACCTTAATGTTTGAAACACATTTCAAAATTTTCAATAAGACAATGTTTTACGCCATTCGAATTCTTTTAGTATTTCATATTATTACCTGTGCCAACTGGGTGGTGTTGTTGGTTTGACGCTGACTTTGCACACCCAAGCTTATGGGTTCGACTCCGGCCTGATTCGGTGGTTTTTCATGATGCAAAAAATCAACAGCCTTCATTTCATGTGGCATATTAAACATCTCTAGAGTGCCTGTTTGGCTTGGGTGCGTTTAGATAAATTAATTTCCTGGTACAGTTTTGCATCGTCAGTGCTCAAGTGCCTTTTCCGAGGAATCTGGTCGTCAAAATTACATTGTGGCAATTGATATTAACCTATATGGAGCCGCACTAAAGAGTGATATCAGCTCCCGGGAAAAGTAATAGGTATGTTATGATAATTATCAATCCGCAGCCCCATTAGAAAGAAAAAAATTATTATCTGTTGAACACAGTATACAATTGTTATTAATATTATAAATGTATAAAAGTAACATACTCTGTCCATGTATATTCTACAACAGAGGTTCCCAAACTTTTTTGTCTCATAGACTCCTTGCCATGTTTTTTGGAACTGGGTAGACCAGTGCTTCTCAAACTTTCAATACTCGTGACCCAATATTCAATCATCATTTTCATCGGCCCCCCCTCCATTCAATAACATTGTATTGAATTCAATAATACTATACTTTTACACCACAGCTACAGTATACGACTTTAGGTTCTTATATGCCACCGACGTATATAAACATCTCGCTTCGCCAAAGCATTAATCTTCTGAACGTATATATACGTCTTTCCGAAGTACGATCTTTTCTGTGCAGTGCTATCCATAAAATTATTCCTAAGGCTTTGGAACACAATAAAAGGACCTTGACAGTTTTTGCAAAGAATTTACTTATTTCAGAGTATTTTGCTTATTTATTCCTTTTCACCCCCGAACCCCCATCAAAATACGCGCGTCTACGTGGAAAACCCTGGCATTGGGGACCAAACCATGTAACTTTTAATCGGCAGTTAAGGAATTAATTATAAACCGTGCAAATTATCAATATAAATGTTATCAGTGACCCCGTGGGTTTTTATTATGAAATTTGTTCTCTTAAATTAGTGTATGGTTAGTTAATTTATAATATACATTTTATAGCACTGATACATTTATAACTTTGTTATATGAGTCTAAATGTGTATTTTTTATTTTATTATATTGGAAAGTATTTTGTTTGTTTACTTTCAGTAAATCCATTTTTTAAATAATCTTTTGTTTTCGATTTTTCAATATGCTCGCGGCCACCTCATAGAGTTATCACGCCCCTCAAAGAGGCGCGCCCCACAGTTTGAGAAACTCTGGGGACTCTCCCCTACTTACCTAATAATGATTTTTTCAAATTTACAGACTTAAATGCCTTTTTTTACATCTGGTATATATACAGCTATACTAACTTTAAAACATTTAAATTTTTAACTGTAGTGAAGTATAGTGTTGAAATCCTAAGACGTACATGTTAATTAACCAAATTAAAATTAAATTAATATATAAAATAACTGTTACAAACAGTAACTGAGAAACATTTGCTTTTAATGGGAGAAATGAGCCTGGTGCTTCCAAAACTGCTGTGTGCGTGCGATATCCATTTCTAAATTTTACTTTAAGATCTTAGTGCTTATTCCGATCAGTTCCTTATGTAATATGACATTTATTTTTTCTTTCGAAGTGACCATATTAATTCATTGGCTCCTGTGGTATTACCATAGTCAAAGCATTCTCAAATCTAGTTTCAAAATCTGAATAAAAGGCATTTAAATGTTGAATGTATGTTAAAACGTTCTTTTACTGGCAGCTTGTGTGCGACAAATTGAGAAGTTGGGAAAATTAAGGACGTTTAATATTATGTTTCCTGAGCTTAATTTTCGCAAGAAACGCCAAAATGATGGCCCTTGTAACTGCAAATTAGCTTCATCAAATCTATACATATAAATAAAAATGAAGTGTCTGTTTGTAATTTGAAATGAACAGCTTTTTATTAAGTGTATTTAAAAGTATATACGGTACTTGTATGTCTTTCACGGTACAGTAATCTTTCTAGCTACACAATTGACCAAGTTCTGTCACCAGGTTTGACTCAAAGACTTTGCCACGATCGGTTAGAATAGTTTTGGGTGCTCCATGTTTCAACACAATTTCTTCGGTAATGAATTTTGCTACTTCTTCAGCTTTGGCAGTTGGTAGAGCTTTTGTGACCGCGAAACGAGATAAGTAATTCGTGTAAACGATAACTCATTTATTTCCTTTCGTTGATCTAGGAAACCTTCCAAGGAGATCTATGCCAACGCGTTGGAAAGACACCGAGGCTGGAGGAATTGGTATGAGTAAACCAGGTGGTTTCTGAGGAACTGATTTCCTCCTTTGACACTCTCGGCAATGCATGACGTAGTGACGTACATTCCTATACAGTCTTGGCCAAAAGAAGTGCTTTCGAATTCTATCGTACGTTTTTGCGAAGCCTAGATGTCCAGCAGTTGAAGCGTCATGAAAATGCTGTAGAATTTCAAGGAGATGCTTTGGGATTATTGGCAGCCATTTTCTTCCATTTGGATCAAAGTTCTTGCAAAGCATTCCGTCTATGAGTTTAAAACTTTTCGTAACTGGTTCTGACTTTTCATGGGTATGAATTAATTTGGATAGTTCTGGATTTTTCTTTGCTCTTCGGCGATATCAGAAAAATTGCCAAGGTATTTTTTTGCTCAGAAGGAAAAACTTCATCCTCAACAGGGTTTCTTGAAAGGCAGTCAGTGTCTGCAGTCAGTGTGTCCAATGTTTTTTCCAATTTATAGGTCATATTCTTGAAGACAGAGAGCCTATCTGGCAAGTCTTCCTGACGGATCCTTAAGTTCTGTAAGCCAACAAAGGGAATGGTGGTCGGTTACGATTTTGAAGTGCCTTCCGAAAATATATAGTCGGAACATAGCGACAGCCCATACAAAAGCAAGACATTCACGCTCAGTTGTCGAATAATTCTTCTCAGCCTTCGTCAGGGTTTTTGAAGCATAGGCAATCACTTTTTCTTTCCCCTTTTGTATCTGGACTAACACGGCGCCTAGACCGAAACCCCTTGCATCTGCATGCAGCTCTGTGGGGCCTTTTCATCAAATAGTCCTAGGACCGGTTCGGATGTGAGGGCTGTCTTCAATTTCTCGAAGGATCCCCTTTGATCTGATCCTCATGTAAATTTGGAATCATTTTTTTAGAAGTTCTTGGAGAGGTTGAGCCTTCAGACAAAAATCCTTAATAAACCGACGGTAGTAGGAGCATAATCCTAAGAAACTTCTGACGTTACTTAGATTCTAAAGAGCTGGAAAGTTTTGAACTGCTCTGACTTTCATGGATCGGGCATTATACCCTCTTTGGGCACGAGATGCCCCAAGATCTTGATTTGCCAGCTACCAAACACGCACTTTTTAAGATTTAGAACAAGACCGGCATCTTGGATGCATTTTAGCACGTTCCGTAAGCATTGAAGATGGTCGTCGAAGGTCTCAGAAAATATAATGATGTCATCAAGGTAGCAGAGGCATACTGTCTATTTTAGGTGGTGTAAAAGATTGTCCATCATCCACTCGAATGTGGCCGGAGCGTTTCACAGCCTGAAAGGTCTAACTTTGAATTCATATAAACCCTCAGGTGTGAGGAACGCAGTTTTTTCTTGATCTGCTTCGTCAACTTCAATTTGCCAATAACCTGACGACAGATCCATGGATGAGAAGAATTTTGATCCTTGTAGGCTATCAAGTGTATCGTCTATACGAGGGAGAGGGTACACATCCTTCTTAGTAATTTCTATTAAGCCGTCTGTAGTCCACACAAAAGCGCCAAATGTTGTCCTTCTTGCGTACTAAGATGACAGGAGATGACCATGGACTCTCCGAAGGCTGTATGATTTTCTCTGTCTAACATTTTCTCTACTTCATCTTGAATTATACGACGCTCTGCTGGGCACACACGATACGCTCTCTGTTTTACAGGTAAATTGTCACCTGTATTAATACGATGCTTCACGGTAATTTGGGGAGTAACATTTTTGCTCGCCTTAAATGCTTCTGATTACTCCTGCAGCACTTCTACCAGCATTCGTTTTTGATTAGCATCAAGGTCAGGTGAAATCATCTTTAGAAATTCAAAAGACTGCTTGGTTTCGGAAATTTCTGTAGGGACTCTTGAGGTTTCAGAAATTGTATCGATGCAATCGGTACAGAATGGTTCTGCAAAAGCAACACACATGCCTTTAGGGATGTCCTTTTCTTGTGATTGCCCGTTGATGATCCATATTTCTGTTTTGCCACGCCTTAATGTGACAAGCATTGAAGGCATAAAAACTTTCTTCTTAAGAGCCAACAGTTTGGAACCCTCGACAATTACATTTCCAGAGTCTTCTCTACAGCGATTTAATACTGGGATTTTCCTTATCGCGAGTATGCTGGTACTCTACAATCTTTCATGACACACAGGCGTAAAGTTTAAAAACAATCTCCTCTGAAGTGACTTCCACGTCGTCAAGACTATGTTCAGATCGTCCACAGTCTATAAGTGCTTCCGAGGCTTTCAAAAAGTTCCATCCCAAGATAATGTCATGGCTGCAGTCGGGTAAAACTATGAACTCAAACGGAAGAATTCGACCACTTATTCCAATTTAGAGGGTACGTATCCCTTTCGGCTGTACATAATTTCCATTGGCGACTTTAAGGACAGTGTGGTTATGAGCGGGAAATATCACTTTTTTTAAGATATCGGCGGAATTTCTCAGATACCACCGATGATGAAGCGCCAGAGTCCACAATAGCTTTTACTGGTAAACCGTCAACTGTAGCGTCTAGGTGATTTCCACTCATTTTTGCGGCAGCCGGAGGATTTTAAAAACAAGCGGCCTCACCTCCAAGGATGGTCGCTCACTTAGTTTTCCTCGTCTCGGTGGATGGGAGATCGGCTGAGACTACGTCGGCCATAGGGAGAGGGTGATCTATAGCGGCGTACTGGGGATCTTCCCCTGCTTGGAATAGCTGATGGTATTCTAATCGCTTGCCGGCTGCATTCGTCAGGGAACAAGTTAAGGGATGGTGGCTGACTGTTGGTTGCTAGTTGGCCTCTGTATGCATCGAAAATAGCTCGTCGTTCACGGCAGTAACGAACTACGTCTCCTGGTCTCCCACAATGAAAGCAAACAGGTCTGTTATCGTCGGTTCTCCACACATCAGTCTGCATAGGGACAGGTAAAGGTTCGACAGGGCGCCTTGGTTGGCGTACAACAGTTGCAAACGTCCTAGGTCTTCTTGGTGGTTCATTTCTTCTATTTACTGCTACAGACCTAGAAGAGATTACAGGACATAGTGCTTGCTGAACTTCTCTTATGACTTCGTCGAGGGATGGGGATTCTAGCTGGTTATTCTGCTGCGCTGGTGCTAACATCCTTTGAACTTCCTCCCTCACAATGTGTCTAATGAGGGTTACCAAATCTTCGTATTCTCCTATGGATGCTACAGGAACAACATTTGGTAATATTGTGAACCGGTGCTTGGCTATACGTCTTTGATTCATTTCTTCAATGCGTTGACACTCTTTGATGAAATCTGAGGTACAACTAATGTCCTTAACAAGTAAAGACTGGTATACGTCTTCTGCGACGCCTTTCATAAGATGAGAAACCTTCTCATTTTCGGTCATCCTTGGATTGACCTTATAGCAGAGTACTAGCACACTTTGAATATAGAACTGCGTGTTCTCATCAGTTTTCTGCGCTCGGTTCTTGAGCTCACGTTCAGCTTGTTTTATGAATAATTCCGTCGAGCCAAATACAATCCTTAGCTGTTCTTAAGTTGTTTAGCTGTTTACCAGGAGATAAGGTTTTCTTCGTTATTCTCGTACCACAGCCTGGCGGAACCCTTCAAAAAGAAATAGGCAATGTTTGCAAGGCACATAGTGTCATCCCATCGGTTAAGTTTTGCGATTCGTTCGTATTCCTTAAGCCATCTTGACGGATCGTCACCTACCTCGCCATGAAAAATTGATGGTGCTCTGACTGGCTGCACCAAAGGGAATATCGGGAATGTTTGACATTCAGAGTCTTGCGACATGTCTTCTGGAGGTTTACGCCTTGTAGGTGAAACCAAGAGTCCAAATTCAGGTGAAAGACCTTGTAAACGACGGTTTCGTCTACACTTTTCTATTTCTGCCACCGTGGATTAAGTATACCCCGCGCCTCCACCAATAATGTCACAAAGATTCTTAGAGAAGAGTAGGTAGCTATACAACGGTTGAATAAAGCAATAAGAATTTATTAAAGGCAAGCGTGATCTACTTGATCATACACAAGACGAACCGAACTCGAGGAAGCAGCTTATATACGATACAGTAGTGACATCTAGCATATTCTAGAAGTACTTAAACTAACATAAATTTGCATGCGCTGCAACTCTCTGTAAAATTCCAAAGAGTCAATTTAAATCAAATTAAAAAAACCGGCGAGTATTAATCGGTAGGTTTTGAACCTGAGACCAACAGTTCCACTAGCGGCGGCTTTACCACTGGACCACACGTTCGTCTAATGTTTACGAAACATGGCGATACTTATAGCATAGGTATTTCTTTACGTGGAATATCTAATCATTAAATTTTCGTAAACTCTGCGAATTGAATAAACACTTTTTTGTTAAATTCCACGTGGACGATGTCGTGGGTAACAGCTATACGAGTACATTCCCGGTTTGTTTTACTGCATTCACATACTACTAAATAATTTGAGTGTTTTCGAATTAAACATTTTACACTCGCTCACACGAGAATTTGAATCTCTGTAAAAGGTTAAGAAATTTTACTAGGAAATGCTATAACATAGTCACAGATCCACAAGTATTTAAGCTTTCTTGAAAGTTGCCAAAAATCACCTTTCTTTGAAATTGTGTTGCAGAGTTCCACACTATCATCAAAATTAAGAAATTAAGGTAAACATTAACAATCATTTGCTTGTTTACATAACTGACACAATAATATCAACTCTTCGCATCCATTTCCCTGTTATTTGTCCTAGCGTGTATTAACCCTTTATCGACCGACGGTACTTATAAGTACCATTCACTTTAAAATTTCGTTGAATGACAATTTGTACGAATATTCTGACGAGATATTCAGCAGGAATATTCTTTGAAATCCACTCTACCAAGATACTTGGCAGTACGGGTTCTATGATGAGTATTTTAGCGGGAAAGTCGAACAGTTTTATAGGAGATATTGTGTTTTCAGCTGACGGCGTTTTCAGCGGATTGCGAGGATTATCATTTTTGTCCCCAAAAAATAGTTAATGTCAAAATTTAAGTGTCTCATTTTTTGTATGTAAATTAAGACCTTAGAAAACGATTTGACTATTTATTTTAAGTGAACAGTATATATTATCAATGTTATAGTTGAATATCTTTAATTAATTAATTAGATAACTAATTAAATTTCTCAAAGTTGAGTATTTTATTTATGTATATCCCTTAATTTGAATGTGGTGATTCAAAAAAAATATCCCATGAAAAAAACTGCAGTAAATCATAATGAGGTTGATGAAGGGTTAAATTATACGTATATTCATATTATTTATTCCTTGCCTTTCAACTATTATCTGACAGCTTTTCTTCGGTTTTATCAATCCAAGCAAAAAAGTTCATAGTCCAAGTATTCCATGACATAATCTGGATCCCATTAATCTACCACTGAACGAAACCGAACACATGTTACTTTCCGAAGTTTCATTAAAGTAGATCGAGATCTCTTGTATTTCAATAATTCCTGGATGTACGAAGTATTTATCGACGATTCAATTGCTCTTTTCTATTACTAATGGTGGATTAGTTTTGTTTGGCAACGAATCTTTCCCCAACGATATCGATTTTTATTTTATTTCATATAAGCGATTGAGCCGAGAATCAAAACCACGATCTAAATGTGCAGAATTTAAAAATTTTGATAGCATTCTAAAAAAATTGTTTTAATTATATTAAAATAAATTACTATGAATAATTACATCTTATGTTTATAAATTGGTTTATAAATTATTATTAGTAACAAAACCTTAAACGCGCTGTTATTAACTCAACGCGCTTTTTATAACTCAACACGCTTTCAGTATACCGTATTTAATTGAATTTAAGACGCACTATTTTCCCAGTATTAATGCTACTGAAAATCGTGTGCGGCTTAGAAACGAAGACAAAACATTTGTTGGATGAGGAAAATTGAGTTTCTACTCCTTTCAAACGGAAAAATGCAAGCGTCCATTTTAGCTACTTGCATCGATGGCTTATCCCATTCCTCAGTTTATCTTCAGCATTCAGTCTATCCTAAACATCGTTGTCTGCTCGTATTTAGACATTTTTTTTATACGCTTTCTTTTCATCACCTAAACATCAAAGATATCGGCAATAGCATCAAAATGAATTCACAATGACGCAAGTATGAATAGGGAGGCAATTTTACTTGCAGAAAAAAGCGGAAAAATTTGACACGGATGAAAGAAATATACGTAGATGGTGTAAACAAAATTATGTATGTTTTGTTTGTAAACGCTCAACAGTCTTTAATAATTCTTTTACATTCTTCGAAAGCACATTCTCTGCATAACCAATGCATTGGATGGCACGGAAGACGACACCATGTGGGAAAATGGTGACGCCGGTACCCAATCCGAAGTCAGCTGTGCTAATTGGAGTGACGAATGATTTTCGAAACATGATACTGACGGTTAGAGTAATTATAAGTTCATGTATCAGTTTGAAAGTTTTTAATACTGGTAAAATAAACTAATTATTATCTTCTTAGTTTTCATTAAAATTATTTTTTTTTAGATTTCTTAAATATTGAATATCGATGAACCTTTTACACAAATTTTTATTTTTTCTCAAAAATGTGCAGAAAATTGGAAGTGCTGCTTACAATCGATGTGTGTGTGTGTGTGTGTGGTGGTGTGTGACAGCATCTTTTTCACAAAAAACATTTTAAGAATTTGGGGTGTTGCTTAGAATCGATTTCGGTTTAGATTCGAGTATAAATACAGTAGTTTATAAATTAGTAACGAAACCTTAAAAACCTTAGCAAATCTTATAATTCAACGCGCTCTCGATTTATTTAAAATTATTACTAAATTTTAATTACCATCTAGGTTTTATTCAATCTCGCTATATCTTAATTTTGTTGCAAACTTTGTTTCGCAGATGTCATAACTTTTGACCCATTTCTTGAATAGTGCACGTGATTTTATTTGGCATTGAAACAGATGCTCACAGCAATGTGAAAAAAAAAACTGCATCTATACTTCACTTGTCAAATGCCTGGGGACGAAATTAGTTAATTAGGTAAATTCCAATTTTCTTCTTCTACAAGAACTTTTTACTTCTTGTGTCTTCTGGTCCGTGTCTTTTATCATTAACACGAAAGATAGATAATGATGTGGTTAAGCACAACTAACTAACATGGTATAGCACAAAAACACTAAATATAAAATAATATTTTGGGATCCTTTCTTCATTATTCATATTTGTTCTCTTAATACTTTTTTAATTGTTAATTAGTCACAGAAATCATTAATGAGGTGATCTAAAATAGAGGTAGCTTCATTGATTTTTGTATTTCCAAGGCATGCAACAGTTTTTATAATTTCTCTCTCATATGTATTCATTTTCTTACACAATAAAATATTATATTAAGCAATAAAGCTCTATATACTATCATAATTGCTGTCGAAGGTATTTTCCATTAATGTTTCGTGTGTATTCCACACATTTCTTTGAAATATTCTTAACTTTTTCTCCCCCCACGGTTATTAAGAAATGAATTTTTTTTTTAAAATCAAGTAAAGGATAAAATTTGATAATATGTAATTATTTATTAGAATGTTTTTTTCTGTTATTGTTTCCTTTTCTCATTTTATAAATAACTAGCCATTACGCACCCGCTTCTCTGGGTATTTCATGATGTTACATGAATATATACTGTTAATATAGATATAAACTATTGATATCATTAAGAATTCGATCGTATTGAAAAATATTTTGATAATTCTTGACTTAAAAAGGATACAAAATTTCCAAATAATAATTTCTAAAATTGAAATAGAATTATCTTTTACTTTTTCGTAGCTCCCTCCCAAGTGGATTTCCACCCCCTCTACTTTTAGTGGATCTCTACTCAATAAAATAAACATGCTTGTAAAACTCAAAGTCTAAATCTAATAGATCAAAAACGTAATTTTATTTATCAAAGCTCCTGTAACCACCTTTGATAGTCGATTTCTATTAGATCCGTTCAACAAACCCGTCCAATTCAACAACGGAGACATATGTACTAAATTTCATTACTGTAGGTCTAGCAGTTCGAAAATGGATATTTTTTTTATCAATACGCCGCAAAAGATTCCCTCTCTCTCCTAGGATTTTCGTAAAATACTTTGTTAGCGAATTTCTATTCAACAAAAGTAACATGCATACTAAATTTCATTTTGGTATATATTAGTTCGATAACGAAAATTTTTTATAAATAAGTCCCAGCAACTCGCCCTGCCCCAATAGAAGTCAATTTCCGTAAAATCCTTTCTTAGCGGATCTATATTCAACAAAAAAAAAAAAAGAAAGAAAAAAAAATGCCTTCAAAATGTCAACTCAGTACGTATAAAAGTAAAGTTCAAAAACGGTAATATTTATCTTTAACGTTTCTTAAGCCCTTGCAACGACCTGTCAGGTCAATTCTCAGAACACTTTTTTTTGTAGCTAACCGCTAATCCTTGAAAGGAACGTGCCCATCAAATTTCATGTTTGTAGGTCTAATAGTTCAAAAACGGGAATATATATCTCTAACTCCGTTAACGTAACGTCAGTTAGGGGTCAATTTTACTAACTCAAAAACCTTCGAGGGCATGGGTCTAACTCTTCCCCAAAGTTTCATTGCAATCGGATGAACGGTTTAGGAAAGCATAAGAGACATACACAGACAAACATTAAATTTTATTTTTATAGACTACATATATATTCTACAAATATGTGTATAGTTTAACACTTTTCCTTATATTTTCTTAATTACTACTATTAACTCACACTCTCTATATATTTGTTTATTTATCTTGGTGGAATTTTCAATCGTTAATAAAATACAATTTAAAGCGCTCAATTGAGCTGAAATTTTATATACATGATTTTATTTTGGATGACAATACAATAACTTTTAATTACAATTAATAAAAATTAATTGATCAAAATTAATTATTTAAAGAATTGAAAATACAGCCACGTTGGCGACTTAGCGACCATTTTGGCGTTTTGTGTCAAAATTTGAAAAGGTTTTTTTCTCACGTTTTAAAGCATTCAGTTGAACTGAAATTTTATATACGCGATTGTTTTGAATGGCAATACGATACTTTAATGATAATTAATAAAAATTAATTACCACTTAATGTCGTGATTTTGTCTTATATATATACATATTTATATTAATTGTAACTATTTAATAAAAGGTAGCTAAAATAAAATTTTTCTTTGTTGATCTAAGTAGGAATTGACTTGAATTTTTTTATATATAACTTGTTATAAATATAGCATTATTGTTAACAATTCATTTATATATATATGGATTGTTAACAATAATGCTATATATATATATATATACACTCACACATGGCTGAAAAATATTGTTGAAACGCAAATAGGATAGTGTGTTCACAAATTCATTACACTAGAGCTCATAACTTTGAGTCAGAATTAAGTGAGGAGAACAACACTCTAGAGTTAGAATTTCACATTTTGACTCTGACATGAAGATCATTAAGGAATCTTTTGTTTTAATGTCCCTCAATCATCATTTGGGTTGGCTAGACGACTGGCTATTAGTGAAATTCGACTCTAGCTGGTTTCGAAGCCTTCGACCTCTACCTTTAACATATTTCAGCCTGCTACTGTTATTGTATACAATTGTAAATTATTTTTTCCATGAAATGAAATGTTCAAAAATCAATTTTACATTAAATTTGCAAAATAACTCTGTTTTAAAAACTGATTTACTTTTTTCCTATTATTAATAAGACATTTACGTGATATATATATATATATATATATATATATATATATATATATATATATATATATATATATATATATATATATATATATATAGTTCTGTATTTTCTTCCGTTTATTATATAAAATCTTAAGCACAATCGTGATAATTTTTAAGATAAGTATGAGTAAAATTATCTTTTGTTGTCAAAAAATCGTAATATGGATCTTCAACTGATTTAAAATCAACATTTAAAACAAAAAAGAGATATTCCTAATAAGAATCTTATAATGCATTAAAATAAAGAGGATCAATTTGATAGAATTCTTTTAAAGAATCGTTCGATCTAAGTTTATGCCTGGTTACAAAATAACTGAAGATTATTTTTGATCCTAATGAATATTAATTTGTATAACTTGTAACTGACCGACGAATTCTTAAATGGGGGTATGTGTATTTGTACTATTTTCAATTGATTAGGATACTTCGGATATGGTGCAACAAAAGTTGTATTTCTTCTAAAAAGTATTCTTTTAGTTTAATAAATAACAAGGTACTTAATCTCTTGAAAAAAATCCCTCTTGTCACACTGCAAGTTAACATTTAGATCAATATCATTTATATAGTTGTAGATATTTTATACTGTGTGTGTTATCTTTTAAAAATAAATTTGCTTAAAAATTTTTGGAGTAATGATCCTTTTCCTGATGAAATGGGTGCACAGAGAATAAGAGAGAGTGAGTGAGAGAGAGAGAAACCCTTATCTTCGATTTTTGCTTTATTAGATACGTACTACGATTCAAAAATTCGGAGACTGCTGCCATTACTGACGTCGAAGTGAAGAACTTAAAGCTAAACCACTTGAAATGAATTCTCCCAACTCTCCCCTACCTAGCCAGGTAGCTTTAGTCCATGTCATGTGACCCAACCGCATGCGTTGTTGTTGTTGCTCGTGCCACCTGTCTGACACAGTCAGATCGAGGCCCACGAAATTCATCGTGGCAATGGGCTAGATGTACGCCTGGCGTTGGCCTTAGCCTTCAGCACCATACAGGTGACAGTACGATTTAGCTCGGTGAAATTCCCAAAGGGACGATAAAACACTACGATAGATGGCGCCACCATCTATCTCCACTTCCACAATTTTGGCATGGAACTGAAGTGGAGGGAAATTTTCTCCAGTTCCCTGCACTCGTGATTCAGCCCACAAGAGACTTTCGGACCCACTGATTTAATGAGCACGTACTCCGTGTGTACTCGGATTGGCGGTACAGGCATCGAACCCAGGTCTTCCAGTTCGGAGACCAACGCTCTAACCACTAGGCTACCCACGGCCACCGGAGACTTTGGAAATGATAAGTAAGGTGTATGGTGAATCCACAATGGCGAGATCCAAGGTTTACGAATGGCATCGGCGTTTTAAAGAGGGCCGAGAATCCATCGAAAACAATGAACACTATGGAAGTCCTTCAACTTCACGGAACTCGGAATATGTTGCGTTGGTGTCTGAATGTGTTCGAAAATATTGTTGCCAGACACTTGAACAAATCACTGAGACTACACACTTCTCGAAGACATCGTTTGAGGGAATCCATTAGTCGTAAATGGCCTCAGTTCTGGTAGAGTGACGACTGGTACGTTCTGCATGACTACGCACCAGTACATCGATCCTAATCGGTAAAAGAGTACCTCGCTAAAACTCGCATTAATGTGCTTCCACATCCCATCTATTCACCATACTTAGCTCTGTGTGATGTTTGCCTGTTCCTATCAATGAAAAAACATTTACAGGAACGTCGTTTTATGTCATCACAAATGAAGTGAAAGTAACATTGCAGAAGACCTTACGGGAGGTTGTGAAAAATGGCTTCCAGAGGTTATACGAACGCTGGCAAAAGTGTATCGTCGTCCAAGGTTTGAAGGTGGATGTGCTTCAAAGCAGTGAACTATTCAGGGTAAGGTTTTCTACACCATGTCCCCGATCTTTTGAATCATACTACGTATATCTAAAGAATGTTTTTTTCCAGGTATAGAAGTTTAAGTTGGCATTACTTTCCAAGATGGCGACCGATTTAACAGCTGTCAAGTGATTTATTCTTAGTTTGGTTTGGCAATTCATCATGAATAGACTCACGCCTCATAGAGATTCGTCGAATGGGCCCAAAACGAGATTGCCGTTGTTCCCGATTTTCATAAGCGAATTTTGTTTAGCGATGAAGCGCACTTCTGGTTGAATGACTACGTCAACAAACAATACTGCCGCATTTGGAGTGAAGCTAATCCACAAGTGTATGTCGAAACACCGTTACATCCAGAAAAACTGACTGTTTGGTGCGCTTTATGGGCTGGTGGAATCCTTCTTCAAAAACGATGAAGGCCACAACGTTACAGTCAATGGTGATCGGTATAGAGCCATGATTACTAACTTTTTCATTCCTGAAATGAACAATCATGATGTCCAGGAGCTGTGGTTCCAACAAGACGGCGCAGCATGTCACACAGCTCGTGCCACAATCGATTTATTGAAAGACACGTTTGTTGACCGCCTAACTTCACGTTTTGGACCTGTGAATTGGCCTCCAAGATCTTGTGATTTAACACCGCTAGAGTATTTTCTGTGGGGCTACGTAAAGTCATTGGTCTATGCGGATAAGCCACAAACGCTTGACCATTTGGAAGACAACATTCGCCGTGTTATTGTCGATATACGGCCACAAATGTTGGAAAAAGTCATCGAAAATTGGACGTCCAGATTGGACTACATCCGAGCCAGTGGTGGCAGTTCTATGCCAGAAATCATATTTAAAATGTAATTCCACAAGATTATCTTTCGAATAAAAAAAATTCATGTCAATCGAATAATACATCGTTGTTTTATTGCAATTTAAAGTTCTATACCTCTAAAAAAACACCCTTTATGATCGATAAACTATCCAAATTTTAAAAATATTTGCTATAATCAAAATTCACATTGTTTTTTCTATTCTGTCTTGGTTAGCTATTGGTAAAATGTTTTCTAAGGTCATTAAATTGATGTATGGTTAGTGAATATTAACGAATTTTTGAGTTTATTTACCTTTTTATTCCGAAAAATATTCAGGTGCTGCGAAATACAATGTAAAATCAGTTGATTATTACAACAGAATTGTATAAAAATTAGTTAGTTTATAAATGACTTTGATAAGCTATCCAAATTTTAAAAATATTTGCTATAATCAAAATTCACATTGTTTTTTCTATTCTGTCTTGGTTAGCTATTGGTAAAATGTTTTCTAAGGTCATTAAATTGATGTATGGTTAGTGAATATTAACGAATTTTTGAGTTTATTTACCTTTTTATTCCGAAAAATATTCAGGTGCTGCGAAATACAATGTAAAATCAGTTGATTATTACAACAGAATTGTATAAAAAATTAGTTAGTTTATAAATGACTTTCATAGGTAGAACAGAGTAATTTCGAATCTTAGATATATATATAGAACAGAGTAACTATCTGACAAAATTATAAGAGTTTTATCTGATTTATTCAAATCTTCTCTAACTTGTTACACAGTGGTTTGCAGTTAAAATATAATTCTGTGTTGTTTAGTCTCTATGTAGAAAGTGTGTATTTCTTTAACATTTGTTTGAGAATTACACTTTTCTACAAAGGAAGATAACGTAATGTGAGAAGTTGTTTGGAAAAACCTAAAATATACCTCAATGAAATCCTAGTATACGAATAAGTTAAAAAAATTCAATTCTTCTCTTTCACACTCTAAATGAAAGATCTCGGGTAATTTAAAGTGATCGCGCATTCTCTTTTCCGGAACGAAAAGGGGCGAAATTTATTCAAAGCAAATAACAAAAAAAGTAGAAGATGAAAAGTGTGAAAGAATTGGGAGATTTTTCTTTCATTCTCTTTAAAAATAAATTTAAAAGCTTATGAGATGGATAGATTCAATATTAGCTTCAAAACTTGAATCAATCTGTTTTAAACAATGGAGAGATGATACTCGAATGTTAAAAAGTTATTACATAGTCACCAGTTTTTCTCTTCATTTCAACGAACCTTTTATTTGCTATTCTGAAGAGCAAACATTGAAGAAGGAAACTTTACTTAATATATATAGTATATTCTATAGCTACTCATGACTCGAAAGTTCTATAGAACAAACTGAACACATCATATATAAATAATGAATGATTTTTTTATTATCCTAAAAATTTTAAAATGATGTCAAATCACTTATAATTACGCATTTAAATATATGTAGGATATCCCACAGAACTATTTTTTATAAAAGATTAGAGTATATCCCTTTCCAGAGGACGATAATTTTAATTACAACAGCATTCCTGATCAACGCCATCTGGCGGGCTTACGAAATGCCGACACAAATAATATTCCGGCGGAGGCCCACTAACCACCGTACGAAGAAGACCCAATGCTTTTGCTTATCCACGCTCGCTCTCTAACCAGGTAGTAAGTTTCAGTCACGTAATGAGCTTTTTTAGATTTCTAATGTCTTCCTAGAGGGTATTATCTAATTTTCTCTTTCTTTTATCTGCATGTTTAATTCCTATTGCTATGTAAATACTGTCCCCCTGTAAGCTTTTCCTTATAACTTGTAATAAATTCTTTTACTTTTAAGAAGCATCTTTGTTTGAATTATTTTGATTCGATTTATTTAAACTTAACCCGTAAATTCTGAGAAACCCCTAGACAACACCTCTCTACTACTTAAACCTCGCTATCTGAAGAGTCTAACTTTTTTGGGGAGATTTTGGTTAGACTCTTACATATATACAGTGAAAATTGTTTAACACGAAACTGAGAGGATTGAAATACTTTCGTGTTAAAGGATACTGCAAGAAAAAAAAACATATATTCAACAAAATTAAATTTATTATAGTTCATTTTATTTACATAGATATGTATATATGCATGTATTTAATAAAAATCAATGAATCAAAGACATTCATAGGAACTTAATGAAATTGAATACAAAATTTCCAAGTTATTTGAAAAACAAAGCATGTATTGAGTTTTTGAAAAATAATCTGATATTTTTCTTTGCATTATCTTTTTTTAGCATTAAATTGTCAACAAATTGTTCGATGTAGTTCATTCTGTTATTTATTTCACCATTCTAATATACGCCTGAGTAACTGCAGATACTTTTTATGATATTCCTCATTTCAGATCACGCGGGAACAGAGGAACAGCGTTATTCATTTCATTTTCGTCATCGGAATCTGCATCAACGATATTTTTTGAGGTTTGAACAAACCGCAAAATGTCTTTATATGTCATAATTGGGGCTGCGCACACATTATCATCATCTACTGCAACGAATTCTTCGGATGATACAATAGCATAGATCAGGGGTGGCTAACCTTTATGAATCAACGTGCCATTTTTTCTAAAGAAGTGTTTAGTGAGGTATAAACGTGCCGTCAAATAATTTTGGGAAAATAATAAAACTAAATACTATTAACACAAAACTCTATTTACTACGAAAAAATAGCTTTTGCAGTGTATAGTTATAAATGTTTTATTTATACATGTAATTCAAATTAAAGTAACATTAGTGTGACTTTGTTGTTGCAGATTGGGTGACAAATGACTAATATTAGGATTGTAAGATGTTACTTTTTGCTGAATTTGAGTCATCTGCCAAATGGTTTCTGAGCAATTAATTATTTTTGCTGTGGTCCACTCCTTTTGATAAGAAGGTTTCAGATTTGTTTCAAAATACCGTTTTACTGACGATGTTCTACGTACCACTATTCCAGAGCATAAAACACACACCGCTTTGTCGCCTTTACTAATAATGCCATGTTTCTCGGTCCACCAAAGTGGAAATTCTCTGTTACACTTACTATCTTACATTTTTTGTTCTTTTGTTGAACTAGTCATGTTAAGTAATAGTTAAATATCATAAGTATAACACGGATAAACTTTAAAGTACAGTTGTGTCAATGAAATTGACTATGCTATGCGTAGACAAACTTTACATCATAAGCAATTGTAGTCTACGACGAACTAAGGCAAGACGAGTCCCCGCCTCCCTTCGACCGTTCACTCGCGTTTGTTCGTAATACTACTTCATAGTAAACTTTGATATAAATACAAAACAATTTGATCACTGGCGTGCCAAAAATAATGTGTCGCGTGCCACTTTATCGCCATCCCTGACATAGAGCAATTATACAGAAATTTTATCAAGCTTTTCATTAAATATCGACACAGTTTCAACATCCTCCTTCTCCAGAAGGAAGTTTTTTTCAGGTAACTGGGACGTCTGCGAGAAGGAAAAATGAACTTTTTTACACTAAATTTTAATGGTACTCACGTACTTACATTAAAAGCAACAGAAGTAAAATTTTTAAGTGGAGTCATCTGTACATTTATGCACCTGTTAATGTAAAAAAAATTCCATTTTAAATTACAATTAAATCTGTATGAGCAATAAACATCTAACAACTATTTTTTTTTATTTTCGAGACATGTTCTTACCTTTAGGTACACTTTGCATAAAACCCACAACAGATATCGCTATAAAATTTTACATAGTTTTTGCAAACATAACAATCTATAAAATGAAGGAAATGAAATTTTAAAAGATAAATTTATAAAAACTTAAAAAACTTTTAAATTTAGTGATTTAAATTTCCTTTAAATTTTACGCAGAAATTGTGCTGCATCTAAAATTTGTGAATTTTTATTTTGAAAACGAATTCATTCATTTTTTGAAAATTTCTGGATCTTATAATATGCAAAATATCAGCAATATAGGTAAAGTAGATTTTGAGAAAAGTATACCGGAATGAACAAAAAATGCATTTTGAGAAAATTGCAAATAAAGATATTTTCATCTATGATTTGTAAAATAATATTTTTTAATGTAATATAAAGTCATATCACACATAATTAATTGGATTATTTTGCATCATTTCTCAGTTTTTAAATTGTAAGTTTAAAATTCTAGATTATTTAGAAGTCTTTTTAATTACTCTCTTTCTTTACTTCATCAACACGTGTTGTCAACGATTCACATCTTCCTTTTAAAATACCAAAAATTTATGTCTATAAGTTTTAATATTTTTACTTCATTTTGAACATCATCATTACAGGATATTACAGAGAGAATTCCTTATACATACTTTTATTGTTATAAAAGATACACAAAGAAAATGTCTTTGATTAATTTAAAAAGTTAATTTGATGTCTTATTTAAATGGAACTCTGTTTTTAAAAAGTTTAACAAAAGAATCTCTATTTTTACTCAAACATATGAATATTTATTTTAAAGTAAAACCAACAGTTATAAACATATAGAGTTTTATTCATGAGTATTCAAATGTTAACAATAAGCAATTAGGAAAAACGAAATGTCTGTTTTACAAGCTGTGCACTTAATGAAATAATAATCCTAAAGCTCCACTTTGTACTAACTACACTTGATTTATAATTTAAGAACTACGGGGAGTATTTATTAACGTAAAACTAAACATAATTAACATTTCAAAAACCAAAAAAATTTTTTTTAAATTTTGTAACTAACGATTTAAACTTCCCGTAATTTTTGCAGAAAAATGTAGAATTTTCAATAAATTTGAACATATAATACTAAAAAATTACATTCTTTGTATAGAAAAATTAGTTTTTTACAATACATATTACATACAAAATGGATTTTGAAGAAAGTATACCTGAATCATACTTACATCACATTTGCTTACAATTTTAAAATTCAATTTTCTAGCGTGCTATTTATCGCATTTTCATAAACAATGCATCTGTGGATGCAGAAAAGTATCCTCTATTTTTTAAAAATAAAATAAAATAAAAATGGAAAATTTAAAGCAGTTTCACGTTTAAATATCTTAAACGATTTTCGTTTCGTGTTAAGAGAAAAAAATTGTATGAAAATACATAGTAGTTAATCGTGTTAATTGTATTATTTCGTGTCAACAGATTTTCATCTTAAGCTTTTTCACGTGAAAGAGAAACATTTTACTGTATCATCTTAAATACTTATCTTATATCTAAATCTTAATTTTCCATTTTTTATTTTCTTGTTAAATTAATCCGATGAGTTGAAGAATATTTAACATAAGTACATAAAATGATGGAAAAAGGTAGCTGCTTAAGAACATGTATAAAGAAAGGAATATCTTAAAGATAACATTAGGATTACACAAAAATTTTTCATACTTTTCGCTAGCGATGCTAAAAAGGATAAATTCTTTAGTTTCTCGAATACCAATTTCTCGAAACCAAAATAGGCCCTTCAAATATTTGTCCTCCTGCAGGTGTTCTTCTAGAAAGAATTGATGCTATTTATGATAGCTGCAATAATTATAATATTATAGAAATATGCTATGTTTTCTAATATTCAAATAAAGTAAAATTTTTTTTAATTCTTATTTTGCTAAAGGTTTACATAAAATTAATTATGAAAATGAGCAAAAATGTGTAAATTGTTTATTCCTTGATTATATTTCCTGGAATTAATTTAACTTATTTTTTTCTTTACCTAAATTACTCCTCATTTAGATTAAAAAGTTTGATTTGTGAGTGTTCCTCATATTTCCGAGTAAACATAAAGGTATCCGACAACTTGCGACAACTTTTTTCCCAAACAAATGGAGATTTTTTTGGGATTTTAGAAAAATATAGTACAGTTTATATATATATATATATATATATATAAGAAAAAAAAAAGGGTAAAATTAAGAAGAGAAAAATAAATTATTACTACCAAACTGGGAAAAAACTACATAAACGGGACCCACTTTGTACAAATAATAAATGAACAAATTCTCAATTTTTCAATTTTGAGGTATTATTTCGCTATTCTTTTTAAAATGACCTTCAGGATAAGATATATTTTAATTTTTACAAATACTAGAACACTTTATCTTAGTTACAATATTATATGAAATTGCTTAAAAAAAGTGGTTATACTCACATTAAGAACTGTAAGTTTTGTATCAAAACAGTGATTGATAAATCTGAAGGTTAAAACACTTCTACTGTTATACAGAAAATACACAGAAAATTCAGCAAATTATTTAAAAACCTTTTTTGAACAGTTGCTGCTCCCGTTTTAGCTTTTCGAAAACACACACACACGCACACACACACACACACACACACACACACACACACACACACACACACACACACACACACACACACACACACACACACACACACACACACACACACACACACACACACACACACACACACACACACACACACACACACACACACACACACACACACACACACACACACACACACACACACACACACACACACACGCACACACGCACGCAAGCACGCACGCACACACACACACGCACGCACACACACACACACGAGCAAAACGCATTTTAAAGTTTGATATCTTATGTAAAGTTATGACATCTGCTTTTACAAAAACACTTGTAGTTTTTGTTCTTGTAAATGGAAAATAAAACACTTGGTAGTGAGCTTATAAAATACTCCTTAAGAGAATTAGGAACTTAAATACATTTTCTCGAGTTTTGAAATATTTTTAATTCGAATTTTTCATTTAATTTCATAACATAAAAAAAATTAGTCCCTTTATACTATTCTTAGTTTTCTAATACCTTTTACGGATATCAAAATGAATATATTGAAATCTGAATGTTGAATAGCACTAAAATATGCGATTTGTAATACTCAAATAAATTGCAATTTCTTTCATATATGGTGTAATTCCCATATTTTCATTTGATTCATAATAGAATATTCTTCTTTTACATCGAAATATTATTAGTGTCGAAAAATATGGGTAATTGAAATATATATGATTATCTCTTGGTTTGAAGAAAGTGATACGAAAATTTATCTATTTAAAATATTAGGAGAATGGGACCGGGCCATATCACATAATACACTCCAAAAATAATATTTATTGTGGAATAAATATGAAGCGAGGCCAATTAAATTATAATTTTCAATCCAAATAAACGCAAGTTCGAAATTTCCTAGTCGTATCATGGTCGATGTTAATAAACAAAACTCAATTAAATTAATTACTCAAACATTAGACAGCCATTACTTTAAGTTATAATTAAATTTATTATTACACATTTAAAACTTACATTTTCAAAAAAAGGAAACGATAAAAAGAAACTTAGCTTAAGCAAGGAAGGAGAGCCCATGGTCGGCTGGTGTATGAGGGTCGGCAGATGTCTGAACGGTGGTGCTTTTCGCACTTCTACATTGCAGCAATCATCAATTTTAGGGAAAGAAAAGCTGTGGAAATTGGCACGCGCCTCTTTATATAGAGAACTGAATCACTTGCAAATTCTTGGGCAAGACTCACTGCTGTCCTTCAAACCAAGTCTCTAAATGGATATTCTCAATCACACAAAGCTACATTTCACAATATTTACGCGGTTTTTGATCCCAACAAGGGACGCAAGATTTTGACAGACCCCTTCCGAAGGAATGCGGTGGCATCCAGTCAAGGGGGCTCGCATAGAAATTACCAGAAAAGGGGACCGACCAGCCTTCCATCACATATATTATTCTTAATGTATTAGGCTCGTGGAATATATTTCAAATATAATAGGGCCATAAAATATATTGCAAAAGGCCGTTGAATATGGCTCTTCGAATATGTTAAAAATGGACAAGTGCATGAAATATATTCTGAAAGTAATTGGACTGTTAACCTCCGTGGATGAGTGGTAGCGTATCACGCTTCCACGCCGCAGATCCTCAGCTTATAACCCCAAGCTGGACAAGGTCGACTCAACCTTTCATCTTTTTAGTGGGTCGATAAATAAGCCGTTCGCCGTTTGTCCGTCGGAATAATGGCGAACGAATTGAATTTTCCTTGTGAAATCGTCAGAACAAGACGCAGGATTTGGGTAAAAGGAACCTTTGTGCGACGTTTGTCCCTCATAACCTAAGCGATGGACAAAAACAACAGCGAATGGACTCATGTGGCGACTTCATCGATGCAGCAGAAAAAGATGACACATTTTTACAGTCCATCGTCACAGGAGAGGAAAAGTGGTTTTTCGAGTATGATCCACGAATGAAACGCCAAAACATGGAGTGGCTTGGTCCCTCATCGCCGAAATCAAGAAAGTTTCGCTTTGAAAAATCAAAGGTTAAAACAATGTTGATTACCTTTTTCGATGCACAAGGAATCCATAAAGAATACGTACCGGAAGGTCAAACAGTTAATGATGAATTTTATTGCGATGTTACGAAGCGTCTCCGGGCACGCATTCATCGTGTTTTGCCCCATCTCGCTGCATCAGGCAAGTGGTTTCTGTTGCATGATAATGCACTCCTTCGCACTGCAATGTGTGTTAAGTCCGTATCACACGTACACGTTTCAAGCAATTTTTCGTCCAATTCGTGCAATTTTTACTCAGTTGGCATAGCAACCACTTTAGAACAATTTTTTTGCTAGCGAGCTCATAAATTCTCTCTGTTCCAAATAAAAATTGCTTGAAATTCCAGCCAATGGGGTTCTTTGGCCCCCTACGTCATAAACAAGATGGCGGCTTCGGTTTCGTCTAACACTTCAGATATGCCGTATAATATTTTATTGGTGTATAATATTTTAACGGCGTATAATATTTTAAATAGAATAGTGCTCTATTTCTGGTTACACCCATTAACAAAAGTGCAAGCGAAATGAAAGAAATAATTTTGGATGTTCGTTTTCCGAAGCAGAAAAATCGGCGAGTAATTTTTCAATGTGGAGAGTGCGCAGCTGACGTCAGAGCATGTCGTTTTGTTTACGGCAACCCTTCCCCCTCAGATTCGGCCTAAAATTGGACGAAAAAATTGTATGAAAAATATACGTGTGATACGGCCTTTAGACGGTTCCTCTCGCAGTAGACTTTTTCCTCTTTCTCCGACTGAAATTGGCACTGAAGGGACACCGATTTTCAAACACCTCAGTCATTCAATCTGCTGTTACCAAAGGAATTAACGCAGTCTCAAAGGAAGAATTTTTAAAGTCTTGAGCCCTTGTATGAACGTTTTCAGAAATGTACTGTAGATGGCGGGAACTACTTTGAACGACAGTGAGGTACTTATCGGCAAATATGTTATAAATGATTATTATGACTTTAGTCACCTTACTTTTTGGTCTTACCTTGCATAATATGTAATGGAAATATGTTCCATAAGTAATATGTTATCGGAAGCCTATTACCAGGATAGAACAAGTATGCTGAAATATATTACTTAAAGGGACTATTTTGGCACATCTCTGTAATACATCGAGTATACAAATTAGTTTTGAGAATTTTACAAAAGATGTCTTAACCAGTATTAAATCGCATCAGACTATCTTGTAACTGTATTCATGTGATAGCGTCATTATTTCCCTCTAAATAATCAGTATGAGTCGTAAAACTGAAGTGCAAACAAAACAGTTTTTTTGTGCTCTAAGTATGTCAACGTTTTTGCCTACAAAATACAATTTGCTCGAAGCACTCTTTTTTGTTTTAATTTGAAGAAAAGTGCGGCTGATGGACATTAATTACTGTGTGAGGCATATGGGGAATATGCTCTATCAATAAAAACTTGTGAGTACTGGTTCTGGCATTTTAAAAGCAGCGATGTTGACACCAGTGATAAAGAACATAAAGAAAGACCAGTAACCTTTGAAGACGCTGAGTTGGAGTCGTTATTGGACCAAGATTCATGCCTAACACAAAAGGAGCTCGCGGAAACGTTAGGAGTGACTCAACAAGGGATTTTAAACCATCTCTTATGGGCCATGGGTATATTTCAAAAATAAGGAAAATGGGTTCTGTATGAACTCAAGCCAAGAGATTTTGAACGTCCTTTTTCCATGTGCGAACAACTGCTCCAAAGACAAAATTGGAAGTGTTTTCTACATTGAATCGTGACGGGGAACAAAAATGGATTTCAATGGATCAATGTATTTGGACGACAATCCAAAAGGCAGAAAATAGTGTGCTCTTTCATGTATCAACTTCCATGGCCAAACCGAATATTCATGGCAAGAAGCTAATAGTGTGAATCTGGTGGGATATGCTTAGAGTGTTCTACTATGAGCTACTTCAACGTATCGAAACCATCACTGAGGAACTTTATCAACAACAATTAATGCATTTAAGCCCATCATTGAAGCTCAAACGCCAACAATATGCCAAAAGACATGACAAAGTGATCTTTCAGCATGCAACGTTTGCACATGTTGCAAAAGTCGTCAAGGAAATTTTGGAGGCACTTGGTTGTCTTACCCAATTCGATGTATTCATTAGACATTGCATCTTCCAACTATCGTTTGTTCCAATCGATGACTCACAGCAAGGTACAGTAGCACTTCACTTCTTACGAAAAAAACTCAATATTAGGTCGATTCTTGGATCACCTCAAAAGACGAGGAATGTGTTCTACACGGAATCCGGAAAGATGGGGAAAGTTATATCTATAACGAGAAATGGACAATACTTTGAATGAAAAACATTGCAGCGATTTCTCAGAATAAAGCTTCAAAGTTACAAAAAGAGCAATCAAAACTTATTTGTATGCATATAACACTTCTGGAAAACCGATTATAATTTGATTTTAATTTACGTCACAATATCAAGCAACACAAAAGGTATTGGCATCGGCCCTCGCAATTTTGAGCCATGGTCAAGCGACAAGGATGACACCTAAACTGGCACATTTTCTTCAAACTTTCGCACCAGGCCAAATGGAGGATTTAGAGCCTTGACATATTTGATGTGCATCATTCCTTTTACAAGGGAAGTCTTAAATGGCACTAGGTTTTGATCCCGTGACTCGAAAGTGACCCTGACCACACGGTTACCACAGCCAAGTGATGTTATGAACATTCGGTGACAGAATCGATGAATTACTATATAGCTACAATCGGATTTCAGGTATTCGACTACGTTCGGAACCATGATTTTGGAAAAGCACATAATTGGATAATTTTCATGATGTTTAGTGTCATTTAAATTAGGATACATGTATAAAATTGCTTTAAGGACACTATGACAAAAAAAAAAAAAATTATTTAAATACAATATTTTGGTAAAAAATTAACTTAGAATAACCTTTTTTCAAATCATTTTTCTTTTATAAAAATGCTTATATAGTAATAATATTTTGCTTAGATAAAGTAAAGACTTCTCTAGAGAGTCTGAACTAGGATTTTGAAAGAATTCACATTATTTTCAGAGTTACCGCAAATTTAAAGGATTATCGGTGTTTTTTCTTAAAAATTCTCCTCTGTTGTAGTAAATAACGGATAAATTCATTTCTAAGTTATATGTTTCAAAAATTCTATTTGAACCTCTGTACTGAGGTTTGAGCTACATACAGGCAAAATATTATTATAATAGAAGCATTTTTCATAAAAGGAGAATTTTTTGAAAATGGGTCTTTCTATTTTCATTTTTTGTCAAAATATTATACTTAAATAATTTTTATTGTAATAATATTCTTAAAACAATTTTATATACGTTTTCTAATCTAAGTGACACTAAATATCATAAATATTATTCATTTATAGGCTTTTGAAAAATCATGGTTTCGAACGTAATTGGATACCTTAATAATCAGTCAGACTTCTACACTGCTGGACAATTGCTAAGGACGGATAGCACTATCATCCATAGCAACCACAAAATGAAAGGAAGCAAAATGTGGAAAATTAGAATAAGTGCGGGATATTAGCAAGAAGAAGTATGAGTATGCAAATTTTTTTTCCACGTCTGTTCATCACGTGATAGCGTTCATAAGAGCTTTAAAGATTTTGACGCGTGTGGACAGTTGTTGTTTGAAGTCAAAGTTTTACAGGAAAGATTTAATAGACGAACATAAAATTTTTGGCATGTCTTCCCGACATCACATAGATGATTTTATGCGTAGCCGAATTATTGGAAAGATCGAAGAAGGGCGAAAAATAACAGATGTTGCCAGGGAGTTCGACATCGCTCACAGCGTTGTTTCACGGCTGTGGAAGTCATTTAAAACTACTGGAATGTGTAGTAGACGGCACGGGGGAGGTCGTGTAGGAAGTACGACGCCTGCAGAAGACAGATATATCGTCCTATCAGCAAAAAGGAACAGGCGCACCACAGCTCAGCTGGTGGCAAATTAGTTTCTTGCTGCCTCAGGAAAGCAGATCTCCCGAAAAACTGTTGCCAGACGTTTGAGGGGAGGAGGACTATACGCACGCAGACCTGTTGTGTGTGTCCCATTGACCAGACAGCACCGTACTGCCCGTTTGCAATGGTGTCGTGAGCATCACAATTAGACTGAACAGGACTGGGCATGCGTACTATTCTCAGATGAGAGTAGGTTCAGTCTGTCATCGGATTGTAGACGCCAACTGATCTGGCGCGAGAGTGGTACTGCTTATCGTCCAGAAAATATCTAGGAAAAGGACCGATATCCGACATGCAGTATCATGGTGTGAGCCGGCATCATCATCAATGGCCGCACGCGCCTACATGTGGTTGCGAATGGGACTATGACGGGCCAACGATACATTTATGAAGTTCTACTTCCTCATGTTCGTCTTTTCCGTGGTGCTGTCGGTGATAAATGGACGACAACGCAACATGTCATCGAACACTCGCTGTTCAGGATTGTCTAGACAGCGAGGGTATTCAACGTCTCGTATGGCCAGCGCGTTCTCCAGATCTAAACCCCATTGAAAATGTGTGGGATGCTTTGGGGAGGCAAGTTGCTGGTCGAAACTATCTTCCGACAAACAAGAACACCCTCATCCGTGCACTCACAGAGGAATGGGATAAATTGCATCAACAGCTGCTAGATAATGTTGTGCAAAGTATGGTACGACGTGTGGAATGTTGTATCACTCTCCACGGTGGATATATCCCGTACTGATACCTTTCTTTAAGGTGCCTACTGACTTTTAGCTGCATTGTTCTATTTCTCCGTTCGCAGATCAAATGAACATTTTTTTTCTTTCAGATGTTTCACAGCTTTTGTACTTTCCAGAACAATAAATATTCTTTATTCTAATGTCTAAACAGTGTGGCAACTATATTTTATCCTACTAGGCCTCATGCCTCGCTTAATGTTTTGCTACATAGCAATTTGTGATCCGTCCTTAGGAATTGTCCAGCAGTGTATTTAAGGAAATCAGCTAAATCCGGAAAAAAAAATCGTTTTGCTTAACATTCGTTAAATAGAGATTCACTTTCAATATGCATTATGTTTTAGGTACCAGAAAAAAGTTCGCAAAATAGAGAAATTCACACAATAAAGGTTTGTAAAATGGTAGTCAGACCATGCACGTTAACTTCTTACAGGAAATGATAGATATATATTGCGATTTTTAAATAAATCAAATGAATCAAAATTTATTTTAAAAGTGTGAAAAAACTTAACAGTAGTTTTCGTGAATAAAGTATTAGAAACAAAAGGAAATTTTCTTTTTAATAATTCAATCTATCAAGGTCGCTTACCAACACAAAGGTGCAAGACATTTTAATTTTTAGTTCCTATCCCCTTTAGTTCCAATTTAGTGTTAATGCTGTTTATCAGTTCTTTTCAAAATTTTTTGATTGATTCTAAGAAATGGAAAATACCATTAACTTGTGCTTTATTCAATTTTCTTTTTTGGTTTAAAATTTTAAATCAAATAATACTTTGACTTGCTTTTTACTCAAATTTTATACAAATTAATTAGTGATTTAAAAAAAATTATAAATATTTCTAAGTATTTATAATAATATTAAAATTTTTTTATAATTATATTTTTTATTATTGTAAATATTCATAATAATATAATTATATATAATATTTTTTATGATATATTTTCTAATATATCATAATTTTTAAAAAATACTGTAATACAAAAAAAAAAAAAAGCTTTTAAGCAACTATAAACTAAATGAAAGTTGCTATAATAAGTTTATCTACAATAGATAATCAAAATACAGTCGGGCACTTCCATTTTACGAATCTATATTCTGCGAACTTTTTCCTGGTACGAAGAACACCATTTTAAGTTTTTCTTCGTAAAGTAACCTCCAAATAGCGAAGTTCACTTTCTGTTTAACGAACTTTTCTCTTGTGATTTTATTTTTCTCCCCTACTTTTGAAATATTTTTAGACTTATGTATGATGAAATGTTAAAATCGTTTGAAACAATTTGACGTGGATTACAATGTGAAGAAAGTATGCCTGAAGGGAGTTTTGATGTATTGCGAAGATGCGAGGCGTATTTTGAGAAAAAATACTTGTGAAGCTCAAATTAAATTAATAGACTTTATTAGTAATTAAATTTATGTAGCAAGTGCTATAATATAAGTTTAAAATTACTGACTATTAAAAAATGTTGGTTTAAACTTAATTGTACGCTTAAAATTAGAAAACGACACAAAATTCATTAACTTTAATATAAAATTACTTTTTTAACGTTGAAAAATGTGTGTGTGTGTGCAATGTATTTATGTCGACAACGTTTTTTCTCTCTAGTTTTCCTTGCATATTTCTTTTTGATGGGTAAAATGTATAAAATAGACAAATAGTTTACAAAAGTAAGGCGTGAATTGATTGCTTTTTATTATAATGTATATTGTTAATGAATTTTAATAATTTGTTTTATGTAGTTTATAAAGTATATTGAAAGATGAATCGTTATTTAACGAATTTTCCAATGAGTGAACTTTTTTTTCGGGATTTAACGACTTAGTTAAAAAGAGTTCACACTGTATATATTTTGTGCATAAAGTTGTAAAATTCCTCCAGTAACCATAATTCATTAAAATTTCAAAAATAAGAAGGAAAACTATATTATAATTTTTAAAGAACTATTTTAAAAAGTTTGAATTATGTAACTGATTATATAGAACTTATAAATTGATATAAATCAAAATTTCATAAATAATGTGATTCTCATTTACAGTTTTAATTGATTTATTTATACTTTTTACATGATCCTTAAAATATAACTGTGTTAATCATATGGTAAATATTTGTTAAGAATTAAAACCTTTTCACAAAACTTATCTCTATGAGTTACCATTATAAAGGGCGTATTTGTTTGTAAAAGATTTTCTTTGTCATATTTTTCAAAAAAAAAAAAAAAAAAAAAAAACTCAATGATTTTCTAGATTTGTCAACATTTCTTATTAAGCATGAAGGCTGGCTATTCTTATTAATTCTCTGCCATTCACTTGTTATTTGGAATGTTATTATATTTAAATTCCTACTATTAGCTCACACTCTATTTATTTATCTTGGTGGATTTTTCAATAGTTAATAAAATACATTTTAAAGTGCTCGATGGAGCTGAAATTTTATATACAAGATTATTTTGGATAATAATACAGTAATTTAATTATCATTAATAAAAATTAATTGATTAAAACTAATTATTCAAAGAATTACAAATACAGCCACGTTGGCATCATTTTTGGCGACTTGTGTCAAAACTTGAAAATATTTTTTTCCTCACGTTTTAAAGCATTCAGTTGAACTGAAATTTTATAAACATGTTTGTTTTGGATGACAATACGACACTTTAATGATAATTAATAAAAATTAATTACCAATTAATGTTATGCTTCTGTCATATGTATATACATATTTATATTAATTGTAACTATTTAATAAAAAGTAGCTAAAATAAAATATTTCTTTGTTGATCTAAGTAGGAATTGACTTAATTTTTTTTATATTACTTGTTTAATTCCAAATATTAGTTCACTCTATCCCTATATATATATATATATATATATATATATATATATATATATATATATATATATATATATATAACTTGTTCCAATTTTCAATCATTAATAAATTATATACTTTCTATTCATCCATTCAAGTTCAAATAATTTTTTTAAACTTATAACGGATGATTATAATTGTATTAACACTTCATGTTAATACAGTTTTTTTCAAATATTAATTCATTAATTAAAGTAAAAATGACTAAATAGTAACAAACACACACACAAATAATAGTTTGACATCATATATAGAAAGAAAAATCACTCGTTGCTTCCTTTAGCGCAATGGATAGCACAAGCTGGACTTCTAATTAGAAGGTCGTGAGTTCGACCTCTATCTGGGATGGCCTAATTTCTGAGAATGTGCTTTCTTTTTCGCTGTACTATTTTATTACAATAATTAAATTTAACTAATGAATAAATATTAACAAACAACCCCAAATTATTCTACACCCTATGTAGAAAGGAAAATGGAAAATTGCAAGGAAAATCGCTTTCTATTTTGTCACTTAATATTGTGATTCTGTCATATGTATGAAGGAATATTAGAACCGGGCACCTTCCGATCTGAAAACGAGTATCTTACCCACCATGTCAAAACGATCGTCATCACATGGAGGCTATTACTAGTTTTTAAAGATATCACACTAACCCCATGCCAGTGATTCGGTAAATAGGCGAACGAGTGAGTGAGTGAATATTAACGTCGCACTGTTCAGCTACACGAGGGGTTTTGTCGACGGACCACGCAATTTTGAACCATGGTCAAGTGACGTGGACGACACCTGAACTAGCACCCAACTCTCCTAACTACCACACCAACGGGAGGACGTTTGAGCACTCTACAGATTTAACATGCATCGCTCCCCTACATGGTGGGTCTTTAAGTGTGTTGGGCTCGAACTCGTGACAAGGCAAGCCACGATCCAATACCCAAACCACTCGGCTACCACGCCCACGGATATGCGAACGAATGATACCATATTCGTGGCGAGCGTGTGATCATTGTGCCACCATGCCAAAACGACCGTCATAGCATGGAGGCTATTACTGTTTTATATAGATACCACCACCACATGTATATACATATTTATATTAATTTTAACTATTTAATAAAAAGTAACTAAAATTTATTTTTTCTTTGTTGACCTAAGTGGGAATTGACTTATTTTCTTATATTACTTTTTATATATGTAAATTTCTTATAGTGGCGGTAACGGAGCACTCATGATAACAAATTCGTGGTCGACATTGACTTACCTAGGGGAATCCAGTATACCCATAGGCTTACAACTTTATATCCAATACTTCTGTAGAAACCTCTCCTCAGCCGTAAGGAGAACTGCTAGTAAAAAACAAAAGGAAAAAAAACTATACGATCTAAGTCCAAACTTTGGACTGCAAGATGAGTTACATGGTTTAGAGCTCCCCAGAGTCCGTTACATTATTCACAAACTCTCTTGGGTCCGAATCTAAAAACTAAAAATTTAAGAATCCTCTTGGGTTTAAAACTTATATAACAAAAAGATTCCGCAAAGATCAATGTATGAGAGAGAATTTATAAGAATGTGGAGGGGAAAAAAAGGATCTAATAAATTTAAGAATACTCAGATAAATTTATGTAATATTAATAAATAAATGTAATATTAATGTTTGAGTACTTTTATATCTGAAAGAATATTCCAAATTTGAGTCCTATTCTTTAACATTAGCCGATAAAGCAGCCTTAAAATAAAATAACTGTCTCTAAACACGTTACTAATAATCTGGTATCGCCATCTGGTGAGTAATATATAGTTTTAATCTTTTTAGCGCGTTACTTTTAAACCCTCCAGCCCGGAAATATCAAGGGGCATGTGAAATAGAGGAGGAAATCCCCCCGCGTGAGATTTTGACGCGAGTGAGAAGGAAGGGGTTATTAAATATTCATACAATCAATCGTAGATGAAACTCACTCATTCAAATATATTATAAATACTAGCTGCATGGCCCGGCGTTGCTCGGGCTTTCTCTACTTTTATAAAAATTTTCCCTTTCCTTCATAAAATCAGCACTTCTAATACTCTTTTTCAAAATGACTTTCACCCCACCCCCTTCCTCCGCTTAGCCCGGCGTTGCTCGGCCTTTTTCCGGGTGTATAATTTAAAATTCGCTGTTTCTAAATTTTTTTGCTTCTTTTCTGTCAGACAGGTTTATTTCCCTCCCTAATATTTTTTTTCCGTTAGACATCATGAATAACTCTGAACATTTTTAAATGCATAAGACATTGTCGTGGAAATTCCCCTTCCCCTCTCGCTATTATATCTCTTGAGTAAGTGAACAGTGGGACCTTAATATTCACTCACTCACTTTGCAACTTTTTAGGACCCGAAAACGAAAATGTACCTTTTTAAAAATAGTTGTATGTTCAGAAAAGTAGAAATTTTTATAATTACAAAATTTCACAACTGTATTAAATGTTGAAATAAAAATTGTGAGCATTTTTTGAAATGTTCGATAAACGGAAAAAAAGTTTCATGCAATTATTTCTATAAATGAAGAAGTTATAAAAACTTTGAATTTGATAAGTAGTTATTAAATATTTAAAATTTGAGCATATTTTTTAACAGATGCAACATATTTAAAAAATAAAATACCATAAAGAATTAAAATTTATTTAAGTAATTCTCAGTTGAATAAAAATGTTACTTTGTCTTCTATTTTTTTTTAAAATATTAAAACTACCTTTTTTTTATTATTTATTATAATACTTATTATTACACTTTCTTGAAAGGTTTAGAATTATACATTGACAGACTTGTAAAACCTTCGATATACATCCAGTATCAATTTTACTGTAGTTTTGTTATAGGTTTATAATATTCCCCCCTAACTATCCACCGTTCTTCAAGTTTAGTGAGCTCTTGCGCCAATAACCCCAAAACTCACTCACTCACTCACTCACACTCAAGTTTAGTGAAATGGGTGTCCTACACTTGGCCTTTTTCAACTAAGTTTGTTTTGTATTTCGATATCATCTTTTGAACTGTAAATTTGTTTTAATATTTTTTTATCCATTATGAATAGTATTTAAATTTTAAATTGTCGCCTTGCTTAATGGAAACTATTATTACAACTTTGCATTTAAATGGGAGAATCGATCTTACGTTGAATTTAAAAGTCATTTATTGAGTGTGATGACCTCTTTCTTTCTGTTAATATTTAACTTACAAAATAATTTCACTAACGTCATTCAAACTCTCAAATATCGTTTTTTCTCACGTTGTGTAAATCGAAAAGTACACCGAATCTTCGAATTCTGTGTAAGCGACCTTAAATTACCATAACTGAAAACTATATAGCACGATTTAAAAACAGTGAAAAGCTTTTTCTGAAAAACGGCGCAAATCAATCTTGGTTCAAAATGCATTATTTTTCAGATCGACTAATTCGAGACGTATTCGTTTTTGCAAGGATTTTTATAGAATAATTGTCAGTGTTTTGTCTTTAGAATTTCAGCGAATTTTTACTTTAATTAATATTGCGCAGTCCGTAAATATTAAGTTTTAAAAATTGGCGAACGTAACATACTGGAACTTTTCTAAAATCATAAGCAAATAAACAATGTCATTTTTTCGATTAAAATAGTATAAATAATTTATATCTGGAAGTGTAATACGTTAATATTACTTTTTGTTGTATCTTTTAATGTTAAAATTGTAATCAGCCTGACACTCTGCCTGTTGAAACTTTCGCAGTTCCTGGCGCCTGGCATAGACAAAACAAAATGCAAAGGTTAGCTTCACACATAAAAGATAGATATTTGCTGTCACGGGGTTTTTTGCAGAAGGCAGAATTTTTTCCTATTTACTTGGCAATTATTGTTATATTTTGGACACTTCACACAATATCTATAAATTATAGCCTATGTGCTATTCTGATATATAAGAATAGCACATAGAGTAAAGTTTCATTAAAATCCATTCAGTTGTTTATGCTTGAAAGACTCCCAAACATCCTCACAAACTTTCACGTTTATAATATATTTATATTAGGATTTTATTTTTCATTTTTCAATGTGTACGTAACCTTACAATTAAAAGTAGTTAATGCTTATCTAAAATTATTTAAATGAATGACAACGTGTGAAATAAAAAAACCTCATTCTTATGAGTCATTTCATTTGCATCGTTGAAAATCTTGAGCAATACTAAAAAATTCGTTTAAGTGGAAAAGTATGAAAAATATCAGTCACATCTTCACATTATAAATAGAAATTAACGCATGGTTCCTAATATTAGGAGATTGTAAACTCAAAATAATTCAACATATCTCAGTTTACGAGAGAAAAACGCAGATTGAATCAACTTAACAATTCAGAGAGGATATTAAATAAATAGCTAGAAAACTTAAGCTCATTAAAATTAATATGTGTGTGTGTTTTCAGTTTAATATCCCTGTAAAAGTCATATTACTCCGCGTTTGATAGCGTTTAATAAAGTGACATATGAACATTTTATTAAATATTTTTATTAGATTTTTCTTAATGAATTGTTAATCTTTTTGACCTTCCTATATTAATTTTGCATAGAGGTTATATTAGTTTTACTTAAGTTTGCTCTTTGGGAGTTAATTTTCATATAATGCATTCCTCTCTTAAATATCTTTTGAACTTACGGTTATTTATATTAGTATGTTATAATCCTCTGAGCTTTTATTTGTAAAGGATCATTAATATGAGAGTGAATTTCCATGACTAAGTTTATAATTGAAGTTTAAGTTTACTTTAAACTGAGGTAGTCACATTAGGCCTTGGTCCTCATGGGCTGTTGTGCCACTGAGTTCAGTTCAGTTCAGTAAGTTTACTTTTATGGTAAAAGAAAATATAACAAAATATTTTTATTTAGGTTTTGTGTTTTGATTTCTTTAAAGAAATTCAATAATTGCTTTTTTTTGGTTCAAAAGCATATTTATTTCACATTACTTTCTCTAGAATCAAGATTTTGTGTATGGAATCTTACAGCTTTTTGTTCAGAATACAATTCTATTCTAAGAATTTTAATGATTTGTGAATTATTATCCGTAACTTTTTAAATACTTTAGCAACAATTTAATGTAATTAAAATGATTCGTTTAAATCTGAATTTATTTTTTTGAGATAATTTTATTTTATTAATGGAACACACCACTTTTTATAGAAAATACGTCGTCTGAAAAAAGAGTTTAATGATTCCTCTTCCAAAGTTTATTTATATATACACAAATTTAATAAAACGAAATTTATATAAACACCGTTTTGATATTTATTGACATTAAATATTTTTTCTCCTTTTTTAATTTGCTGGGATTCTGTACAGTTTTTGTTTAAGAAAATAAAACCTACAAAAAATTAATTTGAGCTGCGACAAAAATTATTTTACTGCATTTTAAAATGTCGTTCTTACATTCTTTATAATAAAGAAGTTTTACGACATTGAGAAACTATTTGAATGAAAAAAACATTAAATAGTAAGAATATTTGTTAAATAATGTAATTTGGGTGTATAAAACTTTTCTTAGCTCTTGAATTTAGTTTAATTAAAATTTACAAACAATACAAAATATGCAAGCCTCATTTTATTTCTCCACTGAAAAATCTTGCGCTGCATTTCTAATTGAACTTAAGTAAATTATTTTGTAATAGCGGAATTTTTTGATTAATGACATTATTTTACGAATTTTTAAATCAAATATTTGCAGAGATTTTAGTAACAAAGAAACGCACTAATTCTTGAGGTTTGATACTTTTTAACTTTGATTACTATAATTTTTTCTTTAAATTATCACGTGTGTTTATTTTTAGTTTGTTGTTTTTGTTTCATCGACGGACCAACCACGCTTATTTCTTTTTTACTTTTTTTTATTTAACCACACAACATATATCACATAACATAGATATGCTATTTACAAGCGCAGCAAATTTTAAGTAATTTTTATTGTGAGCTTCGATTATTAGAGTCCTATATTAATGCTCACGTCTGAGTATTAAAGAGAAATTTGCTCGTCTATCTAGTTCCACAGAAAGTTCTCAACTGCCGGCACAGCGCGGCAAGCAAGAATATTTGCATTTGTGCGCATGACGTTGGCGCGCATGCGCCAACAATGTGTTTTGTACTTAATATTGAGATTAATTCAAATGATGGAAAAGTATACAAACAATTTTGAGAAATTCAAGGGGCAGTTGAAAGCAGTATTCATAAGCTCGTTTACGAACAGTTTTAAAAGCATTAATAATTTATTTGAGAGGTTTTAACTACGAAAAGACCAGTTTGTATGAATTATTTCCATTCATAGATACTTTTTCAAATTTTTTTTATGTATTTCTCCCACATCTCAAATTTAATTTCCAACTCAATAAATTTCTACACAACAATAAAACGGATCAAAAAGCATTTGTATTAAGACAAAAAAACGAAAACTCAATAAAAGATTGTATAGTGCTTTTAAAAAAATAGTCACAAAGAAACAAAATGAAGAAAAAATATCAGAAAAAGACAAGGTAAAGAAGAGGGAAGGGAAGGAGATGAAGTCATGGACGCAGTCTACAAAAAATCAAAACAAAGACACTGGTATCTAGCTTCATAAAAGCAGAAACTCTTTGTTGATTAACGTAGTAAGAATAGTTGAATTTATGTTTAAAAAATAAAGAACTGTACACTATCAAAAGATTCTAGTCAATTACTTTGTAAAAAATATTATGAAAATAATTGTGAAATTATAATCACAAATATAAAAATAAAAGTTAAGTTATGAATATGAGCAAGAAAATGAAGGCAGATAATTATTACAAATAGGAAATTCATAATAATAAATATAAAAAGATGTTTTCCTAAAAATTTTTAAAAATGTTGCTCACTGTAATGGGAATGCTAGTTAAAAAAGAAATGTGCGCGTATGATGTAAAACAATAATGAAACAATTTCTGTAAGTAAAACAGAGTTAGGAAAAGGGGAGATGCAAAAATTAAATTAAATTCACTGAATATCGAAACGTTGTGTAAGTTCATTCTTTAGTATTAGTTTTGGTATTCAATTTTTTTATAAAGGTTTTTTTTATAATTTTTATTTTATTTCCTGTTATTTTACATCCGTAGAAATTTTGCACCCTAGTACTTCTAATGATATTTTACTAACTTTTTTCTTCCGCAATTTTTTAAAGTTTAAATTGATCTACGATGACATTTTTGATAAATTAAAAATAAGATGATCAAAGATCGTATGGAATAGCAGCGCTCATTAAATTCATATGGGTCTATAAGTCCTCACGTGATGATGGTTCACAAATAAAGGAATGTAGACTCTATTTCAATGTTTTCTGCACGAAGCTACAAGCAGAATAGCGAAACAGTAGATCAGGGGTCGGCAACCTTTTAGCTGTGGCGTGCCAAATCAATCTAGCAATATGATTCAGCGTACCACAGTAAGACATTTTTGAAACAATTCGATTCTCGTGATAATGCATGCAGAGTTAGAGAATATAGGTCAATAATGTTGTTGTTGTTGTTGACTAATTCCTCCTGTCTAGCCGCAGGCTAGACCAGGTCCATGAGCCCAAGAGTCCTCAGGAAATCGTACACCAAAAGAGGACTGGAATAGATGTCCTCCCTTTCAAGTCCTGCACAAAACAAAAGATGATCTGGAGTTGCCTGTACCAAATTGCATTTAGTACAATTCTCGTAAATTTTCTGGCCTAAGTTAAAGGAAAGGCCTCTAATGTGTCCACTTGCAAGCCTACTAATAGTTGTTTGGACGACTCTATCCGCCTTGATGGAAAGGGCACCACCTGGGGCCTGCCTATTATACCAGGGGTGAGTCGGAGGAGTCTTCCATAGTTCTTGAATCAAAGATTTCGTTTTAGAAAAATTTCCGAGAAAGTCAAAGTTCTTCTCGACATTAAATTTTCAGTGACACCTTCCTTGGCTAAAAGGTCAGCTGTGTCATTGCCAAAGAGACCAATGTGAGATGGAATCCATTGGAAGTAAATCTCATGTTGCTGGGAAAGTTCTTTAAGATTTTTAAGAATTGAGACCGATGTTTTGTCTCCAACATTTGTCCAGTCGCTAAGGTGTTGGATAGCACTTCGGCTATCACATAATATCCATATTTCATCAGGAGATGTCATCATCTCATGAGGTCAATAATGTAGATATATTTACAGTTTATAATATATTAATTTGCATCATTTAAAGATATTTCTTAACATTGTAGTAAATTGCATAGAACAACTATTTCTTCAACAAAAGTTAAAAATTTAAAATTGTACACATATTTTAAAAATATTTATTAAAATATGATTTTACACAAAATATAAGTATTTTCCTTCATTACAGTTGAATGAAACATAAATACAAATTTTGTTGCAAACGTACTTCTAGCAGCGCTTTACCTTTATACAGCAAAAAAAAAAAAAAAAAAAAAAAAAAAAGAAAAACCACACCAGGAAAATATATAATTTGTGACTTTCAATTTGATACAGTTTTGAGCATTCGGTTGTTAAACAATTTCTTTGCGTGCTCGAAATGTTTTTCATTTGAGGCAAGATTTTTTACTTAGATATGTAGAACCAAATGTGGAAAGCAGGATATATGCAATTTTCTTTCTTGAAACAATTAAATCTCTTGAGAAATGATATTCAATAATTCAGAAAACAGCCGTAAATTTATCTTTAGAGTTATCTTTCAGATTTTTTCATGATTCCGTAAATGTCCATAATTCTGAAGAGATGTTTGTCAAATGAAGTCCATTACAGATTTATCAACTTCCATCCACTCAAAAAGTGACAGATTGGTTAAGTAGTGCAGAGTGCCACTTCGAATTGTACCACGTGCCACATATGGCACGCTTACCATAGGGTAATATGCAGTAGACCAGTGATTCCCAAAGTGGTCTATGTAGACCCCCCAGGGGTCTATGATAACCTTCAAAGGGTTCACGTTAACGAAAAAATAATTTGGGGTCCATGAGATGTAAATGGAGGTCTACGATAGAGGCTCTCATTAAACCAGAACGAGAATTTAATTTTAAAAGGAAATTTAATCAAGTGGAAACCAGATTAATTATTTAAAGCTGTCTTCGGCTAATGTTAAAGAATATGAGCCAAATTCGGAATATTTTTTCAGATAAAAAGTACTCAAACATTAATACTATATTCTGGCTTCACTATCCTGTAGAGAATCACTTATTTTATCATAATACTCATTTTTATCCGAGTTGATACATATTTTCTTTTATAAAATGTGTTTTGCCTTTTTCTCCAATACCGTAATGATAAAAGATTTGTCCTTCACATGTTAAAAGGAAACATGGATAATTTATGAAATAATTTGAAAATTTAAAAACACTATATTATAAACAAATGCATCAGTTACAATGTCACAAATTTTATAAAAATTGAGGCATTTTTTCTGTCCGAAAATATGCTCCACGTTAAGTTTACACTGTCTTACATATGGCGAAAACAGCCTTAACAGATTTATTTACTAAATTAAATGAGATTAATTTGATGTTTCAATGCGACACTATAAATTTTATTAAAACAAGGACCCCATTTCAGCCTTTCTTGTGCCAGAATTAAGCTAAAGGAGTACAATGATGGACGTTGTAAATTTTCCCTGTTTCTTAATTGTCACAGAAAATCTAACGGAAAAAAGACGTTTTAATCTACGTTCAACATTTAAATGCTCTTTTTTTTAGATTTTGAAACTAGGTTTGAAAAAGTTTTGACTATCGTAATACCACAGTAGGCGATGAATTCATTTGGTCACTTTGAAACAAAAAAATGTTACATTCCAAGAACTAGGAACTAACGAAGATCTTAAAGTTCAAAAACGGATGTCAATAATTTTGGCTTTAAAAAAATATACTTGTTATTTATTTCATATTATGGAATATCTTGAGAAAGTTTTTAATTGCTTTTGCGATTGAGAAGGAGTTACAGTGCGTTTGCCAATCTCCAAAAGAAAAAACAAAGAAAGGTGAAAAGACTGGATACTTATAACCGAGGAGATATTTAGGGTTAAACCTGACAAGAGTGAGGTCAAATGTTGAAAATTTGTTATTGCATCCCCAGATTCATCCCTCCCACCAAAAGCATTTATTTGTTACTCAGTTACATTATGTAACAGTTATTTTATGCATTAGTTAAATTTTAATTTAATTAACTAACACGTGCTTTCTTAAGTTTTAAATACCATACTTTAATACAGTTAAAAATTTAAATCTTTTAAAGGAAGTAGCTTTATACCTGCTGTCAAAACACATTTAAGTCGATGAATTTGCAAAAACTTAATATTAGGTAAATAGGGGTCTACCCCAAACCGAAAAACCTGTGAAGGGGTTTATGAGGCAAAAAAGTTTGGAAATCTCTGCAGTAGACTGTTGAATACAAAGCTCTAAATTCAGATATAATGATTAAAAGAACAATAGCAACTACAGAAAAAGTCAGTATGGTTGGACATTGTAGAAATAAAATATATGTGTGTGTTTATACATATACAAAACTAGTTAATCAGATATTTATGTAATTATTATAAATCTAATAAAGCTAAACAATAAAAAGAAATATTAAAAAAGACAGTATAATCCTTTAAGACCCAAAACGCATGATCGGGCGAGTTAGATATTCTTATACGTTTTTACGTTTTTGCTTCTGGAATAGTAGTAACTAAGGAAATCCGGGATCCCCCAACGATTGAGCTGGTATGCAGAAAGCGTAAAGTATCACTTTTTATCAACAGACGATGGTTGTGGTCCATGTGTTACTTTCATCCGGCAAATTCAGCTTTGTTTTCAAATACAACGAAAACACGTCTTCTTTTTATCTGTCGTAAAAAGGTAATTATCGATACATTTCTAATTGCTTGTATACAAATTTTTGTATTAATGTTTAAATAATTGTAAAATAGAAGAAATATTAACTGCACTTTATTAATGTTTTTTGTAAGACTCGGGATTTTGCACGATCGTACGGGTTGGGCGTTACTTGACTCACTGCAGCTATAAAGGTTAGCTCTTGACATTTGATTTTTCCTTTTTGTTTCAATAATGTTTAAAGAAGCCTCAATAAAAACGCGAAATATATTATTATATAATTAAAACCATATTTTCTCAGGGGTTACCTTGGACGTGTCCCGTTTTTTCTTTCTCTGGCTCTTTTTTGCAATTAATGTTCTCTCTCGCACATTTGATGAGGGGTATGACATTTTCATCCTTTACACAGATTTCTGCATCCATATCTCTTCCCGCCTCACCACTAAAAGAGATCTGGGTTTTCCGCTGGGAGTTTGTATGGCATGGCTGAAAAATATTATATATTTATTTTTTAATAATAATATTTTCTCATACAATTTATTATTTTTCATGGAATATTGTGCTAACTTTTAACCAAAAGTTTTTTCAGATGTCTCAAAGGAGAAAAATTCTCGCACTAGAAGAAATTTGCCAATGGATGAATAAATGAAATCGAACTTAGATCAGAACTTCGTGATCTCTCGGATGATGACAAAACTGAGAACAAAATATATGAATCACGTATACTGGAAGCAGAATCAAGTTCAGATGAGAGCAATGAAGAAAAACATGATATAATGTGAAATAGAAAGACAATTTTGAATCATTTTTTACCATAAAGGTCTCTTGAGCCCATTCATTTTATTGTTTAGCTGTTGTAAATTCTTGGTTTCTGTAAAAAGCGATACAATAACAAATAAAATTCCTCCAAAAATCAAAGTAGATCTCTTAAAATTTAAGTTAGAGATAGTTGAAGCGCGTTAGCAGCCTCTTCATTTACTAACAAAAGTATTTTAACTGATGATGAAGATAATAGCGTTGTAATTCCACTTGCAAAAAGATCGAGAAGTGTTATAATACACCTGCTATATATGCCATGCCTTTCATCCTAGCCACTTCAGGATAAAAGGCTTGACATGTAGAGCCATTTTCGATGTGTTGATGACATTTCAAGGCCTGTCATGATTTGAAATTTACGAAAGCAGTTCGAAAATATGTTGTGAAAAATGCAATGTTTATTTATACTTGTCAAAAACAAAACATGTTTTAAAAGATTTTCACTGAAAATAAATAATAAGTTAATAAAAGAATTAGTTATGCATCATTAATTTCCCTATTTGTAACAATTTTAGTTGAATTAAAATATTGTTTCTTTTACCAACTGGAGCTTAACTCGTAAAATTTCATAGGTGACCTGTTTCATAGATAAAGACCAACCCGCACGATCATGCGAGTACTGTCTACGTTCCAGGGGGAGGACCGGGAATTTTTTTATTACTTTTGATATTAATAACCAGAAGAATTTACTATTTAACCCTCTAAGTGGATACCTTCCTCCTGAAAAGTTATTCCGAAAGCGTTAACTCTTATTTTGAAGTTCGCTTTAAAAATGCAACAGACTTCTTTCCTTTCCCCTTTTAGAACTTGGGAGGTCGAACGGGGACAATTTTATGACCTAGTTCGGTTCCTTTGTCAAGTAAGAACCAAGAGATCAATCGTTTACAGCTAGCTGTTAAGTTGCCTTGGGCAATCTTGTATGAAAGCTGTGTGGAATTCGGTGTTTCTTTCTCCTATATGTTCAGTCACAATAAAATTAAAACAAAATGAAGGGTAAAAAAAGGAAAAATGAAATAAATAGTATGTTAGAAGTTGAAAAATAATTATATTTTCTTCAAACAAAATTTATTTTTCTGTCATTTTTTAAAAATTAAAAAAAAATTTTTTTGGTATTGCGATTTGAACCAGAAAAAAGCATCCTGTATTCATTTTTGAATATGAGAGTAAGAAAACGCGCTCACTTTCCTGTTTTTTAAAAAAGTAATGAGGTAAAAAGAGCAAAGGCCCTATCTCATTTTTTAAACAATAACACAATAAATGGTGCATCCGGTGATATACATACGATGATTATATTTATGAAATAAAACTGATCTTTCTCTATTCAGTTATATTTTTAATTTAAAATAGCATAAAAAAGGATTTCAATACTTTTAATTTATTTTAATTAAAATCATATAAAAGATATTTTTATGTTAACTGAATATTTTTCGGAAAACATTTAAATTTTCCTTCCCCAGTGTTCTCCTTTTCGAACTTCTTGTATTAAATAAAAATTCCTTTTCTACATCGGCATTTGTGATGGACATAACACACATTCAGTCAATAATTTTTAATTTTAATGGGGGATATACTTCTTCAAATGCGCATGACAGTACTTCTAACCATTTTCTACTCAAGTTAAATTTCTTATCTTTCTGTTTCTTTTATTGCAAGGAAAAATGTCACACATCGATAACTACATTTTCACATAATTCAGTCATTACAAATTCTATTGTGAGAAAAGTTCTCCTAATTAATTTTTGTCTTTCAAAACAGTACACTTAAAACAATTTTGTTCAGTGAAGTTAACCGACAGTTCCACAATGTATTCATACCAAATTTTAAAAACAAATTTAACACTTGGAAATGTATCCTGTATTAAATTTTTAAATATACACAAATATTTCCTGCTGTAGGGAAGATATAGTATGAGATGTGGTGTGCGGGGTTGTGAAAGAATGTTTTCGTACGTGTAGACTATTTTTGAAAATTTAAATATCACTGAAGCTGATCATATAACTGCAAATGAGCCTTATTTTAATGTGTGCTGGTATCAAAGTAAAACACTTTACAATATTAAACAGCCTATGGGTTTATACTCAATATCAAACTATTCGCAAACTGGCTTACAACTTCTATTCAAATTGTAAAGAAACTGAAGTATAAATATATCTTACTGCTGTCAAAAATATTCATATGTAAGTATCCTATTCCTCCACGTATTTCAGTACATTTTAAAAACTTTAGCTGAATGCAATTTTTTATGTTTATAAACGAGGCATAAAAGCTCACACAGTCGTAAAAATGTCTGTATCATTTTTAAATATACTACTATAAAACGTATATGGATTGTAAGATCAGTTGTAAAACCTAAAAGCTTTTAGAGGAGCTAAAAACATGTAATTTTGATTGATCAAATTTTAATATAATACATAAATATACATGTTATTAAGCAAATACATTTGAAAAATCAAACTTCCTTCTGAAATAAACGTAATTGAAAGAAAAATGTTTAATTGCAAATGAGTGGAAATACATGTTTATCTAAGGGGTATCCCCAAAGTGAGGTAATCCTCAAACTTACGACTTAAACTCAGTGGCATAACAATCCATGAGGGCCAGGAACTACTGTGCCCATCATAATACACGTGACCATTAGACGCTGAGGTGCATGAACAGATGTCCCGATTTGGTGGTCTGTCTGAAGAGAGACCTTCAGTGTTTAAGACCCGAAGCAAGCTTGGTACTCATTTATTGACTCAATGTATGGGGATGAAAGGCAGAGTCGACCTTGCGCAGCCCGTTAAGAGAACCCCAGACCTGTGGTGTGGAAGCACTATACACTACCACTCGATCCTATTCGGGGAAAAAATAAATTTAATGTTAGAATCTTATATAAATCCCTAATGAATGAGGGAGTCCAAACTTTTTTTTCATGTAAACTGTTTAGACGGAAATGGTTAATTATGAACATTTCACAAGTTGCATAAATTAAAATTAACCGTTATAGTTTACATAAATTTTTAAGGGAGCAAAAAAGGTGTATTACGGCTGCACGAATTAATTTTAAAAGGAATAGGGTTACGAAAAAGTAGTACAAATCTATCTAAAGTAGGGTTGGTTACCTTACATATTGTCAAACACAACAATGCATTGGAAGCCAATTCCACAATTCGTTGTTATAAAAATGTATGGAAAATTACAAGATTTATTTTTGCATTTGTAATTTATATATATATAATTTTTCCTGGGAACTTTAAAAGCTAGAGCGGCATCCATCAAAACCGCGGTTCTCTCTCTATTTTTCCAGATCGCCCCTGACTAAGCCGGCTCTGCCATAGTAAGTGAAAATGCCGGATTTTGTTTGTCAAGATCATTTTATAGCAGACTGCATTTTTCATGTATTTTAGATGGTCGTTTTATATTTTCTACATCAATATCTTAATGTCTGAATTTAAAATTACATAAAATTCTTTGACATTCGCATCAATGACCATGATAATTTTTTATTAGTATATGAATGTGTCATCAAACGATTACATGACTAATATTAACATATATTATTTTAACCATTTAATTAATATTAAGTATAACACACACACATAACGCAGACAAATTTTCTGAACTTTAAAATAAATATTCTCAGTCTTGCTTCTATGTAAGAATTTATTGTAATTGTATATTCATCAATTTTTTTAGTATATTTTTTGCTCTTAGCATGCAGTTTTCAACTGAATTGTATGAAATCCTCTAAAAATATTAAAAGATACCAAAGAAGCTATATAATAAAAAATTTGAAATTTTTATTATACTCAAACAATTGCTAAAACTTATGGTAAATAATTTTTAACTGCGCGATGCATTTTTTTTTCGAAATTTCAAATGGAATTTCTAACATAAAAATTTCTAGCTTTATACGGTCGAGATTTCAAAAAATATCGAGATTTTAATTACTTATTCAGTTAGCCTTTAAAAGATAAAGTGGCCGCGGTAGCCGATGGTATAGGTATACCGGATCGTGGCTTGCCTGGTCACGAGTTCGATCCCAGTACCACTAAAGACCCGCCGTGTAGGGCAGCGATGCACGTTAAATCTGTCGAGAGCTGAAACGTCCTCCCGTTGGTGTGGTGTGGTAGTTAGGAGAGAGGGGTGCCAGCTCAGGTGTCGTCCACGTCACTTGACCATGGTTCAAAATTACGTGGTCCGTCGCCAAAAGCCCGCGTGTAGCTGAACAGTGCGACGTTAATATTAAATCAATCAATTAAAAAAGATAAATGTTGAGGTATTTTGTATAAATAGATATTTTTGAACAATAATTCGAATGTTTTTGAATAGCTCGAATTTAAAATTGATTTTTATGTTTATTTATATGCATAAATATCTGATGTAAATGTTTCCGTATATTTTTGATTACCATTTATTCAAACATTCAAGTTATAAAAAAAAATGTGTGAAAATCTTCATTCATGTTGTCTTTGATGTAAACTGAAGTTCAAGCACTTAAAATTCAAGTATAATTTGGTGTATTTTAACAATATATAACTAGGCACTGTACTTAAACTTCCCTAAACACTTGGGCTTTGAAATCTAAAAAAAAACCTAATAAATCTTAATTAGTTTTTTTTCGTTATTATTTTTCATCAAAGTGTAAGAAAATGTTTCACATGATTTGATGAAGTTTAAATTTATTCATTTTTAGTGGTTGGAAAATTGAAAAGGTTTCAAATTTTAAAGAGTTTGGTGTTTTATTAATTTTTTCGGTATCTTATAATAAAATAATCATGTTTCAAAAACTGAAAGCTTTGATTAAAATAAGAAAAATGAAGCGAAAGAATATACTTAAAAAAGATATATATAATTTGTCTAACTATATAAAATAGCAGACTGCACTGACACGCCCCAACTTGTTACAGTTTCAAATTAATATGAAACCAAAAGGGAATTGTAACATATTTTACTTATGCTTTGGGGCTTTTCAAAACTTTTAAAATGCGAGGTAACAAATAAACACTTCCTGGTGTCTAAAGAAATTTCCCCGGATTTTTACGATTGCCCCAGGATCAAAACATGGGGTTTCCTGCGAACCATAAAACTTCCTATCAGTGTCCTGCTGTGTTGCTTCCACCGTCCCCAATTATCTTTCAAGATGTTAAACCTTTAAAAGGGGGAAAGGATTTCAGAAAAGTGCGGCTAATCCGCTTTTGAAAACGTTACTTGAAGGCAGAAAAATCCGTGCAGTGCATTTTCGAAGCATCTTTACACCGACGGAATTTTCCGTGCTATCCGCTTAGAGGGTTAAAGGTAAAAATAATTCGGGTCTTAAAGGGTTGTTCTCATTGATTTTCAGTCCCATCGTAGGACCTCTTTCTCTAAAGATAAGAAGGCCTATCTTAATTCTGTGCGTAAAATAAAAACTAGACCTCACAAACAAATGAACAAAGCCTTATTTATTCTCAGATCGTTATTCAACTTTTTTTTGAAAATTCGGGTTGATTCAGATCGTTCAGAAAATTCAGACTTGTTGAATTTAATCACTCAGTTACATGTGATGAGAATAAAATTAAAAATTGAATGAATGTCAGTTATTCAGAAACATTTTTTAAAAGACTCGCGAGAATTCAAAAGAACTCGCGAAAGAAATTATTTTTAGAACATAAAAATATTTTTAAAGTAGATTTTATTGTCCTAAAGGGAATCCCAGATTTACGTGAAGTGAAATAAAGAACGGGAAACTTTTCTCGGGAATAAATTTTGCAATTACTTTTTTCTTCTCAAAATTCCAAAGAGGAAAACATTTAAATCCTTCGATTCAAGAAACTTTTCTAAATCTAGACATTTTTTATTTTAAGATTGAAAAAGAATAAAACCTTTCCTAGATCATAGAGAGTTTCTTTCCTAATTGATTGAACTCTCGAAAAAAAGTTTTAGACGGAAGGAAAAAATCGTACGAGTTGAGTTGAGTTGCAAGTGTGGTAAAATTTGTAGTGGTCCAGGGAAAAAATCCCTTGCAGGCACTGCAAGCAGCTGTGATGAATCGGAAGATTTGGTACATTTGTATATGTACTTTCTGTCTCAATTTTTGATCTTTTGGTATCATGTTCCAATCCGCGAAATCCTCTCGAGTTGGAAAGGAAAAAATAAAATAGTTTTTCATCATCTTTTTGAGAGAGAGAGAGAGAGAATGAAAAAGAATATTTTGTGCAAGGAAAAAAGTTCCATGGCTTAAATAAAATACATCACAAATTGTTGCGTATTTTTTTCTTTATAGATATGTTATCTCAAAATTTTATTTCTAAAAAGATTATTAAAATCAAAAGATCTCATACATTGCAATGTAAAATATACATACTTGCTATTATTTCTCTTAAAGCTTAATAGTAAACTTGCTATTTACTTTTTACTTGCTATTACTTTTAAGCATTTGTATTTTTCTTTCTTACATTTCATATTATTTCTTTAAAAAAAAAATCAGTTTTTAGGTATTTTTAAAGAAGAAACATATTAGCAGCCAAAGTTACAATTGCATGCGAAACTATTCATTATTCTCTCTCTCCCTTTTCCCCCTTTAGGTGTGGCACAAAAAAAAACGAGACTGGTCCAATGAATCATTGTACGTACAGAATAAGTTCTCCGAGACATTATAATCTTCAAAGTAGTTCCCTTCAGCATTCACACACTTCCGCATTCGGTGTTGCTATTGCTATTGAGTTATGAAATGAGGTTTTTGGAAGACTCTTCAGGAGATTCTCCGTTTTTGCTTGAACCTCTTCAATTGAGGTAAAAGGGATTCCCTTTAAATAAGATTTAACTGTAGGATATATAAAAAAATCGCATGAGACCAAATCAGGTGAATAAAGAGGATGCCCCATCACAGTAATGTTTTTACTGGTCAGAAACTGCTTAACAAATAGGGTCGTGTGAGCGGGTGTATTGTCTTGGTGCAACATCCATCCATCACTCCCTAATTCTGGCCTTTTCCCTTAATTGTTTCACGAAATCTTTTTAGTACTTCAATGTAGTAGTGTTGATTAGCAGTTTGACTACTGATGGGAGGGGGAACCCACTCATATCATGACTTTTGACTATGTTTTGGTCTGTAATCGCTGACCTTTGGCACCCAGCCCGTTCATCATCTTTCACACTGTCCCTTCCCCTGAAAACCTCTTATACCATTTAAACACTTGAGCACGAGACAAAATTTCATCTCCATAAGCATCGATTAAAATTTGAAATGTTTTCGTGGCTGATTTCTTAAGTTTCACAAGAAACTTGATGTTGATTCGACAATTTTCCGGCATAACACGCATTCACTTAACGGCGCCGTACTCTCAACTGGTCACACGGATAGAGGAGGAGCATGGGATGACGTCATCAAAACAGTTGTTGCCAACTTCACTCTTTTTCAAGCTACACACTCAGTCTCTTTTCTATGTCTTACTTTGAATTTCAGATGTTGAAGGAGGAAGATGCAATTTTACCATCTGGATATATTTCAATATTCTGAATTTTTTTAATTTAAATTTAGATGTTGCCGGAAATAAATAATATTTTTTATTAAATTATGTTTAATAATAAGAATACACACTTATTACTATAATTGTTAGAATGCATATTTGTTTCCTTCTATTAGGAAAGAACGGATATATATGCTAAGTATTGTAGTAGTGTTGGCCGGTGTTGGTTTACTTCGATTTAGTGAAAACGTCTTCAGAACTCATTTTCATTCTTTTATTTTGAAGCATACATCGATAGCTTATAACACAATTGCGGTACATTGAATAGAGAAACTTTCGACGATCACCAAGCGAAGGAGACAACAACAAGTAGCAGCGGCATGTTGGAGGACACAACACAAAGACAAAGAGCTGAAGTTATTTACATTCTTACATGAAGCCAAGCAGACAAAGAGAGGGCGATTACACAAGATTTTTGTTATACCAGTAGTGCAAGTGCGTGATTATTAAAAAATAGTAGTTCTGATTGGATAGAATGGGCGGGAGAGGGATTTCGGACTAGCCGATTACGATTAAGATTATAGTGCTATTTTTTAAACCAAAGAAAAAAAGTTTGTTTAAATATTAGTACAAAGAGTTAATAAAAAGGATACTAGAGGGAATCTATATATATAAAGGAGAAAAGCGACTCATTCACTCACTGACTAATCACGATATCTCCGGAACTATTAAACCAACAGATTTTAAATTTGGTAGGCAGGTTCTCTTCATGGAGTAGACATCAGTTAAGAATGGATTTGGAAAGATTGAACCCCAAGGGGCATTACGGGAGTTTAAGGGGCGTTATAGATAAGTATTTCCATTATTAAACTATTAGATGTACGGATAGATGACTAGGCGCCACCTATAGATGGCTCCACCATCTATCTCCAACTCTACAATTTACGTATTGAACTGAAGTGGAGGGGAATTTTCTCCAGTTCCCTGTACTCGTGATTCAGCCCACAAGAATTTCGGACCCACTGATTTAACGAGCACATACTCCGTGTGTACTCGGACAGAATTTGATTGAATCATTTAAATTAAACAAAACAAAAGATAACACGAAAATTAAATACTATTTTATAAATTCTTATATAAGAGTATAACTATTAAATATATATAGATGATGCTATATTATCTCTGAGTCATATAGTATCCTATATAATCACCTTAAATTTTTCAGAAATTTTTATTTTTACCTTAAAAATTTTTTTTTTAAAACACTAAACTCATTTGTACAAAATTTGTAGCATCTTTTTTATTTAGTGTTATATCTGTAAGTATATTTACTAAAAATGCATTTCAGGACATTAAACTGTAAATAAATAATTTGAGTTTAAATATCAACAAAATCAAAAATGCATTAAAATGGTACATTCTAAGTGAAATAAATTTTATAGTAGTATAAATATTCTTCTTTTTCAGCTGAATCCCTAGTCTCAAACGATATTTTAAACTGTTTTAAAAACTATGTATCTTAAACATTAAAATAATTTAAATGTCAAATTTATAAACTATATAACAATATTAATACTCCTTTAAGATAATTCTTATTAACTGTTGCTAAAGAAAAAATATTTTAAAGGAAAGAAATCATGGTTTTATTTATTCCATTTTCTGTTTGTACGAATGATAATTTTATTTCTTAATTCTTTCCCTTCATGAAGAATAAAAGTAAATGGTTTTTCTACGTAAGAGCAAATCATCTGCGTTTTAGAAAATTCACAGTGGGATGGCTAAAAGTGTCAGATTTGAATTGTGTTATTAATAATTAAGTTCATAAGCGAATCAGATGAAAAATAGAATATGGAACGTCTTGGTTAAGTAACAAACTTTTAGATATCTATTTCCTTTCCACATCTTACTTTAAGAATCGTGTTTTCATGGATAGAAATTTTATTTAGTTTAATGATGCATATTGTGGAGTAGAAAATGCATTTTATTCATCTAAACCAGGGCTGTCCAACCCGCAGCCCGGGGGCCGCATGTGGCCTGCCTTGAATTATTTTGCGGCCCGCGAGATTCTTTACAACTTTACGAAATTCGACTCTACTTTGTACAATATATTTTGTTTAAAGAGGTTTTTTTTTGTAAAAAATAAATCCCATAACTGTTATTATTTTATCACGTTGCTTCTGTTACATCGCATCTTTTTTCCTAAATTGAAATTTATCAAACATAAATCGTTCTCAAACTTAACGCATGAAAATCTGCCACATCAATTACGATACGTAAATACACATGCATTGAGATCGACTTGCAAAAATTAAGAGAAAGAGTTGAGAAACAGATATCTCACTAATTAAATAAATTAAATATTATTATTATATTATATATTTTTATACATGAAAAGCAATGAAAACAATAATTATGTATTTGTCTGTTTTAAATTTTTACTCCAACAAATGTTTATAATGGATCCGAATTTAATATTCTGATACATATTTTTATATGCGGCAAGCGGGATTGTGTGTGTAAAGTTCATCCGAAGTGGCCCATGAGGTCATTTGGGTTGGCCACCTCTGATCTAAACCACTAAATACTTTCACTGAATTATAACTAATATAATTGAAATCAACTGAGAGTCTGTGAAATTAATTAATAGAAATAATTGTTTTCTTTCTTATTTAGATGTGGGAAATTTCGAGTACTTTACGCAAAAATTATTCAAAGCAAGATCAGGTCACTTATGTTATTGTTTGTTCAAAAAGTCAGGAATTTTCATCACAACATTATTATTTTAATAATGAATACATTTTATATCACTGCTTTACTATGCTATTTTTTCATGCATTGTGGAAACTATAATTTATTCAATGATCTCAAATCTATTTTGTGCACGTTTGTCCAGTAATACAACCTTTGGCAATAAAGTTCGGTGAATAGCCCTGTAAAAGTAATGACTTTCATGACGTAGAGATCCGCTACAAAATGGGGTTTTGAGAAAATTGACTTCCAAGTGGCGTTGCGGGGCTCAAAGGGCATTCTACGAAATTATTTCAATTTTTAAACTATTAGACGTAGTCTTGAAATTTGGTAAGCGGATTCCTTTCATAGAGTAGAGATCCGCTACAAAATGGGTTTTGTAAAAATCTAACCCCAAGTGGAGTTGTGGAGAATTAAGTGCGTTATAGGTAATTATCTCTTTTCTTAAACTATTAAGACGTAAAATCTTGAAATTGAGTAGGCAGATTCCACTCATTAAGTAGAGATCTGCTACAAGATGGGTTTTGGAAAAATCGCTTCCTAAATGGCGTTGCGGGGGCTTAAGGGGCGTTATAGATAAATATTACCATTTTTAAACCATTAGACGTACAATCTTAAAATTTGGTAAGCGGATTCCTTTCATGGTGTAGAGATCCACTACAAAATAGTTTTGCGGAAAATTGATCCCCAAGGGTCACTGAGGGGGATTAAGGAGTGTAATAGATAAATATTTCCGCTTTTCAACTAATAGACCCACCTGCTTGAAAATTAGAAGGTATGTTCCGTTCATTGAATAGATTTCTTTTACAAAGAGTTTTGCGAAAACGGTCCCCCAAAGGAGTGGGATTGCGAGGGATTAAGGCGTGTTATAGAAAAATTCCTGTTTTTGAATTTAATCCATTTACTTGAAATTTGTTGAGAACGTTTCTTTAGTTGAATAGAGTTACACTAAGAATGAATTTTACGGAAATCAACTCCAAGAGGTAGCGGGAGAGTTATTGAGGCGTATTGATAGACAAAATTCCCGTTTTCGAACTGCTAAGACTATAATAATAAAATTTGGTTTGTATGCTTCTTTTGTTGAGTTGGAATCCGCTAAGAATGCTCTCAATGAGGTATTGATAAAAATTCCGTTTTTGCTCTGTTAGGTTTAGACTTGAAATTTATCACGCATGTTTATTTTATAGAGTAGAGATCCACTGAAAGTTTCTTTGGTGGAAATCCACTTCATTATTAGGTTAAGTGAGCTCAAAAATCTTTCTACTTCTATTTTAGATATAAATAGAAATTAGATATTATAATTTGTCCTTTTTATATTAAGAGGTGAGAGTTACAGCTATAAATATATTTTTCAATACAACCGAATTCTTAATGCTAGATATCAATAATTCATATATATGTATACAGTATACATTTATACAACATCGTGAAATACCCAGTGAAGCGGGTGGGTAACGGCTAGTTATTACATATATGCATACATAAACGTTTTGGAAATGTAACGGTAAAAAAGCAGTCACCAATGGCTTAGTCAAAATAAATAAATAAATAAGTAAAAACAACAGGGCATATGCTGAGGTGATGTCTAATCTTGGGTGCCCCATAGTCAAAAAGTGGGTAGGAGTCTGAATCTGTCTGTCTCATTCTATACAGGTAATTCTGTAAATAGTCATAACCAGTGGTAAGTCTAAAGCGGACCACACTGACAGCTCTAGACAAGAAACCAGAATCTTTTGTTAATTTCTTTAGAAAGGAGCTCCATTTCTTCTATGATGTCCTCTTTAAATACAGGTTGAATATATAACCCTTTATAAGGTGCGACACAAAAAAAAATTAGCCTAAGTGTGTAGCTTGAAGAAAGGTTAGATTTGGCAACAATTGTTTTAATGACATTATCATGTTTTAATGACGCTATTCATGTGGCCAGTCTCGCCTTAATCGATAGTGCCAGTTGGGAGTACTACGTCAATGAGTGAACACGTGCATTAATGGCCGCCCGCCTGGGGAAGCCGTCTCTTCATCTACTCGACCTAAATCTGTAGGGGGTAAAGATTGATGACCCAAGCTAGCCATGAGAAATCCAATTTATTATTACCAAAAGATATTATTTATTAAGATTTATTATTACCAAAGATTAAGATTAAAAGATTTATTATTACCAAAGATAAGCCAAGTATACAGTGGGTGATCGGTTAACGAACAAATTGGTTAATGAACACTATCACGAAAGATTTTTGTGTTTGGACAACGAACACATATTCGGATAATGAACAAAACGAATTCTAACGAACACTTCTCGGCTCTGAAAAAAGAATGAATATTAAACATTTGTTATCATTTTGCACACAAAATAAGATCACTGAAAGGAGAAATGTTTAAAGCATGCTAAGTATTGATAATTACTAAAGGAAATTTGAATTAACAATGAATTTAAAGGTCATTCAATAATTATTATTATGACTAAAATCAATACACACTTGAATACTTGAATTTCAATATGAATATCAATATTTTCTGACAGCTGATAAGTTATGGGCGAGTGGATTTGCTGACATGGCGAAAAAATTAAGCGAATTCTTAATTTTTTCAAACAATGCAGACTATAAAATATAAAGGTGCCGATGACGCGCTACCACCGTAAAAATATGCGATATATGAGAAAGGACTAAAAATCGTTTTTCATCTCTCCTGAATTGTGTTGCTTACCTATTAAACTTCAAAGTTCTATAGAAAAAAATTCCAATAAAATATTCCTACAAATTAGACCATCAGGAATTAGAATTGGAGGTGAACGAGGATGACATAGAAGAGCTCATAATGGGACACGAAGATGAACTCACGACAGAAGAACTCCAAGAAATTTTGAATGAAAAACACCAAGAAACACAGCGAAATGTGTCTCATTCTGAACAAGAGGAAGACGAAAGAGAACCAATGCCAACATCTGCCATTAAAGATCTTTTGAAAAAGTGGGTGGATGTCAGAGCAATGGTCTTAGAATGGCATCCAAACCAAGCTGATGTCAGTAGGGTTGGTGATCTTTACAACGACAATGCTATTAATTACTTCCGGAAAATCCTGAAAAAGAGAGAAAAGCAATCGACATTGGACATGTTCTTCAACGCCCCATAAGCAAAATTGAAAAAGATTGACTAATGTGCAAGACTATATGTATTATTTTTTAAAAAACTTACTAAAAATTATACATTTTTTAAGATTTAATTTTTAGGGTCTCCAGAATGAATTAATCGATTTCACATAGAAGTCTATGGTGAATCGGTGGTAGATGATCGATCAGCAAAAATATTATTCAAAAATCTTATGTGTGATGAGGCATCATCCTTATTTACTTGATTTAGCCTCATGTGACTTTTTAGTTTTATTTCCTACAATTAAATTTTGCTTAAAAGGAACCCATTTTACCTCAGTTGAGGAGGTTTATGAACAAGCTGAGAATTTCCTGAAGGGGCCTTTCAAAATCCTCGTTCCAGAACTGTTACCAGCAAGGGCAGCACCGAATGCAGAAGTGTGTGAATGCTGAAGGAAACTACTTTGAAGGTTATAATGTCACGGATAATTGATTCTGTAAGTACTATGATTTATTGTGGATCAGTCTCCTTTTTTATGTCGCACCTGGTATACACCACAAATACGAAAGAATATCTGTCTGTGTCCTTTGGGATCTATTCTTGGCCAATATATCTGCTTTTTCATGTCTATACATCCAGCCATGGTTTGGGATCCACTTTAATGCAATGCAGTTCCTTCACATGTTCTTCAACACATTTTATCTTTTTTCTTCATTGCAAATCCTTGAAATCTCGTATTCACAGTGATTGGTAATCGTGAAGGTCGTAATCGGCGTCTTGGCATTAAAAAAATTGCAAATATTCTTATTTTTACACTGCTCTATCTTGTCAAAGGCTAAATAAATTATTTCATTGTAAATGAATAAAACTATTTTAAAAATCGTATTTTATGTTCCACCTTCAAGTATTTTTTAAAGTAGTTCTGTAATATTAATTTAGAGAATGAAAAAAAATAATAGAAGTTTTTTGTATTCTAATGCTTGATAAGTGAAAAAGAGTTTTTTTCTTCTTATTTTTGACATTCTTGCACTTGAAATTTCATTCATGCGTTGGAATACAACAAAAGGAGTTTTACTTCAAATTTAATACGGTCAAAGAAAACAGTAAAACAATTCAGAATTGTTCGACAGAACTATTCTAACAAAACGTCATCGAGGTAGATGTTACTAGAATCCTAATAAAATTCAGTATTTTCTTTTTTTTATACTTTATTTTGAAATAGTAAACACAGAAACAAATTATTAATTTTTTTAAAAATTTGTTTCTACAGTATTAAAGACATTGATATTGTAAATATTACTTTGGAAAATAATAAGTTTGTTATGCTACACAAAATTTTAAGTGTAAATCGTATTAGATTTTTTAACGGGAAATTATGTGTACAGTGAGATCTACGTACGTAAGAAATTTGGTGGTAATTGCATACATATAGTCCTTGAGTGTGAGGATACTATAAGGAACACATAGCCTTATCAGGCTTCAAGCTACATTTTTCAATTTTGGATGACAGTGATAAATTGTTTTTGCCCAATAGTAAAATGATGTATAGGATGTGAAAAATATTTATATTTAAAATTCGAAAAACATTACTATGTGTAAATTAATTGCCCTGAAATCAAGAAAAAGATGCACAAAAGCTTCAAAGAAATGATTTTTACGATCAAAGAAATGGGTGAGACTAAGCCTAAATAATCCATATATAACAAATATATTCAATGATTCCGAGAAAAAAACCTTTTTGTCCGAAAAATCAGTTAGGATGTAGAGATGAAAGGAATGTTTGTGATTGGCTGATAGAAATTGTCCGTAAGAAGGTTTCTTAAGTTTTGGAGAGAAAAGCAAATAGAGAGAAGGCAGTAGAATGAACTAATCTTTTTTTTTATCTTAAAAATTGAGAAATTTTTGGAAATGCAGTGTAAAAATAGGAAAGTTATAAAAAAATTGGATTATGACTAATAAATTATGGTATTTGCGAAACTAAAATTAAATGGGTTTGTAGAGTTGTCAGTATTATCAGAGTTCAATTGAATTTTTGAAGATAATTTCAGATAAAAGGAATTTTACTCACTATCTGAGATCCGAATTTCTCGTGAACCAACGAGCGTGGAGGATTTATTTAAGATAATGCTTTCTGAGCTTTTCAATTAATTTATATTCGTTTTTTGCATGTCTCTATCTTCGGGGAGGCTTAGGTTAGAATAAAATTTATGATCAATATGTGTAAAAACATATATATATATATATATATTGAAATGTGACTGCTGCTGAGAAACTAAAATGTGACATCCTTCAGTACGTGTGATTTGACAATACTAAACATAACATCTAAAGCTCAGTAAAATGCATAATTGACCACTTTTGCTTCGAATTTTGATAGCAGATGCGAATTTTTTACATACGCTTTTTCACTCTTAATCTCAAATCCATTGACAATAAAAATATATTTAATTGTATTTAGTTAACTTCATTACTCAAAACTAGAAGTACAATTAGCATAATTATATTAACTAATATTTATACCTAATTTTAAATAACGATAGCTAATAATATAGCGGATAATCGGGTGGATAACGCGTCCTTTTAGCACAAAAAATAAAATCGAAATTTACAGGTGCGTGTTATACGATGGGAACAAAAAACAACGCTTTAAAAAAAGAAGAAAAAAAATACCGATGAGAGTAGAAGGAATTAGCTTTCTACATATACCAAAATTTAACATAGGGAAGAAATTGAAAGCAACGAGGAGAATATATTATTGATTACTGTATAATCCAGCGTATATCTCACATTTTTAACACAAAATATAATACTAAAATTTACGGTAGCGCGTTACTTTGTGCAAAAAGATGTATCAAAAATCCTAAAATTTTCGGCGACTCTTGCTGCAAATCACGCGACCTGTAGTTTAAGAAACACCGCTCTAGTTAGACAATTATTTAAGAAAATAATTATTAGTACGTTATGAAATCAGGTTAATTGAAACAGAACAAAATGAGAAAAATGCCTAGTCAAAATTAATTTCTGAAAGTTAATTATTAAGAGGACACAGTACGATTCAATTGACAAAAATCGGTCAAAAAATCAAATCTAATTTTTCTAGTCTAAATTATTCTTTATATACTTTTCTATAGCCTTAGAAAATTTGAAAGCTCTACACTTAAAAAATGCAGAATTATAATAGCTTTTACAATCTTTTTTATTCACATCCCTATGGCAAATTAAAACTTTTAATTTACTTATCTCAGAAAAGTAAAGTAACTAGTTTATCTTCATTTAAAATACTAAGGCATTTTTTCTATTGTGCCTAATGCTTTGAATTTTTTTTACCTATTGCTAATTGTACTGTAACAAAAGTTGGTATGCATTTTTGAATAAAATCAATACTTATTTTTTTAAAAAATAATTGAAGTTAGAATTAACACATTTTTTAAGGAATTTTCAATAGGCATTCATAAAAAGAAATATTGTACAAATACCAATCTTGTTATCGCAAAACCCATACCAACTTTTGTTATGAATAGTTTGACGTACTCATAAATCAAATTTCATGCGTATACGAAAATATTTGTAGGGCAGGGGGTAACATTTTAAAATCACTTCACAAATTTTAAGTTTTTTCCTTAAAAAATTAAATAGCTAACTTTTTATGAAATTGTAAGCACGAATTCTGTTTAACATAGTATACACACATAGGAGGCAACCCAAAAAACTTTGAAAATTTATCTCAATTAAAAGTTTTTCATAAATCGTACCATGTCCCCTTAAGTACAGATTTTTGTTACTAAACACTAAACACAAATCCCTGTTCGTAATTGCAGATTTTAATGAATTCCCTTCAGCTTCTCATTCAAGATAGTTCTATTAGAACAAATGTTTATTTAAATTTTTTTATAGTTTTAGACTGTAATTTGTGAGTGTTATTTATGAATAAGTACTTAAGTCAAAACCTTAACAACATTCAAAAGACAGAGCTATTCAGAACATATTTAACAACTTAAGAATTAGTAAACAGAATATTCTTTCAGAAAATGCAATTAAAGACCATGAGAACAAAAATAAATCTTTAAGAATAATCTTCTAGTACTTTTCTGTTAATGATAAGTGTAGTTTTAATTACTCATTTTGTGACTTATATATCTTCTCATACTGATTTATTACACAAGTCATCGAAATAAAGGTACAAAATGTTCTTCGAGACTACTCGCCATTAAAAAAAATGTCAGTAACAATAAGTTTTATTGATTTACATGAATTATTGTAACGAACTTCAGGAAAACTTATGCAAACGGTAGTCACTACTTTTGTTTAAAAGAATTGGAAATTTTAAAAAAGTGAGAGAAAATGGGAAGAAATCAAGCTATTGCAACTTTGAATGTACATTTTGGGTATGGCTGCTGGTCTTCAGTAATTGTTGGTAATTTCGTTGACAGTTCTCAGAAGATCCTAGCTATATATTAGAAAAGTTGCTTACCTGTTTCTTTAAGGTGGTAGCCTGTCTGATGGATGGAAATAGGATGTCACAAGCTGATATTGTTAGATATTTCAATGTGTCTAGTAGTCCGACAATTGTAGGAACAGTTATAATCTGAAGATTCTGTGCCTAAAAGACATGTTCCAGGTCAATCATGACCTACAACGCTTGTAGAGACTGTTTTCTAGATCTATCCTTCTGATGGAGAAGTAGTACTTTGTCTCAGCGCTTTGCATATCATTTTGTCTTACAAGGAAGAAGAATATCCTCTCTACGGTGGTGCGATACCTCCTTCACAATGCAGGACCCTATACAGGACGACTATTTGTGCATACCCCTCTCCCCCCGAATTGATGACAAAGCTATGTCCGTTTATTTTGGGTGAGTGAACACTCTTGGAATAGACGCATTGGATTTCTGAACTCTTCACAGATCAGTTCAGGTTCACACTGGAGAGCAATTCAGGGCGTTTGTCGATCTACAGAGAACAACGCACCAGATACAATCATTTCAATATTGTTGAAAAACAAACATACAGAGGTGTTGGGGTCATAGTTTGGGTAGGGATCTCTCTTAGAAATCATATTGACTTGTAAATGTTCCTGTTGTGAATTATCATTAAAATGAATTCATGAAGATTTTCACAATGATTCCAAAGCCGTAAATGAATTCAATCCGAAAATTTTAAATATTAAATTTATTAACGTAAAAATGTCAGATTCTGAAAACTAAATAGTCGTTGAATATAAAATACAAAACTTCGCCCTTAAAGACTAGATAGCTGTAATTTAGATTTCGTTTTAATAGTACATGGTGCTTATATATAAATAATGCTTACATTACCTTTACAGCCGTAATAAGGCCCCATCAGGACATGTAGATCTCTGTACCTTATATACTGTAGGATATAAACCATGCCATAAGAAAAAGAAAAACTTTACGCAAATTAGATGTGGAACAGGCACTGCGATCTGTTTATATTTCTGAAGCAGAAATGCGTCATATAGGAAATTATAGGCGGGACTGAACACTGAAAGTATGTTTTAAACAGCTCCATGAAGAGATTTGACTGGTCTGAGGTATCGGAAAGAAATCCTTGATCGATATACCCACCCATATACCTTTGTTATTGGTAATGATTTAGTTCTGATAGATAAAATAATGTGCTATTTCACTGAGTTCTACTTGTTGAGGATTGTCTTGAGGATCAGGTTTGGAGTAAATAGAATGACCATCGTAATCTCATGACTTAAATATGATAGAGCACATGGGGACTACCTTGGTAGCTACGTTTTTGCCACCAACAGTTTAGTGCATCTTCAATGTCGTTACATGAACTGCAACGATTATTGTACCGTGGGTGATCTTCGCTCCCCATTTCGATGTTTGAAACGTAATTGACAGCATGAAAAGTCCATGCCGCCAATGTATCTCAATTAGAGGTGAATACATTTTTCATTAGAACTCCTTTTTGTAACATTTCCATGACATTTTCCTCATAAAACTGGGATTTATTATTTTCACCAAGGGCAGACTTTACTGACAAGTTGGTTTTTTTGTTGTTGTAAATCATGTTTGTGCTAAACGCACGCAAATTTAAGCGTCAGTTATTTGAAAACAAAACATGACATTTTCATGCTTCAAGATTTTAAAACATAAGGGCTGCATTAAGTTTTCACAAAAATTGGAAAGTAGTTCAAATTTTACGTATAAATGAATAATTTGATTATGTGTTCTTAATGAGAATTCGGTGAAAAAAAAAATGGAAATTTGAATGAAGTTAAGGCTTCAGAAATGTGATATTGAATATGAGAGTATAATAAAAATAAATATGGTAATTTATTCGATTAATATTAAGGATATTTTTACAACAACTTTTACACTTGCTTAAATTTTGTTTTTTTGCTGTTTAAAGCAATAAATACAAAGCAAAACTCTCTTTTAAATGTAGCAAAATTATTATTGTTTTGAAAATTGCAATAATAAATACAATTACGTAATATAAAATAGACCCTGAAAATTTATTAGCTTAAATTGATAAAGTTTTTTTTTTAATTTCTCAAAATATTCCCCTTTGATTTTTTTGCTAGTCGCAATAAGCTTTTAAGTTCTCTAAATTGTCAATATTTGTAAGGAAATAAATCTGAGAAAACTTAACTTTAAAACTACCGAAACTTTCATATTATTAATGAGACTTTTATTCTGATATCAAAAGATGTAGTAAATTTAAATTATCAATAACAAAACCAAAAATTAATACTATTTTCTTAGTAAAAAAAATTAGGTACCTTTTTAATTTTTTCCGATAGATGGTTATAATTTCTATCCCTAACCGTTTAAAATTTTCCGAAACGAAATAAATGAAGGAGAGTAAATAAGTTGAAACTAGCTTTATGAAATATATTTGAAACAAAGTATATAATAAGAGCAATTAAAACTAATTAACCAGGGGAATTCTAAAATGATGGAACAAAATTTGAAGGGTGATAGTGCTTACTAAAACAGACAAATTTTGTGTGGAATATATGGGCGTAAGTGTCGCGTTGCCGAGGCACACACATAAAAAATAACACATTAACGGAAACATAAAACATTCATTAGTAGTATAGTAAACGAGTAATTCAGTAGAGAAAATGTGAAAAAAGTTGTAGAAATTACACTCATCAACCATCATGCATGCTTGGCGACCTTCATGGCGTGATTGGCTGATAATATTGGCGATAGTTGAAGACAACAAAGTGAGGTGCCAGTAATCTGCTGCAAAACCAAAATCGGCATTTGCGCTGGAGATTTTGGTCGTTATGGGCGATTTTACTAATAGCAGTGCTTCTCAAACTTCCAATGTTTGCGACCCAATATTCAATCATAATTTGTATCGCGCCCCCTCCATACAATAGCGATGTATTTAATTCAATAATACTATGACGTTAAATATTAATTCAATAATACTATGACGTTAAACATACAATACGATTTAAACCTCTTAAGCCCCAACGTATATAAATGCCTCGCTCAGCCACAGTGTTTATTGCCCTCAGACGAATATATACGTCTTTCCGAAGTAACATATTTTCTGTGAACTGCTATCCATAAAATTATTCCGAAGGCTTTAGAAAGCAATAAAATGACCTGGAACACTGTTTCCGAAAAATTCACTTATTTTAGAGGATTTGATTATTTATTCCTTTTCTACCACCCCCTCAATACACCACATATGCTTACCTACGTGCTAAACGGAGCATTGGAGAGCGAATCGCATAATTTTTAATCGGCGGCATTTAAGAGATTCATTACAAACCGTACAAATTATCAAGGTAAGTGTTAATGTTGGCATAGAATTTTATGCATGACAAATCCATAGGGTCACTGGTAATTATTAAACTCGTCCTTAACTTAGTATTGTTATGATAATTATAAAATAGATTGTGCACTATTGATACATTTATAAGTGTATTATATTGTAAATGAGTATTTCATTTTTTTGTTATGTCAGAATATATTTGTTTGTTTACTTTCAGTAAGTTAATAATTTTTGAAAGAATTCTTTTTCTACTTTTCAATAGGCTCGCGCCCCCCTCGTAGGGTTATGACACCCTTTAGGGGCGCGCCCCACAGTTTGAGAAACACTGCTAACAGTGAAAAGGCAGACATGCATCTAATGTACGGTGCTGCTAATGGTATTTACGGAGCAGCGCCTAAAGCTGTATCAGGAACGCTTTCCAAGTAGACGCCTACCGAACCACAAAATGTTTCAGTGATTACATTGACAGCTGTGTAAAAATGGCTCATTTATCACCAGTATTGATGGAAGGAGTAGATTGAAGACTGTACGACAAACACATCTCTAAGTCATCTTGGACCATGTGATCGAAACACCCGGCACATGTACAAGGACTGTAGCATATTGCTTACATGTCAGTCAACCATCCAATTCGAGAGTTTTATTGTTGGACTGTTGGTGGATGCAATTTCTAAAACTGTTTTAAAATCTTCTATACGGAATCACTCGTTAAGTATGATGCTAATCAACGCTTTATGTTCCCGTTACTGTGTTATTTTTTTTTGTTTGTGCCTCAACGTGGCATTTCCACCCATATATTCTAAAGCAAAAAATGTTCGTTTTAATGATCTTTACCGCCCCGCAAAGTTTGTCCCATCATTTAAGAACCACCCTGTATATTGTTTATATTTCTCTTTATAAAGAAATAATGAGGAAAACAGAAATAATTTGTTTTCATTCATAGTTTGTAGAAAGATTCTTTTTGCAATGTAACAAAATGATTCAACCCGACACAATGCGTTTTCTTAAATAAAATAGGGGAAAAAATTTGCACAATTTAATCTGAGAGTTATTAAAAATGTATAGAACTTTAAAAGGTATTTAAAGAAATGGAAACTTTTCAGTAGCTAAGTGCTCAGATGATTCTTTATAGCATCATGATCACCAGCTCGTTGCTGACTTTGTATCTGTCGAGTTGTGAGCTCGAGGCTTGGAGCCACTAAGGAATTGCTGCGTAGAAGAGTTGATGCACATTAAATCTATTCACGTTCAAAGTCTTCAAGTTGGAGTGTTGAGGAATTTCGCCACAGGAAAGGTGGCAGTTCAAATGTCATCCTCACTACTTGACAGTTGTTCAAAGTTACAGAATTCGTCGCCAACAGTTTTTGGGTAGTTTTGTAGTGTGATGTTAATAAATCATGAATCAACTCTCTATACAGGTTGGTCCGTATTCATAGTACAAACTTTAAAGATAGGTACAGGAAATTGTAAAAAAAATTAATTGTATAGGAGTGTATGACGCGGTGAGGCATAAACACAAAAAAATAAGAGACAAAAGGGAAGACAAAATATTTATTGAAAGCGTCGTTAACAAGTGTAATGTTCAGCACATGAGTTCTTAAGTCCAGCTCCAGCGCAGATTGCTGTACCACCCACTGGCAGTCAGAAAAGATTGTGTGCCGGATTCAAAGCTTGTACTCGCTGAAAATGGATGAGGCGTAATCTATTTTCGTTTGACACTCTACAAAAGGTCTGATGACTCACACGTATGTGATGAGCAACAGCTCTTGCACTTGGTCTATCAGCCACAACTTTCAAGATGCTTTCTTCCAGGCTTGGACTGTGTAGAGGTCTTCATCGACCAGTATCATGTCTGGTGACGTGGAAAGAACGTGTTTAATGAGGATAACGATGTAACGACTAAAACACGATGCAGCGCAGATTGCTGTATCACCCACTGGTAGTCAGAAAAGATAGTGCACCGGATTCAAAGCTTGTACTCGCTGAAAATGGATGAGGTGTAAGCTATTTTCGTTTGACACTCTACAAAAGATCTGATGACTCACACTTACGTGATGAGCAACAGCTCTTGCACTTGGTCTATCAGCCACAGCGTTCAAGAAGCTTTCTTCCAGTTTTGGACTCCGTAGAGGTCTTCATCGACCAGCATCATGTGTGGTGACGTGGAAAGAACGTGTTTGACGAAGATGATGATGTAACGACTGAAAAATTCTGCGATCCGACATTCATCTATCAGGAAAGCGCGCCTGATCCCTTCGTAACGCAGCTCTGCCATTACCATTTGCAAGACCGAACATGTAATGCATATCTGCATTTTCGACATACGTAAGATCTCTCATCGTACACATCAGCATAATTTGTGAATGGTGCTTTCCCCTACTGAGATGCATCATGTTGAACAGTGGCTAGATATCTACTGCACCATACCGGCAACGCAACCAACAGATAATTCCATTTCTCTTTCCTTTTATTTCCCCTGTTTGTACCTCACCGCGTCAATTGCCTCCACACATTATTTTACTATAAATGATTATTACAATGTCTTGTATCTACTCTTACAGTTTGTACCATGAATTCGGGAACACTCTGTATACTGTATATATTTACACATTATTATCCTAACATACCTGGTCATATTTTTGACTGCCCAGCTATTCTTGCTGCTCTACAAAAAAAAAAAATAGAAGACTTCTTTTCGTCAACTAATCTCTATGTGAACAATATTGAAAAGATTGCCAGAACAGTCATCTGGGCCCATGGTACTATCTGATTTGGTCCCGTCGTGGATACGATATCATCATCATCATCAATACATGTTTTTCATTACATAAATAACGAAATTTATGGTCATTATCTTATTAGTTATTAAATAGTTTTAGAAAACTATTATATATACTTTTTTGTATTATTTAAACACAGTTATTATTTTCCGTTCTTTAAAATAATTCAATTAATATATACTCAGATTCTATTTTCATATTGAAGGTATATAAATTAATCCTGAATAACATCCTATAAAAAATATTAAATTCGATTGATATATATTTTTCTTAAATTTTATATTGTGTTAACAGTCCGTATTGAATAATGGTTTCCTTATTGTTTTTAAAATGAGACAATTTACTTTATTTCCTCTTTTTACCAAATTGTTGAATCACATCGTAACTTACAATTTACTCTAGATAAACAGTTTTACTTTCGGCTGAACTTTTTATCTTTCTGTAGGCAGTAAATTTCGTAAAATCTACTTACACAAAATTTTTGTCAGAGAAAATGGCGAGTTAAAAGTAAAATGTCAGGCTACTTCTTTTGGAAAAACCTAAATGACGCCTTGCAAAGAGTTTTATGAGGAAAAAAAAGTTTTGTTTATGTGCTGCATTACAATAAGTCATAGAGTGAAATGCTGAAGATTGTGAATTATTAAATGTTTTAACTTAAACGATACTCTGTGTCTGTCATTAAAAATATCCAAAGCATTAATTCTGAACATTATACAGCGAAACACAAAAATTCAATGCTCTGTTACAAAACGAATTTTGTAAAAAAAGTAAATTCTGAGAAGAATAAGGAAGTGGAGATAATCTACACAACAAATAAAGTTTTTCAAAAAACTGCATGAAAAAAACTCTTAACTTGCACATGCATTATAAATTTCTTAAAAATTTAAACATTCCTATTGTTCCTGTAAGAAAGCATATTGTATTCTTAAACTCCTTTTCGTAAGAATGATAAATGCTTAAAAATGAAAATAGAAGTCACGTAGAGTTCAACTAAAAATAACAGACAAATTATGAGAATCGCGAAAAACAAAACAAAAATCAAGCGTAAGAAGAGTAAAACAAAGAGAGAGAGAGAGAGAGTAATACACGAGACTGGTTCTAAATCTAAAATTTATGTAAAGTTAATGAGAAATAAAATGAATGAAAATCTTTTAGATTATTAAATTTTTTTAAATTTATATTTTATAAAAAGGGGTACATATACAGTGAAATATGTTTAACTCGAAAACGCTTAAAACGAAATATTAGTTAACACGAAATAGTACAATAGTCTTGAAAAACTACTATTTTCATGTACTTTTCTCTTAACACGTAACGAAAATCGTTTAACAGGAAAAGCTTTCCTTTCTGGGAATGAACAAAATACGGAAAACACTAGCCGTACAAGCGAGTTTTAAGAGGGGCTTGAAGTGAAAGAGAGGTGGTTTCACATGTTTCGTAGAAAGAATAATTTGGCTTTTAAATATTCTCATAATAGCCTGTTTTCACCAATTTTGTTTATCCTTCACCCCTACCAACGCCACAAAAACATTTCATTTGTCATTAGTTGATTTTGGAATTCGGTGTTGAGTACATCGTAGTGTGATTAAAAATCAGTGAGTTCGGATGGCGTTCTTTTTTATATTTTAGAAGAATCTTTTTACGAGCTCAATAGCAAAGATCTTAGGGGGAAAACAAACTTCTATTTCACTTAGAAGGAAGATAGAGATTCTTAAGGTTGTTGATCAAGAATAGACGACAAAAACGGAAATTTATAAAGATTTGGTATAGTTCTCTAACTCTACATTATCAATAATAAATAAAAAAGAGGGAAATTACGGAAATGTTTGAACGGAGTAAGTTTGAGCTAAAGCGAAAACGGATGACGTGGATTTATATACGGCTTTACTTGGCTGACAAATACATTTTGGAGTTTGTTCAAAATTAAAAAAACACCAATAATGCAGCGCCCGTTTCCACGTCATCCGAAATTGGAGCCTCATGAAAAGTATTGCAGATGTGCATTCCAATGGTGAAATAAATAACAAAGTGGACGACGATAGACAATTTGGTGCTAAAAAAGACAATGCAAGAAAAAAAAATCAAATTATCTACCAGAAACTCAATAAATATTTTGTTTTCCAAAAAACTTGAAAATTTTGTATTCATTTTCATTAAGTTCTTGCGAATGATTTCGTTTCATTGAATTTTAATAAATACAGGCTTATATACATATGTATGTAAATAAAATGTACGCTAATAAACCTAATTTGTTGAATACATAATGTTTTTGCAATATTCTTAAACACGAAATTCTTTTAACACGTTTCTGGTAATAAAATAGAAAATAATTTCGTCTTTATGAGATTAAAATTCATTAGAATCACTGTATACGCATATGGGAATAAAGTGTTCCAATTCTGCCTTAACTTGTGGAATTTTTCTTGCCATGTCTAGAAAAAAAAAGTTCTATTGATAATTCCAGAAATGGAATGTAAATTTTCAGTTTTTTCAATGTGTAATTTTTAATATATAGTTAACTAGCTGGTATACCCGTTCTTCGCACGAGTGAACTGAAAAATTAAACAACACAGATTGAAGGATAAAGAAGTTTTTAATGAGTTAATTTTACGTGAATTGCAAATTAAACAAAAAAAGCTTTTGGCGTAACTCAGGTAACAAAAAAAAAAAGAGAGAAATAAAACACCTTTGTTAAATTTTAAGTATGTAGGTCTAATAGCTGATTAAATGGATTTTTTTTATTTATAACTCCCTGTAACACGCTTGAGGGTTGATTTTTGAAAATACCTTCCTAAGCTGATCTCTGCTCAACAAAAGTAACACATTGTTAAAAGTTTTGTGTAATGAACGCTTAAAATAGTGTAAATAATTTTTATCTGAAAGTATAATACATTAATATTACTTTCTGTAGTATTTATTTTATGTTAAAATTGTAATATTCGCAAGCAACGCCGTTTCTTAAATTATAATGACGATCCAATGAAAAACACAGCGAAATGTTAACGATAGAGTCAAGTTGGCAAATGCCTAGCTACTTTCATAACTCGAGCTTTATTAGAGCTTTGTAAGACCCACCCTGTAGGGGAGCGATGCACGTTAATACTTTATCCACCGCATAATGATTTACTGCAGTTTTCATACAATATTTTTTGGATCACTACATTGAAAATTAAGGGATATACATAAACAAAATACTTCACTTTGGGAAATTTAATCCGTTAGAGCTAATAAATTAAATAAAGATATTCCACTGTAAAATTAATTATATGTACCATTCACTTAAAATAAGTAGTCAAATCAATTTCTAAGGTCTTCATTAACATGAAAAAACATAAGACACTTAAATTTTGACAAACTATTTTTTCCGCTAAAATACTCATCATGGAACCCGTGCTGCCATATATCTTGGAAGAGTGGATTTCAAAGAATATTCCTGCTAATTATTGGTAGAATATTCCTTCTAAGTTGGTGTGGTAGTTAGGAGAAAGGGGTGCCAGCTCAGATGTCGTCCACGTTACTTGACTATGGTTCAAAATTACGTGATCCGTTGCCAAAAGCCCTCGTGTAGCTGAACAGTGCAACATTAATATTCACTCACTCTCACACTCCAAGAAATACAGAACAATAGTTATTGCGTTTTTAAGTGTAAAAATAATTATATCTGCCTATTCAATTAAAATTATAGCGTTATAATTAACTACTAACCACAAATAAATTTTGAAAATTTGTCCAAATGATGCAGTGTGAAAGAGAAAGCTTATTTATTTTAAGTATCAGAACTGATAAAAGCATTTATTTGGAAAAAGATCAATTTCTTACTACCAAATATGCATAATAAGATGTTAAAAAACATTAAAATAAAGAGAGATTTATAACAACCTCTCCCTTCAAAACTTAGCGAGCACCTTGCGTAGCCAAAAAACAAAAAAGGTTTTTCACAAACAAAAGATAGATATATGCAGACGTGTTTTTTTTTTGCAGCGCATGCCAGAATTGCTAGCAGAAGCAGAATTTTTTCCTACTTACTTGACAAATATCGTTATATTTTTGACACTTTTCCCAAATCTTTATAAATTATAGTCTATGCTATATAAATTATAGCCTATGTGCTATTCTGATGTATAAGCTATATTTCTGTAAAGTTTCATTAAAATCCATTCAGTAGTTTTTGCGTGAAAGACTAACAAAGATTTTCACAAACTTTCACATTTATAATATATATTAGATTATGTAATTCGGAGAATTATATATATATATATATATATAAGAGTTCTAAACATTTGTAAAAAAAATGGGATTCTATAAAATTTTAGGAATTTTGTCGGAAATATTAACTTTTTATAACATTGGAATTTAACTTCCTTGCATATAAACGAGTAGAAATCAAATAATTATATTTTTAAAATGCCAATTTGTGTAAATCGGAATTCGTGTAAAAATTGCATAAAAAGAAATATACTCTTAAAAGTTTGCTTTTTGTAAACATTATAAAGATGTCATAATTAGAAGAGATATTGTTTTGGTTAGCCTATTTTAAAAACCGTAAAGTAACTTTATTTATTGATTTGTGTCAATTATTTTATAAATTTTTTTTCTTTAAGCCCTTAACATCTCATAAATATTCGTGTATATTGACAATATCTATATTCATAACATTAATAATCTATTACAATAAGTTAAAATGCATTATATAATATTCATAATAATAATATATTACAAAAAATTATATAATGCATTATAAAATATTAACAATAATAATCTATTACAATAAATTATAATGCATTACATAATATTCAAATATTTTTAATATATTCATAACAATAAGCTATTTTTATAATAAAATTTAAAATTTAGAAACAAAAAAATTCGAAATTTTGGACAAGCTTTAACAAATAATTGTTAAAATGAAAAGTTAAACAAAACGTTATGAAAACCCTTTTTGTGTTTTTAAGATTCATCATAGTTTAAAATTATTCAATAGAATTTAGGACTATTTTCATTTTTAAGTGATATCAAGTATATTTCATACTTGAGTCTATGCAAGACTTAAATTGCTAATTTCTATACATTTTGTGCATTCATACCATATATTTCTATACATTCATACCATACCATACCATACCATTCATACCATAAACTTTTCTTAGATTAATAGTCCGCATTTAACATGCAAGTAAAATTCAAGGATTTTCATAAAAATAATTATATATTTTAGCTTTATCTTCAGAAATAAAAAAGAGTACAATTATATTTAACAAATAGCAACAGCAAAATTCTTTTTCTAAAGAAAACTAGTATTTTTAGCAACGTAAACGAGCGAGTAGATAATATTTCCATTCTTCTGGCCGAAGAAAATGAAAATCTGCAGACGATTGAATATTGTTATTTAATCTTTTTTTAAATGGAGCTCTGATGAAATAAGAACTCTAGCATATCTTACAGAAGTATATTTATTAGAAAATAAATATCTTCGTCAGCCGTTTCACTGTCGGTTATTTGGAAATAAAGCAACACATATTAATATTAAGTGAATCACTTCGCTCTGTCAGCAGGAAAAAAGTGACGAATATTTAGCGGACATATCTAAGGACGCACTGGATGTTGTACTCATAGAAATAATTTATAAATTGCAATTCAGACAATTCAGTTAATTTTATTAATCGTCCGATGGATTAATATGTAAGTTAAATACTCTTTTTCCCCCACAGGTCTTTGTATTTTGATTGTTACATTTGTTTATTAGCATAGAAGTTGGAAATACTTTTCCTAATAAACATAGAAGTGTATTTAAAGAATAGTAATGGATTGTTTTTATTCTAACCTATATATCTATATCTATATCTATATCTATCTATCTATCTATCTATCTATCTATCTATCTATCTATCTATCTATCTATCTATCTATCTATCTATCTATCTATCTATCTATCTATCTATCTATCTATCTATATATATTGTAATCAAATAATTGATTCTGCAACGTATAGATTAGTTTAATTAATTAAAAGATGCGTTACACATAACAACAGATTATCTTAATCTTGAGATCATTTTAAAATAAGACTTTTAGTAAACTTAATTTGAAATGCAAAAATAATGAAAAAAAATATAAGAGGATTTAAAAATTATAGTAAATTTAATTTAAAATATCTTAGTTTCAGTTCATGGCTATCGATAAGCAATTAAACTTACAAAGACAGAAATATATATTCGTCAGTAATATCATGTGTTGTAAAAAATATATTACATTTTTTTTCTTTATAAAAAATATGTTTTTTCATTTTCTATGAAAATAGTTTTTAATACATATTTCTGTTCAACATTCAAAATGCAGTATTTTTACTGTTTCATCATAATTAAATGTGTGAGAATGGCTGTAACAGCGTTTTGAAACTATTAAATATTAGGAAAAATTTATTTATCAAATAATAAATAAATAATTTTGAATAATAAACTCAAACTCACGCACACAGTGGCGCAACAACCCATGAGGGCCAGGGCCTATTGTGCCCATCGCAGTATACGTGACCATTGGGCGTGAGGGCATGAGCAGATGTCCCGATCAGGTGGTCTGTCTGAAGCGAGACCCCCAGTGCTTGAGGCCCCAAACAAGCTTGGTACTCATTTATCAACCTTGTACTACACGGGAATAAAACCCGGATCTGTGGTGTGGAAGCGCAGTGCTACCATTCCACCACTGGGCCTTCAATTTTAAATAATAATGTACGAGGGCTGTTCAATAAGTAATAAGTCTAAAATTATATAAAAATCAGAATACTTTTAACTGTCATCATTTACACGGGTTTTTTTCAAAATAACTTCTGCGGCACGCAATGCATTTATCCCAAAGTTCTGTACACTTCTTAAAAACATGTAAAAGTCCGTTTTGTGAGAGCTATTTCAAAACCGCCTCCACAGCCTTTCTCATGCTTTGTTGCTTGCAAAACGTAATGGTTTCTTAAGTAGAGGAAACAGCTAGAAATCGTATGGAGTGATATCAGGACTGTATGGAGGGTGTGGTAAAATCTCTAATTTGTTCTACTGCGAAAAACCCAGTACGCAATGAGCAATATGTGGTCGGACATTGTCATGGTGCAGTAAGAAGCCATTTCAAAGCAATGGACGTTTCCTTTTAACATGCTGTCCCATTGTTCGCAGGACATTCACGTAGTACGAGTCGTTTACGGTAGTACCGGGTTCGACAGCGTGTTGATACACAATTCCTTCATAATAAAAAAAATTATGGCCGTAAATCTACCAGCTGGTTGGATCATAGTAATACAATCAAGCTTCGTCTGATGGGATGAAGCGTTTAAGATATTTTTATCTTTTTGTTTCAGTCTTTAATCATATCGTATCATATCAAAGGTCTCCGATGCTGGTTTTTGCAGATTTTCGTTTCCATTTCGACAATGACCGCGTCTCGTAGGCGCCCACAAACACGCTTCAGTTCGATCACGTGATACTCAAGAATACGAGTCTGTACACGCCATCTATAGGTAGCTTTTGTTAATACAGACAACAAACTTTTCTTATGCCACAGAAATTAACATTCCGATGAGTGGTTTTGCTGCAGTAGAATTAGTCTTATTACTTATTGAACAGCCTACGTATATTAATATTAGGTTTAATGATAACAAATAGTATTAAAATATATTTAATAATAATAAAAAATTTTAACTTTAGTAATAGTGAACACTAAGATATAAAGATGAGTTTAACAATAACAGAATTAATAACTCATTTAAAAACTATTAAATTGAATGTAATAATAATTCAATAATTCCAAATTTGAAAATAAAAAAAAATAATAATTATCTCTTTGATATGAAATTTGTGACGGGCTCACGCGTCTTTTCATTAAAATGTCCTTTGGGGCCAGAATTAATGGCAACTCTTTTCCAACTAAACCCAAGAAGTGAAGCGTGAAGGAAAGATGCAAATTAGGAAGCTTTTAAATATCAGAAGTTAGAGTAAGCTGGGTGGCAATTCGGGGAATGTTAAGATAATCAATGAGTCAAGCGTGAAGAGGTTTGGGAAAGATTAAGTGACAGCTAACAGAAGCTATTCGTGACAGAGAGCCATTAGGTCAAGGTGCATACCATTGCACTCAGGCGAGTTATAGTTATTGATAGTGGTCCGGGTTACGTTATTTAGGCATTATATATATTGTGTGTTTCACCACCGTAGATTCCCTCATATATATTATTATTATCTAATCTGTTAGAAGTTTAAGTTTTAAGATCTTAATAAAGTCAAATTAAGATAATGACAGCTTCTAGTTCTTCCGTTATTCCTACACCTCTAGCTCACGCTGATAATCAAGGAGAAGGGAACCCGAGGGGGGGCGTCCTTACGAATTCAATAATGAAAGTTTTAAAAATAAAAAATGAATTAAATTTAATATAGTAAAAATAATTTAATAATAAATTCAATAATATCCAATTGAAAACTAATAATAATTATTAATAAATTTAACAAAAAAATAATGATTTATTCAATAATAATAAATTAAATACTTATAAATAATAATAATTATTTCCAAAAATAAAAATAAGAAATATAAACAATTTTTATAGAAGTTATGAAAATGTTTGGAAGAAAGCATTTCTTTTTGCTTAATTTCAGTATACTTAAGATGAGAAGCAAGAGATTTATATTTTTTCATAATATTCATGGTATTTACAAAAACTATTCTATAAAACAGAAGAAATTTTATTTATAAGAATTCGTGATCTTTCTTTTTCCAGATGCATTTTTTAACATTCCTTCAAAAAGGAATGCTAGAAAAAAAATCGGACATTTTAATAATTCTGAAATGCGATTACGTTTTCTTTCGAGTGCCCTTTACAAGCTTCAAGGCAAGAGAGCATAAACAGAAAATCCATTTTGTTACCATTGTTACCAGGAATAAGTAGAAAAAAAAAGAGATTTTGTGAAAATTTTTTTTTACAACGCATGGTGAATGCCTTGGAAAAATTTTTTGGTTGCGTATCCTAAAATCTGTTTTTTTTTTTTTAAAAAACAATTCTATAATGGTCCGCATCATTTAAAAGGAAAACAACGTGTTGATTTTAAAAAAGTTTCATTTCCCCCCTTTACACATATTAAAATATGTTGCTTTAAGTATCACTTCATTTGAATGTTTTAATTCTTTGTACATAAAATACACACGTATAAAAACATATTTCATGATAATCTTCAAATTTGTGAAACGAATGATTTCTTATTTGTTTTTTCTTTGTCAATATTAATAATTCATTTGAAATTAAATTAATTTTTTTTGTCTATAATAACATTCAATTTCCGGCTGGGTGGCGTAATTGGTATGGCGTTGACACCTTGTACGCCCATGTTTACGGGTTTGATCCCAGCCCAAGTCGGTGGATTTTCACGATGCAAAAAATCGACAGCATCCCTGTCGTATAATTATGTGGCTTGTTAGAAGCCCCTATAGTGCTTGCTTGCCTTTTGTGCTGTCGGCATAATTAAAAATTCCTAAAACGGTTTTGCATCGTCGGAGCTGCGGTGCTAAGGGCAGGAATCTAGGCGTCAAATTATATTGCTACAATGAGTATTCACCTATATGGTTCTGCACTAAAAATGATATCAGCTCCCAGGGAATATACTCTCTCTGGATCTGCAATAATAAAATACCAATTCACAGCCCTAATAAAAAAATTAATCTGAGCACACATTATCATCCCAATAATTTGCTTTATTTTGTGTTCATTTGAACTTTTGAAATTATGATAGTTCAACTTTGCCTCTCAGAAAAATATGTACGATTCTTTAAAAGAGCATTTGAAGATGGTTTCATCTGTATATTTTGAAGTTGTATATTTTCCGTTTTGGCATGTATTACATTATGTTGCTTAGATGACCATTCACTTCACGGAAGGTTTTTCTCTAGAATATACATGTATATATATGTAATCAATAATCATATACTAAACTGCCAGAAATCTAATAGAACTAAGCAATAAATAGGTATACAACAACACTGTATAGATCAAAATAAGATGATCACAGTAAGTATAAAAAAAATCTTATCCTAAGAGCTTAGATTGTTGGGTTAAACATAGTTTGAAGGCATGTCAACTTTCTCCTATATTTGCTTATACTTCTTAAGCAAAATAAAATATCAAGGAAGATGAAATATAGTGTACGAATAAATTTCTAAAAATACTTCAGGATTATAAACATAATACAAAATAACACTTTAATGATACTCAATACTTAAAATACTGCAAGATAGTTTCCAGTGCCAAATACCATGTTTATTTATTTAAACGTATGACAGACATTTGGCCTCGAGGACATTAGTCTCAATCTAGTTTCCATATACTTAAGAACAATAGAGTTAAGACAATAATGCAGTGCATTCGTCAATATGGGTCTTATCCGTGGACTCTACAGTCATCGTCTCCAGTCCAAAGACGAAATAACGCCACGGCTACAGGACGAGGAAATTCTGGAACGACTGGCTTTGAAGTAGTGAAACACTCCCTGCCTTTTCCTTAGCTTCATTTGATAGGTAGGAGGCAAACCTCCTTTTGTATTATAATTTAATTAGGAGTTTTTCAGAATTAAAAATCTAATGGTTAGTAGTGGTTTGTAGAATGGTCGTCCCCTTCTTTGACAGAAAATCGCCCCTTTCATTTCTCTAGATGTCACAATAAACAAGAATTCATTGCAAAACTAAGTTAGCCAGAGTGTTGAGAATCTTTTCTAATTCGAGGAAGCGAGGCAATGCTGTGACAGATTTAGCTTTAACCAGGATGTCTGTCACAAGGGGGTCTGTCATGTTACCCCCCTCCCAAAATACCATGCAAAAACATTAACTCGCTTACTTCTGTCAGAAAACCAAAATACCGCTTTTTGTATATACTACTGTGACAATTAAATAACCGAACTAGTCTTCAAAATTAGCTTTACGGAAAACAATGTACAAATACTTTTTGATCCTCCTTCAACATACTCCACTCTCCTATCAGTAGAAAGCTGAATAAGAGTTTCCTACCGCTCAAAGTGGTGCTGCGGCTCTTAAGTCGTCACTATCTTCAGTAAGTGGGCAGTTTTTAACTTTACCTCTGCTACAGACTGAGCATTTATTTCCATCAAAGCATTTTTCACTTTAAGAAATAGTTAGAAGTCGTATGATGCGATATCTGGTGAGTACGGTGGATGCTCGAGCACAGCAATGCATTTAACCTAAAAGAACTGTTTTACAGAGAGCGTAATGTGCCCCGAGGCATTGCCTTGGTGCAAAATCCACGTGTTTTTGCTCTACAGATTTTGACTTTTCTTCCTCACTCTCTTTCTCTAAACTTTCTCCGGACCTTAATTTAGTATTGTTGTTGTACCATTTGGCCTCGAGGTACGCATTAAATAGTGATGATGCGATCAATATCCAACAAAAAGCGATGATCATCACCGGTTCTTGATGTCAGAGATCGATAAGAACGTTCATCCTCTTCAGCAACCTCCCGATCTTCCGAAAAGCATTTGTGCTATTCAAAAATTTGACTGTGTGACGCGCAATTATCTCCAAATACTCCTTTAACAATTTAAAACATTCAGTTGTAATGTTTTTTTTAAATTTAACGAGGAATTGCAAATGTATGCACAGCTAAATTTTTACGTTTACCATGATCTAAGCACTTCGATACAATAACGTCTTTCTCAAACAAGGATAAAAAACAAACTGAACTAGGAAGAAGGACGGAATAACGTGCTACCAGCACCATAAAGATCAAGGGCAACTATATTGCATCCCCAATCCTTCATACCAAACCTAATGGCTAGGGCGGGGGTGTCGAACCCTTATGGATCAACGTGCCTTTTGTTGGGGAGTGGTCCCTATGTGTTTGCTCTCATGAAACCAGAGAGGATGTTGACAAAACACTTTTATTTTTGACTCTCAATTGCTCGGGGCGTATGTCGGAACACTTGCGATGGGCACCATAATTCCACGCTCTCGTGCGTCTGATCTCCCCCCACACACTCTGAAAACTCCAATTCTCGTTTTGTTTAATACACTTAACCACCGCTGAGCGGCGCCCACTGCGCATGCTCGAACACCCTTTTTTATGAATAAATGTTTAATGAGGTATAGAAGAGCCGTTAAATATGTTTCACTTGTAATTATTGGGAAAATTATAAAAAACTAAATACTAACAACTCAAAACATTTTATTTACTAACGGAAAAATACATTTTGCACTGTATTGTTGTAAATATTTTAGTTATACTTGTAATTCAAATTAAAGTAATTAATGTGACTTCCGTTGTTGTAGATTAGATCACAAATAACTTATATTAGGATTGTAAGACAATAAACAAGCGAGTCTGCTCCCCACCGCCTCGCGCACTACGACGAATCACTCGCGTTTGTTTATAATACTTCATAGTGAACTTTGTTATTTTGAAAAAAAAATGCAAAACGTTTCAATCGATTTTAGTTCTTTCTATACAAAAAAAATATCTAGTCAGAAAAAAGAACTACATCAGAGAACATAACTAGAAAATGAAACTATTTCATGTAAAGCAAGACAAATCCACCAAATCAAAATCTTTTTTTAAAAGTTTTCATATTGCAGTATAATAAATGGCGTTAACCCAACCTTATAAATCTATAACTTAAAACAATTTTTGATGACTCTATATGATCTAACACAATATCAATTTTTTAATCAAATTATCTCCAAGTAATTTGATATTTGATACGGAATAATTGTATACTATACATAGGTCTGTATAAATTCGGTTTTTTTTTCTAATCCTTTAGTGCAGTGTTTCTCAAACTGTGGGGCGCGACCTCCTGAGGGGGTGCGGTAACCATGCGAGGGGCGTGCGGGCATATTGAAAATAAAAGGTTTATAAAAATTTTTTTTTTGGTATGAAGTAAACCAAAATACTTTCTGACATATTAAAAACAAACTCATTTACACTGATATAATTTATTTTTATCATCTGGTGTTCATCTAAAATAAAAGATTCCACTTCAAACGCTCATTAGCTATCTTTGATCCTATAACCAAATAAAAAAAGACATTTTGTTTGCTTTACTGTAATCCCACGATGAGAGAATTTTTTATTACGTTTCGTTTAACCCCTAAAATATTACTTTTGGTTATCATATATTTGACCTTGAAACTTACTGTTTCACGCCGTCTCTTTTTCTTTTTGGAAAATTGTAGGTAATATTTTTCTGTTACATTTTTTCCCATGTAAATGAGTTTTATGATATATGGATAAGCCTATTGAGCACTTTGAAGGATTATTTGGCAAAGATGTATTTTTATGAGTATTCTGAGACATGAGGAGTGCATGAGGCGCAGGTCAACCTAGGCTCACGAAATCGTTAATTCTGGAAAAACTGCTTATTCGTTAACGGTGAATTTGACAGTATCCTCCTATTAGATAGTTTGAATGGGAGCACAAATGAATTTGTCGCAAATATGCCTCTTTTTTGAGTGTGACAAACGTTTTTTTACAATCAAGTTACTAGTTTTGATCGAGTTCCCTGCGCTACCACTTTAGTTCAAAAATATTTTCTATGAACATGCTACACTTTTGCCCATGAACAATTTTGTGGTTTTGATTGCTGTGTTGTACGACTTATTATGGTTTATAAATGTAAATGAGCAGAATATAAAAAAATGAGCATTTGTGATCTCTATCGAAAGAAGTTGAAACTGATCAAGCAATTGAAGAACATGCTGAAATAATGCATATTAATCAAGAATACGAAAATAAATACGAGAAAAGCGATAGACATGAAACGTTTGAGTTGAATTGAAATTTTCAAATGCTACCTAAAGAACTCTATGAAGAAAACTATGAAGCCATAAATGTAGCACTTCGCCTTGTCAAAAAGACACAAGGAAGAAAAAGTTCAAAAATCATCAAACGACAGCAAAACTACAATAACGTTAACAAAATATGACAGTTGGAAATATGGAAAATAACGTTCCTGTATTTTTAGCGAAAAGTGTCTGTGATGTATGTCCTTTATTAAGGGCACGCACATTTGGAACATTTTCTTTAGTTTTATAGGATTTTCTCAAATTATGAAAGAAAAATTGAAAAGTCCTTGAAAGTAGGTAAGTATATTTTCTCTTAATTAAATTGTTCACTGAAATCTTTTTTTTTTTGTGATTTTTATCATGTATAGTAAAAATAATTATAAAATAAATTATAGGTTAAAAACAAACAAAAAACACGCTTTTATAGTGAATCGAACTAAAAAGTAAAAAAAATAAAAATATATACTACTTAAAAGTAACTTATACAAAATTAAATACTTATCTTGTTAATTTGTACGGTTTATAATAATGATCGTATTATAGCTTTAGCGCCCCCCCAAAAGTGCATTATTATTGCATTCAATACATTATTATGTTTTGGGGGGGTAATAAAAATTATGATTGAAAATTGGGTCGCCTGTAGTGAAAGCGTGAGAACGACTGCTCTAGGGGAAACTGTTTTCAGTTAATTGTTTAATTTGAGAACTTATTCTCATAATGGAAACGCGATTTATGTAAATGAATATAACTATCGAACTGAAGTGAATCGAGTTCGTGGAGGAAGATAGCAATTAGACCTGTTGATGTTAGTTTAAATCATAGATAATAAAATTTATATTTGTAATGTTCGTGTATCCAGAAACGGGATTAGGAGTCTTGGGGATCAAGTTTTAGCAATAGAGCCGAAAATTTAATTATTTAATATTTATGATAAATATCTTTAATCATAAATATTAAAATAGATTAAAACTGACTGGCTCTCCATTAGAATTGAAAAAGTTAATATGAATTGAAAGTTATAAGAATAAAAAGCTTGTTGACTTTTAGAGATTTCTATCCTTTCGTTTAACCTTAATACCAACGCTAGCGGATGTTCGCTACAAGTAAAAAAATTATCGAAATTTATTCATAAAAAAAAAGAAACATTTATATTCTAAAATCAGTGTTTTTTTTAAGCAAAATTATTGAATTCTATTTTCGTGAGATACATTGCAGTTATAATATATCAATACCAATTACATGACAGAAATACAAAATCTGATCTCAAATCTAATCGTTGTAGTTGAATGAAATATATATATTTCGGGAGATAATAAATAGAATTATAACCCATGAAACAAATATGGAATGGATATTTATTCGTAGCAAAGAAATTATTTATAAAATAACTTGGAAATGAATGCAGTGTTTCGGCATCAAAATATGATTTAAATTAAATCATAAACACTTGTAACAATATATTTTCGCAAGAAAAGGGTTGATTGAAACCGGAAGGCAGTCTTATCTGCTCTCTTTCTTTAAGTCTTTCAGATATTACTATTGTTAGGGAAATAATTTTTCTTGAAAATATATCTTAAAGGCAGCTATTCAACTTTTATCAGGATTTAGGTAGCGAGTTTTTTTGCCAGTCAGTTTCATCACATTCAAGAAATTCATTGTTCAAGCTTCCAGATAATTAGAGTACTATCAGCGGACCCCCTTATCACAACAAATAAACATATTAAAAAATATACTACAGGGTAATTCAAAACTAGTAGAGAATACACCAGGAAGCCGATTTCACATAGAAAATTATGCCCCCAAATGTACGCTTGCGGATGTAGAGGGCGCTGTGTTTATCCAACCAGTATAAATCTCGAACGACCACTTCTGCTATCATCAGTGTACGAACTAATTCACAAGTGATGTGATGAATCATCTCACGAATCAAGAGCTTGCGAATATGCATCTCGCATATGGGACAGCAGGCGAAAAGGACAATCAAGCTTGGAAAGTTTACGAAAACCGCTACACTGACAGAAGAATTCCCCATCATTAAATGTTTGAGTGTGTGCATTGTAATTAGTGTGAACACATTTTACTGCGCGGCAATATGCATGATACGGGTATAAGACAACTGACCTGGACTGCCAATGTCGAAGAAAGAGACAGACAGTTTTCTGAAGATAATCCGAATATCAGCACACGAGTTATTGCTCAGCAGCTTGGGATGTATCAGTCAGCAGTGTGGCCGATAGTGTAAGAGAACAGTATGCATCCTTACCATCCGTAAAGGGTGTAGTTACTGTACCCTAACGATTATTCGAAGTGTGTGAAATTAGCACAATGGTTCATGTTGGGGACCCCAGTTTTTCAGCTTTTGTCCTTTTTATAGATGAAGCGTCATTCAGTCGTGAACGTGTGTTCAGGGAACACAATTCACATGTTTGTGCTTACGACAATCCGCATGGTTATGAGAAGTCACGCTACGCAACATCATTTTGCCGCAAATATGTGGACTGGAATCATTGCTGGCTGTTCGTTGGGAACTTGCTTGCTACCGCCTTGACTGGACTACCGGAAATACCTAATCATTCTAGAGACAGTTTTACCGACTTTACTGAGGTGTATTCCACGCCACATCCTTCAAGATATGTGGTTTCAACATGACAGGGCTCCAGCCTTAAAAAATTGCTGTGCGTGTGTGTGTGATTACCTCTTCTCATCACTAGTAAGCCAGTTCGCACATTGATGACATCAGGTGTGGTCAATCGAGATTTATAATGGGTAAATACACTCTGTCGCAAAAAAATATATGCACCCAGAAGAAATTGAGCTACATTCACGAAATTTGGTATGCATGTAGTGTATATGAAAATGAACAAATGATTAAAAATTCAGAACAAAATATCATTTTATTAAGCGGTTACAGCTTGCAAAAGGTTAAAAATCAGTAAGTAGTAAAGCCACCTCTGGCAGCTATACAAGCCGAAATTCGGCGTGGCATCGATTCAATTAGATCACTTATGACTCCCTGTGGAAGATCCTGCCATAGTCTTTGCATCTGCGCAGTTAATTCTCCTGTATCTCGGGACGGCTGCAGTTGCCTTCCCAGCGCGTCCAGACATGCTCTATTGGCGAAAGATCTGGTGACCTGGCAGGCCATGGTAGGACGTCATATCCTTGAAGACATTGTTGGGAGAGTCGCGCAGTATGTGGACGAGCATTATCCTGTTGATAAATGGCACCTGGGCGACTTGATAGCATGGGTAGCACAATCGGCGTTAAAATATCGTCCACGTATCTGCGAGCTGTCAAAGTGCCTTGAAGGACCACTAAAGATGATCGTGTGTCCCAAGAAATTGCTCCCCACACTGTCACACCTTGTGAAATTGCTGTATGCCGCTCGACAATAAATGCCGGATCGGACCGCTGGCCGGTGCGCCTCCAGACACGTGTGCGGTGGTCATCAGCACTGAGACTGAATCGATTCATCACTGAAGATGACACGTCTCCAGTCTGTCACACTCCAAGTTGCCCGAGGTCGGCAAAAATCCAGTCGACACTGCCTATGATGCGGGGTCAGTGGTAAGCGTCTTAGCGGACGTCGGCTCCTCAAGCCAACTTCGGTCAGTCGTCTCCTTATGGTTTCTCTTGATGGCACTGGATGTCTGGAAGGAGGTAAGTGGCGTTGAATCGATGCTAGCGACGTTGTTGGTGCCGAAGTGGCCACTCTTCTGATTGCACGATCCTCGCGATCATTTGTGTTCCTGGGACGTCCTGACCCTCCGCGACGGTACACTCTACCTTCTGTGATCCACTGTTGCCAACACCGAGCAACTACCATATCGCTCCGACCGAGGTGGCGGCCGATACGTCTATTCGACCCACCTGCTTCTCTGAGGCGCCCCTCTCAAAGTCCGTCGTCCTGCCGCCGGTTACGTCTTAGAGGCATCCTAAGTCTCAATATCGTCTATCAAAGTCATCAGATTCGTTTGGATAGCCGTACGGCGCTCGTACTCATGCTTTTAAACTCTCCCAGTTGCGCAACTAATATGCGCATAGCACACTTAGCCTTGTCTCATTGGCTTCGAAATTTTAATCATTTGCATATCTCTTACCAGACTACATTCTTGCCGAGTTTCGTGATTGTAGCTTGATTTCTTCTGGGTGCATATATTTTTTTGCGACAGAGTGTATATGTAGTACCCTCTACATACACACAAGTATATTTGGGGACATACTTTCCTGTGTGAAATCAGTTTCCGGACGCATTACCTACTTTTCCATGAAATTTGTACGAAAAGTTTTGAATCACCCTATATATTGAGTGCTAGGGCTTCTTTTCAAAATTTGTGGCTAGAAGCAGATATTCATTCAAACACATGCAGGAAAGAGAGAGCATTTACAAATAATTATTTATTGATAGAGAAGCTTGGACTATATAACCCAGGCTTCCTTATTTCAATTAGATGTAATCTGTCAAAATAATAATAATTTTCATAATATTGAGGTGAATAATTTGGGTTTCTTGTTCTGTTGTTGTTACATATGGCTATAATGGAAGGATTAATCCGAACACATAGAACGACACAAGTATTACACAAGAACAATGATAAATAATAATAATAAATAATCAAAGTAAGAACCAACACAAATTTACATGGGAACAAAAGTAAAAAATTTAAACAAGAAAATAAACATGAGAGAAGTAGTCCTTAGAAGAAGTTCATGAAAGAGTCTTGGTATTCCAATATACCTTGGTTGTTTCACCACGTTTTTGAGACTTTTTTCTAATCTAGTTCTGGTTCTATAAGAAGATGCTCAGCATTCATAATGCCAAATTACAAATTTGGCATATACTAGATGGAAAGCTACCTATTTTTATTAAGAGGATGTGCCATGAAATCATGGCTTGTTGGCAGTCTGAAGTTTTCCACAGCCTCTTGATGAGACAAAACTTTCTGACAAAACTTTTTCCAAGTGTCTTGAATGTTAGCTCAGTAAACACACAGGCCATTAGAAATCCCAGTAATGGCTGCTATGTGCATCCAATCCTTAAGCAGTTCGTTTTTTCATTACTGTGACAATTCATTTTATGTTCTCCAGGAATTCTAAAAACTATTCTAGATTTGAAAATTCACTGCCTTTTAAAATCTTCACTAAACTCTTTTTATCTAGTTCATTCCAATCGTTTGAAGTTTTGAACCACGTACCTTCAGATCGTAAGGGCTTAAGATATCCACAAAATTAAAATTATCATCTTAGTAAGGAGGTTGTTACTGGCTTATATAAATAATAACACCACGTACTCCCCTACCAGTGAGTTGGTGGATAGGCGAATGAACAATACCACAGTTATGGTGAGTGTGTGAGTTGTTGCGTGAGGTGGTTTTGAAGGCTTCAAATGTTGCTTCATGTAGATTTTGACTGCTTGTTGTGCTGCGTCATGTGCGTTTGACGAATTTTGGTTGCTCTTGCGGTGGATAGATGGCGTCACGTCTGCTCCGCGAAGTTTGCGTTGTTTCAAAGTTTAGCCAGGGTCACCAATGAAGGCTAGAACCTGGTACCTTCGGTTCCGTGAGCGCATAACATACATGAGTGAATATTAATGTCACACTGTTCAGCTACCGAGGGCTTTTGACGACGGGAGCAGGTAACATATCTACTTTACTAAAATGATCATCTTAGTACGAAGGTTGTTAGAGGCTTATATAGATACTACCTGAACGCAGCCTGGCGTTGCTCAGGTTTTTTTTATTTTTGTAAATTTTCCCTTTCCTTCACAAAATCAGCACTTCCATTATACTTTTTCAAAATTACTTTGACTTTTTTGTTTCCTTCCCCTCTGGTTAGCTCGGCATTGCACGGGCTTTTACCGAGTGTGCAACTTAATTTCCACATTAATTTCTTTGATAACGCCAGCACTTTTGGGAGGGTGTATACGTATACGATGTGAGTGATTGCTACAATGATGTCATTAAAATACTCTTTTTCGAAATTTTTGGACTTCTTTTCACTATCAGACACGTTTCTTTCCCCTTCATTTACCCCCTGCGTTGCATGAAAATTTTTGAATGTATAACATATTGTCATGAAAGTTCCCCTTCTCCTCTAACTGTCAGCATCTCCTGTTGTGTATGTATGATTTCTATATTAACATCATTACAATTCCCTTTTTCGAAATTTCTTCCACATCCTCGCAGTGTCAGACACGTTTCTTTTATCTCTCTATAGCCCGGCGATACAGTGGCTTTTTTAGTGTACAGCTATCCCCCCTCCATTACTTATAAATGATGAATTAAAAAATCTTACAGTAAGCTATTGAAATGATTTTTTCTGATCGTTTGAATGTTTGATTAAACATATTAAGTGTAACAAAAACAAAATTATATATATATATATATATATATATATATATATATATATATATATATATATGTTTACATTCACTAAAAATAACATTCAAAAACAAAAGAATACTGTCTGATAAAAACATTTTAGTATTTTATAATAATTTTTGTTTTTCATTCTTCTGTTACAAAACAAGCATACTCATTGTTTCAACAATAATTATTTTCTTAGAGCTTAAAATAATAAAAGGGGTTTGGTATTTTCATTTACTCAATTAGTCGTTTCATAACAATAATTTCCTTCTTAGGTTTTGAAATAAAATAGAATTGTTAAAATATATTCATTGAACAATTAGTTGTGACATACCGTTTGCTTAAAAAATGGCTGTAAAATAAAAAAATCTCGTTTACTGATAAAGACTTATCAAATATTTAAAAAAAAATTGTAAAATAATTAAATCAAAAGAAAGATATGTATTAATTTTACTATATTAATTTTTAAATAAATTTATTTATATGCAAAGTTTCTTTGTTTTGTAAAAACAGAATTTTTAAGGTTTCTTATAGCTTGTACGATAAAGTTGCTCCCACTGTTATACAAAAATTCTCGCTGTTGTTTATTGAAAAGACTATTAATTTCTTTATTTCTTTGTTTTTGAATGTTAGATTAAAAATACATTTGAATAAAAGGGTAAAAAGCCTGCACTTTAAAGCAATAACCGTAATGAATGAAATGATTCTATAAATAACTCAGGCGAGGAGCGAGCATAATACAGAGAAATTCCACAACCTTCGTCCCTGAAAACAATCCCCTCCTTCCACTCGGCTTAGTTCTAAACAGCAATGTCACTAACGCAAAGATTGGAGTTCCCCGATTCCCCCCGCGCTTGCGCAAAGCACTAAATATCTTGATAATGTTTTTTTTTAAAGCTTTCGTTTTTTGAGTAGTTAATTTTTAAGTTGAAGTTTGTAAATTTTTCACATCGATAACAAACAACGGTAATTTTAAAATAAAAAAAAATTAAGGAAAATACTGTTTTAACGGAATCTCGTAAAAACGGTATAAAACGAAAAACACGTTTTTTTTTCAAAACCGTAATTTTTAAGATATTTTATCAATCTTCAATCTTTGTACAGATTACGTATAATATCGTTCTACACAAGGAAGAAAGTTTCGTCAGATTATTTTTATAAATAAAGAAGTTATTAAGTATTTAAATAAAATTTTGAGTATATTTTGAAAAATAGTAAAAAAAAAAAAAACAACAGTTTTTGACGTTTCATTTTTTTAAATGACTAATTCTAAAAGAGAAAAGCATGAACTTTTTTATTGTTAAATATTTTTTTCATTAGTGCGAAAGAAAATGCAAGCGGGCGATTTAGTAATCATTCTCATAAAAATGTATTGATTTTGACTCATTTTAAAAAAAAATTGTAAAAAACAGAAAATATTACTAATTTGTGAAATAAATTATACCGCATCGTGGCGAAGTGAATTATCTTTCCGAATCTGTAATTATTTTTTGTGTGAGTCTCATGAAAGGAATTAGATCGCGTTTTAAAAACGTCTGAAAAAAAAGAAGTTGAACTTGGCCTCTGGCGGTGAAAAATGGCACTAATTATGCATTCTAAGGTTTTTAATTAATATCTTTTTAACTAATTAGAGTATTGGAATATAAATTGTCAAAACGGATTTCTCGGATAATTCCCAAACTTTTGGTACCTTCGGCGAGTTTCTGCGTCTTGCGGTTCGTGGGAACATAGGGATCCATAGATAGATAGATAGATAGATACGTTTGTTTACCTACGAATTTTAATAGTGTAGATTACCACCACACGCTTTTAAATGACCGAGATGCTTCAAATATTCGTTAAAACACTAGTCTAAAACCGTAAAAACACTTTTTATAATTTATATTCTAAAAATGAGTACTATGTTGCAGAAATACGTTTATAAACATGTTTTGTTCAGCGTACTACTTTACCTTTTCATGATGCAATCCAATTATTTACAGATTGAAAGTGATTTAATCACAACGGATTAGAAAATTAATAATTAGATATGAGTTTTACTCCATTTGATTAAAAAATAAATACAATTAATTGGATTATTAATGAGAAGTTACTATTTTAATATGCATGATTGTAAACATCATCATAACGTAATCATTACATGAAGTTAATTTAGGAAAATATAGAAAAGTAGTATCACAACAGAGTAATGTTTTGCTACCAATATTAATATCGATAAATTATAAATTTAAATTATGTAATCTAAATATTTTCTTGATTGTTACTAAACGTTGAAACTAAATGTGTCATCGATTTCTTGTAGTCTAATAACAAAAATAATTAATTTCCTTAAGAGTACAAGAATTTGTTTATGTAAAGATTCACTAATAATAATTAACGATACACTTTTATAATAACAAATATATACATTTTACGTAAATTAGCGTTTTCCAATACACAGTTAGTGTCACTTAGTTTTGATCCCTTATCTGTTATTGACATTTAAGGATAAAGATAAGGCAGACAACTAACACAGAAAAAAGTAGGATATAAATCTATTTCTCTCTTTTTAAAAAAACAAACAAAAAAGTATGACTGCAATGGTAATAGAAAACTATTTATCCAATATCTTTCACTTACAGATAAATTTTTTGTTGTCCATTTTATCGTTTTCAAATACTTATGTACTGGATTCTATAGTACAATGTTATTATTTTATTTTTATCTAAACTTATCGTAAAACGAAGAGTATACAATTTGGTATTGATATCGAAATGTTCCTTAGAAAAATTTATTGCAAGTTTTTTTTTATATTTTTGTTGCACATAAGGATTAAGAGAGAGAGAGAGAGAAAAAACTGATTTAACAAATTTTTCTCTAAGAACCAATGCAATGTGAGAGAAAGAGATAGAGTGAAAGTGAGATTGAGTGAGTGGGAGAGTAGGAGAGAATGAGAGTGAGAATGTAAGAGAGAAAGTGAAAGTGAGTGAGCGAGAGTGAGTGCGTGATAGAGATAAGGAGTGAGAGAGAGTGAGAGTGTGAGACATAAGGAGTGAGAGAAAAAATGTGAAAGATGAAGTGTAAAAGATGTGAAGTTTGTGTGTGAGAGTATGATTTATAAGGAATGGGAAAGAGAGAGAGAGAGACAGTGAGTGCAGAGAGAGAGAGAGAGAGAGAATGTGAGAGAAATGAGAGTGAGAGAGTGAGTGAGAATGTGAGAGATATTAGAGTGAGAGAGAGAGAGAGAGTGAGAATGAGTAAAAAAGTGTGAGAGAGAGTGATAGTGAGTGAGAAAGTGAGAGAGATAGAGTGAGAGTGAGAGAGATAGGGTGAGAGTGAAAGTATGAGAGAGTGAGTGAGAAAGATGAAATTCTTGGAAATCATATGTTATTTTAAAATTCAATAGTGAATTTTAAAGGAAGCGTGTAATTGTAATCGTTTCTTTAAAATGAAAAGTATAATTAGTTTCTTTAGGGTTAAAATCATAGAATTTTTATTAAAAATTTTCAAATTTATAAAGAGTGTTACGGAATGTTAAATAAAATATGCGTTGATTTTTTAATTAAATATTAAAAAATTTTAGAGAAGAGCATACACATAAGTCTTATCTATTTATTGATCTATTCATATGTAGAGAGTTGCTTAAACTCTTCTTCTAGTAACGTTCTCAATATAAGACATATTTAATTCAAATAAGCTTCATGAATAATACGGTGACCATACGTCCTCCTTTTATAGGTTCTGTCCTTCCTCAAAAAGTGTCCTCCTTTTCAATATTTTAAAACTGATCTGTTAATCTCTGTATTCAGAGATGAACCAAACATGTTTCCAAAATATAGAGAATGTTCTGAAACAAATATCACAGGAAGTAACAGTTTTCAATGGTATTTTTTGACTTGGTCGCAAGTAAATTGGGTAGATATAGAAAATTACGATTAGTTTTTATCGAAAGAAATGCCAGATATTAAAATCGATGACAATTGTTTATTTGAAGTAGAAAGAAGTAGAATGTGCATTTAAATTCTAATAAATTAGAATAATTGGAAAATCAACATGCTCAGAAATTGGTAAAATATGGGTGAAATTACTTAAACCATTTAAAAAAATGAACACATTCCACATGAAAATGTAATTGTTCTTGTTGAATTTACGCTGTGCTGTGCCCTGGAACTAATGCAGCAGTTGAAAGAGTTTTTTCAGTTGGTATTGATTTTCGTGAAATGACTAGTGAGAAATCAAAATTGAATGGTAATATTTTAGCTACAGTGCTTACCGTAAAATTCAGTATGAAGGATATTTTTTGCCCGAACTTTCCGATATATCAGAAAATGCGTTGAAAAAAATCATTCAATGTAAAAATACTCTCTCTCTCTCGTTTAAGATAATAATTAAATGAATGTAAACGTATTTAGCGTATTTTTGTTCGAATTAATCAAACGTTTCATATATTTAAGTTGAAATTTTTTCTTACAATTTTCGTCCTCCTTTTTCATTGTAAAAAAATGGTCACCTTATGAATAATTAAATTCATTCCTACAGATTGAGACTGAAGTCTGCTGCAAAATACATGTACCGTAATTTTTTCACTTGCAAATAATTTTTTCGTTACCTTAATTTCCCCAAATTTTAAAAAAATCTGTATTGACAGCGAGTCTCAAACTTTGCAAATTCTCAAATTTTTACCGTGTCTCATTTGTTTGATTGTATTTCGGATAATTTCTTTTCCGCTTACTTTGAGTTCTAAATAAAATATTTTAATCTTTAAAAGATTAGTTACTTTTTTTTCATTACTATAAACACTTTTCATTTTTTGTGTTTGTTAAAATAGACTTTAACAATGAGTTGATCTTCTAGTTTATTACGGTAGAATTTTATTAACTTTAAGTTCATTTTCTGTTGTTTTTTCTTTGTTAAGAGTAAAAAAAAAAAAAAAACTGAATATTTTATATTTTATTATAGTTTAGTGTAGCTGTGGGAATGTTAACTGTTATTATTTTATTTGAAATTTATCCTATTTTATACATACTGTGTACTCGGTATTAGATTAATAAATAAATCTAATACCGACAGTACAATACGCTAGAAAAAGGTAAGACACTAACCAAACAAAATTTGTTCAAAAGATGACGAAGCCAATCTTGATTTGCTGTGTATCCTCTGTGTTTTTCTGAATGACTCGTTAACATGTATACAAAATATTTCACTAATGATAAATTATATAAATTATTTCGAATACTAAAAAATTGACACTATAATAAATATGCCGAAATTTCATTTTACTTCTCGCATAATTTAACAGTTTTAAAGTTCTCTGTCTCTATTTATACATACTGAAAAGCTATTATATAAGGTGTGCAAAAAGTATGACTACAGTTTCAAAAATTAATTAAAAATAAACAAACATATATTTTCCCTTACGTTTTTTATGTTAGATAAGGAAAAGTTTAAAGTTTTTCTGTTTAATGAAATGCAAACTAGATGGCGCCATGTCCTGGTTTTTCAACTTTCTCGTTTCAAAATGGCTTCACTGCAAAAACAAGTGCAAGTAGTAGCATGGTGTATCAAATTTAAATCTGCAACATATGTACAGCGAGAATGCAGGGCCACCACATTGGTGTTAGGAAGTGAGAAAAAGCTCCCCGGGCCGTGGACTGAAAGAGTAAGTCCAATATATAACGTGGTCACCAGATCTCTAGACATAATACCTTTGGATTTCTTCTTGTTTCTTGGGATATGTGAAAAACAATGTTTATCAAATTTCAATTCGTGAAACTGATGAAGCAAAGAATCAAATTACAATGACTATTCAGATTATTGATCCTGCAATGCTTCTCAGAAATCTCTTATAGACTTAACGTGTTGCGAGCAACTAATAGCGCATACATTGAAATCGTGTAATAACGCCTTGTAAAAAAAACTTTTATACTTTATTCATAAAATAACAAACAACCCCACCCCTTTAAGTGAATATTTTTGTTTATTATTATTTTTTTTTGTAATTAACATTTGAATTGAATGTGTAGTCATACTTTTCGGACACCCTGTATTATGATCACCGTTTTAAGGTATCCGACTTCGTTCGGAACCGCGATTTTACAAAAGCGTATAAATGAATAATTATGATATTTAGTGTCACTTAGATTAGAAAACGTATATAAAATTGTTTTAAGAATATTATAACAATAAAAAATTATTACAGTTCAATATTTTGGCAAAAGATGAACATAGAATTACCAATTTTCAAAACATTTTCCTTTTATGAAAAATGCTTATATTATAATAGTATTTTGCCTGTATAGAGCTCAGACTTCTCTGTACAGAGGCTGAAATAGAATTTTTGAAACACATAACTTGGAAGTAAATTTATCAATATTTTACTACATAAAAGAGGGGAGAAATTTTAAGAAAAACACCGATAATTATTTCAATGGGAGTTAACTCTAAAAATAATATGAATTTTTCAAAAATCCTAGTTCAGACTCTCTGGAGAGAAGTCTTTACTTTATATAAGCAAAATATTATTATAGAAGCATTTTTTATAAAAGGAGAACGTTTTGAAAAAAAGGTTATTCTGAGTTAATTTTTTGACAAAATATTGTATTCAAATAAAAATTTTTTGTCACAATGTTCTTAAAATAATTTTATACATGTATTTTAATCTAAATTACAATAAATATCATGAAAATAATCCATTAATGCGCTTTTTTAAAATCGAGGTTCCGATCGTAGTCGGATACTTTAATATGAAATATGATCACTTTTCGCCCTCAAAGTCGCTTAACATCCAACAAGTCATTGACTCGTCAAACTACTGATATGTAGTATATGGTATCTGGTACTAAGCATTTATCATCTTGTTCCACTATTCCCGCTCATTGCGAGGTGATAGCGTAACAGCACAGGTTCAGTTTTCGAGACGGAACGATAAATGTTCCACTGGATTCATGTCAGATGAATATAGAGATCAAGATATGACTTGAAATTCACAGAATGTGTCCAGAACCATTCTCTAAAGATTAGGCTCTAATGGCATGATGCATTATCCTACTTGTAAGTGTCTTCCCTCAAAAGAAACGATTGATTTATGGTCATAAATGGATGCACTTTGTTTGCAATGATGTTCACAAAGGGCCCAGACATCTTAGATTGTTTTATGGAGTTGTGATGGGTTTTAATGTGTCCCATTAAAGCATCACATACACTATAATATTGCCACTATTGCCTTATATACGGCCAATTGTGTGTCCAGGTGATAGGATTTCCGTTAAAAATTGGTGTATTGGCATTAACCAGAAAATGTAATTTTTTAGATTTGGTGATTTTCTTCCATTTTTTTATGGTCTAATGCAGATGTTCCATGGCCCATTGCTGGCACTATTGGCAGAATGGCCAAGGGAGCCAAGCTTACCGGAAAGAGGTTTAGAGCTACAAAACGATTCCCCGGGAAACAACCACCACCACGTTCAACTTATTGAGCAAAATTATAGTATACATTTTATTTGGTAGCATACATTAAATTAACATATTACGAATTAAAGGTAAATGAAATGAGAAATACACATATGTTATTGCAAGGTACACACATACAAAGCTGAAAATAATAATAAAGAACATAAGAGTAAGCGGAAGAAAAATATTGTACATTATTCCTACATTCTTGTAAATACATCAAAGTAATATAAATATAATATACAAATGCACCGTACAAAAAAAGAAAAAAAAGGCAGACAACATTTGGGAAAAGAGAAGAAAAATAAGGATGAGAGGCAAAAGAAAAGAGAGGGAAAAAAGAAAAAACCCGCTTATGACCACATAAGAGAACCGATCCAATATTCCACCTAAGGCAGTGTTTCTCAAACTGTGGGGCGTGCCCCCCTGGGGGGCGCGGTAACCGTGTGAGGGGAGCGCGAGCGTACTGAAAATAAAAGGATTAAATAATAATTTTTTGGAATGAAGTAAAACAAAATGCTCTCTGACATAATAAAAAATACACATTTACACTGATATAATTTATTTTTATCATCTGGGGATCATCAAAAATAAAAGATTCCACTTCAAACGCTCATTAGCCATCTTTGATCCTATAACCAAATTAAAAAAAATATTTTGTTTGCTTTGCTGTAATCCCACGATGAGAGATTTTTTATTACGTCTCTTTTAACCTAAAATATTATGACCTTCGAACTTACAGGTATGGTTATCTCCGTCGTTTTTTTAGGGAAGTTGTAAATAATATATTTCTGTTTCGCCTTTTTCCATGTGAAAGAGTTTTATGATATATGGATAAGCATATTGAGCACTTTGAAGAATTATTTGGCCAAGATCTATTTTTGAGTAATTTGAAACATATAATGCATAATGAAAAACGTTTTACAAAATTATTGCTTAGAACACATGCTACACTTTCCCCATGAACAATTTTGTGGTTTTGATTGCAGTTTTGTGTGACTTATTATGGTTTATAAATGTAAATGAGCAGATAATTAAAAAAATGGGCATCTGTGATTCCTATTGAAAAAAGTTGAAACTGATCAAGCTATTGAAGAACCTACTGAAATAATGCATATTAATCAAGATATAGCGAAAGTAAATATCAGAAAAGCGTTAGACATGAAACGTTTGAGTTGATTTGAAATTTTCAAATGCTGCCTAAAAATCTATATGAAGAAAACTATGAAGCCATAATGTAGCACTTCACCTTGTCAAAAAGACACAAAGAAGAAAAAGTTCAAAATGCTATTTGTAGATCATCAAACTACAGAAAACTACAAAAAAGTGAACAAAATATGATAGTTTTGCTGTGGAAAATAACGTTCCTGTGTTAGCGAAAAGTGTCTGTGATTTACATCCTTTATTAAGGACACGCACATTTGAAACATTTTCCTTAGTTTTATTGGATTTTGTCTCAAATTTTCAAAGAAAAATTGAAAAGTTCTTGAAAGTAGGGGTAAGTATATTTTCTCTTAATTAAATTATTCACTGGAATTCTGATTATTATCGTGTATAGTAAAAATAATTATAAAACAAATTATAGTTTTGATACAAACAAAAAACGCACTTTTATAGTGAATCGAACTAAAAAGTAAAAAAAAAACAAAACTACTTAAAAGTAACATATACAAAATTTAATACTTATCTTGTTACTTTGTACGGTTTATAATTATGATCGTATTGTACCTTTAGCGCCAAAGTGCATTATTATTGCATTCAATACATTATTATTTTTAGGGGGGCGCGATAAAAATTGTGATTGAAAATTGGGTTGCCAGTAGTGAAAGTTTGAGAACCACTGACCTAAGGTATTTGATTCCGGAAATTTAATCCATTTTAATACATGATTTTAGTTTTGAGTGAATGTAAGGATTTCTAACGATAGATTAGAACCAGGTTTTTTTTAGCATTTTGAGATGGAGAGATCAAATGGGAATCCTTAGTCAGAGGACATGCGAATACATATGGGTGGGCGTCCCCAACAGAACTACAAAGACAAAGCAGCTTTTAATTTGAAGCAATGCAGATAAGAAAGAAATGGGCGATAATTTGTTGAGAATTGTGTAACGAAACTAGAAAGGCACTATTGGCAATGACATGCCGTCAAAGCTGTGACGTGATTCAGGTACCAGCTGCTTATACGCTGTTGTGCACGCTGCACTGTGTGCCAGGACATGCTTTCTGCGATGCCATTGTTGCAACTGCTAGTGATGTTATCATTACGGTCCTTCGGTCATGGCGAACAATGCGTAGCAGTTTCCGTTCTCGTCTGGAATCAATGCCTCGTTGCCGACAAACTGCTGATCAATGACTTGTTTCATATTCATTATACTAATTTAGATACGTACTCACAATAGCTGCACGAGAAAGGCCCGTCAAACGCACCGTTTCGGAAATCTATGCTCTAAGGTGCCGAGTCATAACGATTTAACCTTTACTGAAACCAAACGATTAATGCAGCGTTTCTCAAACTGTGGGGCGTGCCTCCTTGGGGGGTGCGATAACTCTACAAGGGGGCGCGACCATTTTGAAAAGTCAAAAACAAAAGGTTATTTAAAAAATAATTAATTTACTGAAAGTAAACAAACAAAATACTTTCTGATATAATAAAAATATATAATACACTTATAAATGTATCCGTACTGTACAATGTATATTTTATTATTAATTTAACAATACTAAGTTAAGAACAAGTTTGATAATTACCAGTGACCCCATGGGCTTGTATTAACACTTATCTTGATATCTGTACGGTTTATAAATAATTCCTTAACAGCCGATTAAAAGTTACGCGATTCGCTCCCCGTCGTTTACCACGTAGACGAGCGTATGTTGATGTTTTTTTGAAGGGGAGAAAAGAAATAAAAAAGCAAATCCTCTGAAATAAATAAATTCTTCGCAAACGTTTTGAAGATTCTTTTATAGCATTCCAAACCCGTCGGAATAATTTTATGGATAGCACTGCACAGAAAAGATCGTACATATACGTCCAGAAATTAATGCTTTGGCTGAGTGAGACGTTTTGATACGTTGGGGGCACATAACAGTTAAAGTCGAATATTGTGCCTTTAGTATTAAAGTATAGTATTATTGAATTCAATACATTGTTATTGTATGAAGGGGGTGCAATGAAAAAGATGATTGAATAGTGTGTCGCGTGTATTCAAAGTTTGAGAAGCACTGGATTAATATTTTAATCTTTATGTCAGTGTTTCTCAAACTGTGGGGCGCACCCCCCTGTTTGGGGGGCGATAACCCTACGAGGGGCATATCGAAAATAAAAGATTTAAAACTAATTAATTTACTGGAAGGATTTAAAACAAATACTTTCAGACATAATAAAAAATGCACTTTTACTCTGATATAATTTATAGGCGCGCGCGCGATATTAAGTCATCAAAAATAAAAACTTCTTCAATACCTAATTAGCTATCTTTGATCCAATAACCAAATAAAAAAAACTTTTATTTGATTTGCTGTAATCCCATGATGAGAGATTTTTTTTTATTACGCTTTCTGTTTAAACCTAACATACAACTCTTTCTGAGAAAAAACAGATCCCAGACACAGAATCGAAAACATTTAGGAACATAAAAAATTCATCACTGTCATTATTTTTGAAATACTGCACATTATAGCTGTAATCTGTTTAACCTTCTAAGTTATTGGTACAGTTAGTTATGACCCCTCTCTTATGTGTTTGTTTCTCATTTAGGGAAGTTGTAAGTAATGTATTTCTCTGTTACGCTTTTTTCCATGCAAAAGAGATGATATTTGGAAAACCACGGAGAGCACTCACACTTTGAACGATTACTTGGCCAAGACTTATTTTTACGAATATTCTATACATATAAAGCATAACACGAAAAACGTTTTACACAATTTCATATAATCATAATGAATACTCTTTTTACCCGGAAATGGTCGCGCGGGACGCACAGATAACGAAATCGTTAATTCTGGCAAAACTGTTTATTTGTTACCAAAGAAAAATTGAAAAGTCCTTGAAAGTAGGTAAGTAAACTTTCTCTTAATTAAATTGTTCACTAGAATCACGATTTGTATCGCGTACAATAAAATAATTATAAAAAAAAGGATTAGGGTGACTCAATAACCTCGCTCGACCGTATCGAGTGCGCGCCAGCTCCCGGTTTAAAACATGTTGAAGTCTTTTCGTTTTAACTATTAAAAATAATACAGTTATTCTTCATTGGAATTCTATATTATCGTTCATTATTTAACATCAAATATAAATGCTAGTTCTGTGAGGCTTAAAATTACCATTCGCTTAAAACTAATTATAATTTGAGCAACCATTTTTAAAAAATCATTTTACATTTTTGTAAACATTGTCGAGCATGTGGCTTTGCACTCCTTACAATCCAGCTATTATATCAATAATGTTTTATTTTCTTATAAATGAACTCGTGCAAAGAGTGGGCACTTCAGCCCGTATACTTTTGATGTATCAGTGTTGCACAGAGTATTTTATAACTAATCAATTAATACTAAATTAAGAACAAGTTTAATAAGTATTAACGACTACCATGGGCTTGTCTTGCAAAGCAAAATATTAATAAGGAAAAAAATGCTTACGATTAGAAATTCACCCTCCGAGTTCTTTTTCTATAATTAGCAGATATCTATATTTTGCCTTCTAAGCAGCCACCGCATTTTACAATATGTTCAATTTAAAAATTAGAGAAAGGAAAAATAACATAATAATTATCCTATTATTTATTTATTTATTGCTTAAAAGTAGTATACAAAATTTTAATACTTATGTTACTAATTTGTATGGTTTATAATTAAGATCGCCCATTGTAGCCTTAGCATCAAAGTGCATTATTATTGCATTCAGTACATTATTAATGTATAAGGGGGCGCGATAAAAATTGTGATCGAAAAGGGGGGCACCAGTATTGAAAGTTTGAGAAGCACTGCTTTATGTAGCTGACATAATACTGCGAGGGTGTTTTATACATTTCAACATCAGCAGCATATGAGCTGCTGAACTGTTTCGAGACGAGTTCTTTGCTCTAGATAAAAGGGTTTTAGGGTTGGTCATAATTAATGGAGTTTATAAAATATTTAACACACAAACGTAAATTTGCAAAAATACAAATTTAAAAATGCGACAAATATAGAACATAAAATTTTAAATCCGTTGGCTCAGAAATACATAACGCAAATGAAATGCACAGTCACTGTCAGAATTTCGGCTTCAATATTGTTTACTGTATTTTTCTGAGGTAGGCAGTAACGTTTCTGAATATATGTCTTAAAATAATCATCTGGATTTACATCGAGGCACGTATTTTTGTTTCCAAGTTCAGTGACTTGGCGACATTTGGAAAACGAATTTTTCGCGAAGCCTGTCTTAAAGATTGCTCCCAGCTAACATTATCGAGAAGTACTTTCTCTTCGCCAACACAAACGATCTTTTTAGTTAGAATAAGTTTTATGAAGAGAAAGAAAGTCCAAACGTTTCACAAAGCTATACATAATTACAAAAATTATTTTAAAATGCTTTAAATAAGTATGGAATAAAAAAAATTCTAAACTATATTAAACATTGTTAGACTTTAATACTTGAAAGACAAATATAAAGAAAAACGCAGAAATTTGTCGAATTCTTACTTTTATTTCCTATTACAGACTGGTTTGCAATTTAAAAATAATTACATCTGTAGATTTTCTCGAGTGGCTGTCGAGAACGAATACCGGAGCTTCCATTTCGTATAAATAAGTTAATTAACTTCAACAGTGGCAGCTATCGCAAATAAAATATCATTACCTTTAACAAAAAACGTAATCGTTTCCTGTTTAAATTCTTCCGTTTGTGTGATTTGTCGGAAATGAAAACGCAGACTCGTTTCCTATTAAAGGGTTCCACTGTTGACTGATTTTTCAAATCGATTCAAAAGCATTGCCTCAATCAATATGCTTAGCTATCTTGACAATGTATCACTGGAAGTGCGGTTTCTATTTTAAGCGGAAAGTAAACACAGAATTTTAAAAACTGCTCTCTCGCTGAAAATTGAGGAATGTTTCAGTAGTAGAATCAATTAAATGTCGAGACAGTTTGAAGTATAAGAATTTACTTTTAAGAAGCAGAACAAGATGGGAAAAAATGGTATCTGCTTCATTTTTGAACTATGCATGATTAAACTATAATTAAAGTTTTCTTATTCAACTAACATTATAGCTTAAAGTCTAGTTAGGCAGAGGAAATTAAATTCATATTTTTTGTGCGGAAAGAATAAATAAGTTTTGACTATTTTAAGAATTTTCTAAAAAGTGGTTACATAGATGGATTTAATCCATGAAATGATTAAATTGAAAAATTTGGAATGCCTTTGATTTATCGAATAAACGCTTTGGTATTTGCATCACATTTTTAATCAAAGTATGAAAGTAGCATAACCGCAGCATATTTCAGAATGCCATTTTTATGTTGATGAAGATATTTGATTGAAAAATGGTAAATTAAATGAAGTGTCTTCAATACTATCGTTTAGATTTAGAGACTGGCAGAACTTTCTCAAAGAATTAATCGCAATTAATGGCATTTTAGCCGTTTTTTAATTTTTTACCTTTTTTTATGGAATTGTTTTTCTGTAGAACTTAAAACCAATGAAAGATTAGATAATACTAAAACACAGTCGAACCTCTACATGACGAACCTCTATATTGCGAAATTTTCTATACAGCGAACTTTTCCCTGTAACCCTGGACATTTCACAATTTTCTTAGTAAAATAACCTCTCTATGCCAAAGTGCATTTTCTGTATAACGAACTTTTTCTTTTGTGATTCAACTTTTGTTCTCTCTTTTTTTAAGTATTTCTTAAAAAATTTAAAGTTATTCTCTCTTTAACACATTTTATGATGGTCATAAATCTTGAATTGGTTTTATTAGATCCTAACTAGCTGAGAGCAATAGAGTTCTGGATGTTTTATTCAAGAAGTGCAACCTGTAACCCCCATTGCCCAGTTCACTAGAAGCATCATCGATATCCTCTTTCACCCTCGTATACCTTAAGGCAGGGGTGGGAGGATATTTCCAGGCTACGGTCCACTTCTAATTTTTTCAAAGTGTCGCGGTCCTCCCAGTGACATAGGAGTCTTGAACTAAAAGAAGGGTCTACAATGTTTATTATTTAAGGTGTTTGTCGGCCCAAAATTAAAATAAACTTAATAGCTAAGGCACCACATGAATATCAGAACACTTCAGCAGTATTTATTGCTTGCTTCCATCTGCATAGCATGATCATTTTGTCGAAAAAACTTTTGCTATATTTCCTTCCGTTGAAAAAAAAGTTTATTGCTTTTCTTTCTTCGGCAGATTCCATGCTCTCATCATTACAGCGAAATAGTTGAAAAATATAGCTAAAAACGTTTTTAAAAAGAAAATGACAATTCAAACTACCATATTTATTGGAATATAAGCCGCACTTTTCTCTAATGTTTTTGATACTAAAAATCGAGTGCGGCTTCGAATCGAAAACGGAAAAATTCGTTGAATGGGGAAAATTGAGTTTGATACTGACGGTTAGAGCAAATAGATTCAAGCAATTATTTAAAAATTATTAATAATTTTAAAAAATAAATCAGTAGTAAATTAATTATACATTTAATAAATTAATTATACATTTAATAAATTAATTATATATTTCTTATTAGTCCTCATTTAATTTTTTTAAAATTTTTTGTAAATATCGGAGTTTGATGAATTATATTTAACACTACTTTTTATATTTTCACAAAAACATGTGGAGAGTTTGAGGTGTAGCTTAAATTAAAACAAATACGGCAATTGCTATTAACAGATTGGTAATATTTTGAAAATCGTGTCTCCTTTGGCGGTATTACGTCATTTAAAATAAAAGTTTTTACTTCATAAGCTCTCTTATTAAATATCTTTAATCCAATAACTGAATCAAAAGGCCTTTTGTTTGATTTGCAGAAATACAACCCTGCGATAAGAGGGGTTTTTTGTTACGTTTCTTTTAAAACTTAAAATACTACTCTCACAGATACAAAACAACTCAGACCAAGAATCTAATACAATTCTAGGTAGATATAAAATTTATAACTATTATAATTGAAATTGCAGAAAGGAAGACGCTATTCACTCTTTATCGAGGTAGCAAAAAATATTTTCTGGTTATTTGTTTGGGCTTCGAATTTTCTAGCATCGTTAGAGTTCCCTCCCTCCCCCCACTTATGTGCTTTCATCTTCATTTAGCGAAGTCGCAAATAAACTATTTCTGTTAAGCTTTTTTTTCTTGTTAAGTACTAAGATATTTGGAAAGCACAGAGGGCATTTTAAAGGATTATTTGGGCAAGATTTATATTTGAGTCTTCTCAAACATATATAAAACACACAACGAGAAACGTTTTACAAAATTCTTTTTAGAACTGACACTTAAAAAAGTAATCTTCTTACAATTCAGCTATTATATCAAGAATAATATTTGAAAAAAAAATTACTCGTTTCTTCAGCTAGTCATAAATACGGAAAGAATATGTACTTATCTACATATATATTTACAATAAAGAAAACTTAACCCTTTTAAAACCACATTTAAAGCAAAATGCAAGATGCAAACATTTGCACAATAGCTACAAATATAATATAATTAAATGATACACCAACTATCAAACTATTCAAAAAACATAAAAAAAAATCATTTTTACCTAAGATAGTTCTAACAGTTATAGTTTGTAGAGGACTTAGTCTGCATACTGTCTGCCAAACTTGAATATCGGGGTATATAGTTACTGACTGCTAATCTTGCACTGGATTCTAAGTGGTCGTCTGTGAGACGAGACCGATATGTATTCTTAATTATATTCATCGTTGAAAATGCTGCTTCACACAGGTAGGTAGAGCCTAAGAACGATGTTAAATAGAATGTAACCTTTATTAAATTAGGATACTTTGCTTCGTCCATTAAATTCCAAAAGTTAGGTTCCGACCTGTGCGCTTTTAAAATTATGTCATTTTGAAGAAGAACTTCGTTTTCCTCAAGAGATAAAGAGAATATATCATTTATATTTTTGGTTATGCCTTCCATATGAATATTGTCAAATGGGTAACACATGAAGGTAACAATTGGTTCTAGTCTAGTGAATTCTTGAAAACGTCTCTCAAAGATTCTGAGTGAAGCTTTAGTATTTCATCATCATATTTCTCTTTATTTAATGTACCTCCGTTTTTAAACAGTTCGTTAGAAATATTTTTGAAATTTTATAATTTATTCTACATTAGCTGGGAAGATAATAGCTTTAACTTGTTTTTGAAAGTATTAACATATCCTATCAGTTCGACTATTGTTTGATTTTTTCCTTGCAATTGTAAGTTCAATTCATTAAGATGGCTTTTTATATCAACAACAAAAGCTAAACCCATCAACCAAATTTTATCGCTTAGTTCGATGTATGTTTCGTCTTTTGATTCCAAAAAATCTTTTACCTCTTGTAGTAGGTCCCTGAATCTTTGTAAAAATATACTTATACTTAGCCAACGGACAGCAACATGATATAACAATTCCACGTAAATCATATTCGTTTTCTTCTAGTTGAGCTCGGAACATTCTTCTCTGGAGACTTCTTCCTCGAATTGAGTTCACAATTTTCGTGCAGATTCCCATAACATGACGCATATTGAGAATTTTGCAACACAGGGCCTGTTGGTGAATAATGCAATGATAAGAAAGGAAATACGGAAAGTCATCGTCTCTCATACACATAGCCAAAAATCCATTGACTGTGCCGGTCAGTGATGGTGCCCCATCAGTTGTCATCGATACAACTTTATAAATTGGAATATTTTTCTCCTCAATGTATTTTTTGAAGGCACAGTAAACAGTATTTTTTGAAGCCTCGTGTTTTCTTCTTTAGGTGTAATATTGTCAATAACTCTTCTTTTGTACTCATACCCTGAAAAACCATTTTTACAAAGATACCAAGTTGAGAAACATCAACCACGTCCACGGATTCGTCAAACTGCAAAGAGAAGCAAATGCAATTTGTGATATCTTCGGTCACCTGATCAGCCTGATCAGAATTCATTTCTATGCGGCGTGTGACAGTTCTACGCGGAAGTTGAATATCTTTAATTGCAGAAATAATTTCAGTTTTGTTCTTCAATGAATCAAATAATGAGTCACTGACTCCCAGAAACGCTTTTTATTATTTCTCCATCTGCGAAAAGTTTCTTATGTTTTGATAACAGATGACTAACACGAAGAGGTGCAACAGTTGCAGCTTTATATAAAATATTGGATTTAACAAAATACGACTGTTGTCCGATTAATTGCGATTTAAATTCTTTTAATTTTTGTTTACGCAATTCGCTTTTTAAATTAAAGTGTGTATCAAAACTTCCATGCATAATATTTTGAAAGGTCTCTCAACGTTTCCTTATTTTAGAAGTGCCACACTTTTATGGCATATATAGCATACACATTTTGCATTCACCATCGAAAAGAAAAACTGTTCTTCCCACTCTGTATTAAAATTGTAGGTTTTTCTTTTTTTAACACTTGTTTCCAACATTATATGTGTCTTTTGATACATGTCAGACTACTATTTTAACTAAAAAAAAAAGAAAATAAGAAACATAAAATCTTCAAATTGAATGTTTGAGCAACTATGAACGATTGCTAGATCACGGAGCGAGGACGTTTTCAAAGCTACGAATAAAAAGGAACTAATGAATCTGTAACTGAATGATGTATTAAACACGTTCGCTGCTGGTGCCACGCCATCATAAGACGTAACGTGAACACAAGAATGTAATCCCGTGTTAACGTAAAAAGAGCTGATGAACGTTTATTTTCCCCTTTAGTCTGCGTGTAGGGGGTAGGGGGGAGAACATTTCTATTGCTGGCATCGTGTTGATCGCATATCCCCTTTATAATCACGGAAAATGTGTAAAGCGTCTTAGTGAGCTTCCATTAATGTTAAATGTGTCGTCTACACAAAGTCGCATGGATTGTGAAAAGCAGATTCTCCAATCTAACTGGCGTCGGTGTTCCATAAATATATATTTCTGTTAATATGCGCATCTTAGGTCTTATTCAAAGGCGGTCACCTCACAATGTCTTGGCGGTCCACCCGTTGATCGCGATCGACTTAATGCCTACAACGGCCTTAAGGTATCCGACTACGTTCGGAATCGTGATTTTAAAAAAGCGCATAAATGGATAATTTTCATGGTATTTAATGTCACTCAGATTAGAATACATGCATAAAATTGTTTTAAGGACATTTTTACAAAAAAAAATGTATTTAAATATAATATTTTTGCCAAAAATTAACTTAGAATAATCTTTTTTCCAAATGTTCTCCTTTTGTGAAAAATGGTTCTATTATAATAATATTTTACCTGTATGTAGCTCAGACCTCTTTACAGGGGCTCAACTAGAATTTTTGAAAATTCACATTATTTTCAGAGTTATCACCAATTAAAATAATCATGCGCGTTTTTTTCTTAAAATTGCTCCCCTCTGTTGTCGTAAAATATGAATAAACCCACTTCTAAGTTATATATTTCAAAAATTCTAGTTGAGCCTCTGAACAGAGGTCTGAGCTATAGACAGACAAAATATTATTCTAATAGAAGCATTTTTCTTAAAAGGAGAACATTTGGAAAAAAGATTATTCTAAGTTAATTTTTTGCCAAAATATTGTATTGAAATAATTTTTTTTGTCACAATGTCCTTAAAACAATTTTATGCATATATTCAAATCTAAGTGACACTAAATATCATAGAAATTATCCATTTATGCGCTTTTGAAAATCACGGCTCCAAAGGTAGTCGGATATCTTAATGACATAAAACATATTTCTCTATATTCTCCTAAAATTTAATTAAAACAAAAATTGAATCATATTATCAGTACTACTTGTAAATATAACCAATACATTAGTTTTATAACTATTAGTATAATTTGCCAATTATGATCTTATTGAACTAATTATTATTATTATTTTTTAAAAATTAAGGTACAGAATTATTGCTCTACGTAAAGTAAAGATAGCTCTAGAAATTATGTTTTTGTTATCTTATTTTTGAATCTTGTAATACATAAAATACTGCAGCACATTGAAGTATAAAATATTGTCATGTCTTAAAATTAAAGCCATAGGTATAGGTGCTTAAATATATTTTTTTATACTTGAGTGTTAAGGGTGAGTTTCAAGCACTGAAAAAATTAGCTAAGTTGTGTTAAACAAAGAAGTATGTTCATTAAATGTGGTTTTAATCCAATAATCTTAGATTTATGGGGTTGAGAAAAAGCTGTAAAGGAAACTGTAAGCTAAAACAATTTTTTTTATCTTGAGGTAATAAAATTTTTTTTCGGAGATAGCTCAAATAACTCATAAGTAATCTAGAAGGCTTTATTAAAAAATCGATGCAATTTTTCTAATCGAATTTCTGATATCGATTTACAATGAATTTTTGGTTACATATGGTTGGTGTAAATGTTTATAAATTGCTTAACTTTATTGGAGGCTTTTTGTTATTGAAAAATTAATTTGACATGAAATATTATGTTCAAGATTGTAATCTCCAATTCACACACATAATGAGATTCTTTTTAAGAAGTCAATAAAAATAACAGCAAACGAATAAAAACTCAGAAATGTTTCTTTTTTTTTTTGTGATTAGGTGAATAGCAAATATACAACGACGGGACTGTATTTACACATAATTAACATAGTTATTTAACTCCTATTTTATAATTTCTTTCAAATCGGATCACCCTTTAATTTATTTATGGGTTCTAACGTATTATCGCAACAATCGCCAGGTCTTTTAATAGCTCGCCAAGTTGGCGACCGCAATTTCTTATGTGTCGTACGTCGTACGCGCTGTGTTTCGTTTCATACAACGTCACCAATAGCTTGCGATAATACGTAAGTACCTATTTGTGCTTCAAAATTTGTTTCCTAAGTTTATAATACAAATAGAATAAAAAAAATCGTTTTTTTAGAATTACATTTTTACTTCGGCAATTCTTAAAGATCTGAAAATTAATAAACGAATTATTAAAGTAAACACATGAAATGTTTTCAGAAAGCGAAAAAAAAATTACATGAAAATCTTCATTATTTTTTTGCTATTTTGGTTGCATTTTATTACTTTAGAATCGAAGGATTTGTATCGGTTTGAAGATGAAATTATAATTTTCACAGGAATAACAGTACGCCCACGAATTCGACAGGGTTATTACGTCAGAACATTAAAAAGTCATTTATTCGGGAATTCGAAAAGATGACCTTTTTATTACAGGGCTCAAATAGTATAGGAGGGCCACTTTGGATTTGGTAATTTTTCTTCGGATTTGGCGATTTTTATCTAAATGTCTTGGTGGGATAACGAATTCATTCTAAAATGAATAATAAATAATTCCGAATAAAGTACCTTCGCGACCGCTTTTAGTCACCAAAAAAAAAAGAAAAAAAAAGAACTTAGCCAACACTTTACACACTACACTTTAACCTAAATACAGTTTCAAGACATTTAGTGAATTGTATTGACGTATAAACGTCCTGGTGCTGCTTTTCTTGGTACAAGTAGACGAGATAAAACGATTCTTGCTAGGACGATTCGCAGTGGACATACTCGAGCTCAACGGCATGTGGCGGGTCTTAAAGTGGTTGGATTGGCGTATCGGCCACTTATCCCGCCAACTTTTTTCTCCCCAAAATGATAAAAAGTCAAAATCGCCAAATCGTAGAGCTACTACTCCAAAACACAACACGCAAAAGCACGCCAAATTGGCGATTTTTTAAATTTTGGTGAATCAGTGGCCGATTCGACAATTTCATTTTACAGTTAACCCTCCTTGTCTGAATTTTAATGTGATCCAAGCCACTCTTGCCCACATCTTGGCTTGTATTGGTTGCCATAAAAGGTATTAGTCTTGCTACAATTCTTCATTGCTTAAAAACGCACGGGTTCATGGACTTGATCTAGATGTTTCTGTCGATCAAGTGGAATAAAAAACAGCAACAAGAATACGTATTAACGTCACCGCAGCCACATTTAAGCGAAGTGAATTTCGCCATTTTTTACTAAAACCTGACTCTGATTGTTTTTTCTTTCAAATAAAACCCTTAAGAAAATATTTTTTGTTTTGATATCGCGGCATAATTCAGGTGGTACAAATTTTGGTGAAGTGACGAAAACAAGGATCTCTTTTGTTAGAAATTGTTAAGTAAATGAAATATTCTGAATTGTACTGGTTGTGTTGTTTCTTATCCCAGATGGTGCAGCAAGCTACACCATCTCCATAAAACCAATCATTATGTCGTTCGGGTGAATTAATCAAATTTATTACAAAATTTGACCGCTTTTTTGAAGTGTAAGGAATTTACAAGTACATTCGTTGATTTGAGAGTGCATTTCATATGTTGATAGCACTCGATTCTTTCTAAATTTTTATCAAAACTGGTAATGAAAATATTCATTTAACAAGAATTTTTAATAGTTAAATTTCAATAAACATATAGGTCAGGGTTGGGCGGACTTTTTCAAGGTACGGCTACTTCTAAAATTTTGAGAGCCACCCAATGGCCTAGGTGTGCCCATTCTGTATTAAAATTGTACGTTTTCTTTCCTTAACACTTCTTTTTGACATTGTACCCCTCTTTTAAAATATATGTCAGATTACTATTTTTACTTCAAAAATACATGTAATGCAAAATTGTCGAATTGAATGCTTGAAAAACTATGAAAATGACTGCTAGACCGTGAAGCGGGGACGTATTCAATGCATCGATCAGAGAATACGTGAACCATGAATCAGAAACCGACATATGTACTTACAATTATTCGCTGCCGATTTCCAAGCCATCACTGGACGTGACATTGACTCGAGAACCCAATCCCGTGGAAGCATGGGGAATGGGAAGATGTCTAAATAGCCAATCACCGTGCTATCGCAAGAAGAGCTAATCTTCAACATTTATTCACTCCTATAGTCGGCGGTTGGGGAAAAATTCATTTCAACGACTGGCATCTCACGGGTTGCTTTTTCCCCCTGCATTGGCAGAGAAAGAGTAAAGCGTCATTGTTCGCTTTCAATGAAGGTACATGTGTCGTCTACACATTTATCGAATTAGTAGCTTAAGTAAACACAATAGCAGTGCTTGTGAAAAGCCGATTCTCCAGTCTAGCTGGCGTCAGTGCTCCATGAATATGCTTTTTTTTAGTAAGCGGGTCTTCGTGAAGGTGGTCACCCTAAAATATCTTGCCGATCACGATCGACTTAATGCCCCTCCCTGATGTACGTTATCCTTATCAAGCTACACCTCAGTTATTTAACCAAAAATAATTTGGGTGCATACTTATAAAGAAGACCATATTTCTCATCTAATATGAAGTTTTCCGATTATTACGAGATTTATGTCTACTGTCCAATTATAGGTAATTGAAGGGTGGTATTCAGTTATATGTAGTTGTAAATAAATGCCAAACGAATTTATAATAACACCATTCAATATATATATATATATAACTAATCACATTCATTATACAGTCTTTTTAAGTAAATGTGCTTAGAAGCGCACAAATGCGTCAAACTTTAATGATAAAAATGTTCATTTCATATATAATTTTATGAAAAAGTGTTTTTCTTACTAATCTACATAATTCTTACTTTTTAAAGGAAACGATAGGCATTTTTAAACAATCAAAACTAATTTAAAATTTACAGCAAAGTTTATTTAAAATGAATGAAAAAGTGGAATGTTTTTCTACAAAATAAAAGTATTGAAATATCAAATTTCAACTTTTCAAAAATTAGAATTAGATATTTAATCAGCTCTTTATTCATTTTCCACTTTTGAATTTTGTTTCCATTAATTTGTGATTCGAATAAGTTCGGAAGTCTCTTTGTTTATTTAGAATTGAACAATAATAGAAAAGTTTATATGTTTTATTTCTCTAGTCTCGAATGTGTTAGATTTTAATTTGTTTCCTTTGAATTTTAAAAGTGATGAGTTTGAAGGTATTACAAACTTATTTTTAAATATTAATTTATATTCATGAAATCATTCTCTTTAAATTTACTTTAGTTTTCGTACGTCCTTATTTATTAATATTTTTTTGTTTATTCAATACCATTTTCTCCAAACATTATTTAACTAATTATATAATAAATGCATGTAAAATTCGGAAGACTTTTTTTATGAAAAGAAATATTGTTAAAAATTCAAGTCGAAGATTTTAAATCAACACAAAATACTTTAAACATTTCAAAAGAGATGTAAAAGACAAAGGACATTTATAATAATAGATATTTGTTTTGCTGCAATTATATTAGATTTTCAGGAAAATAAATTTTTGTTGGGTGAAATAATACAAAAAGAAAGAATTTATATTTATGTTTAATGAGAAATTCCAATGATATTTTATACTAACATTGATATTTTATTTGGAAAATTAAATGTAGTTGTCATAAGGAAAGTAGGTTCTGAAAATACAGTTGACATGCGTTTTGGTATGAAGATAACAAAAGTTAGAAAAGTTGAAAGTTTAGTATGTAGTACTTATTTTCTAGATTCATAAGATAATAAGTACTTATTGTCTTATGTTTACTCATTAAAAATAAATTTTTTAATCTAAAATTTGAGTGCTTAGTTATCAGTTATTTATATCTAGAGTTTGATTTTTTATCATACGTAAAAATAACATTTGTAACGCTCCCTATATTTACCAGACTGGAATGCAGATGTCACCACGGTATGGACAAACTTGTAACAGTAACAGCGTGAACTCGTAACCCGCAGTTTTTATCCGGCAGAGATAGCTCGGATCCCAATGAGATAGGACTCATTCATCCCCCCTCCCCGGATTATAGTTATAATCGAACTTTTCTTTAATTGTTACTTTAAATGGTCACCTTTATTTGTCTTGTTTTACCGTCCTTTGTAATTGTGATGTTTTTTGCGTTATTAAATGTATTATTTTACCCCCGAGGTCGTGTTCATTACTTTTAGGCTTAACCCAGTAATAACATTAAGTACCTTTACACATGTGTATATTTAAGAGATTACTAAAAGCATAACGAAGTCCATTAAAAAAAACACGGCATTTTTCCGCCTTATATACAGAAGAATTTTTATAAATTATAATTTCAACAGATTGGGACAAACAGATAAGAAACAAAGGGGCTTTCTGAATGGATATTTTGCTCATACATACGTGAATCTTTTGGAATTGCTGCATAAAACGTTCAAAATCACATATATAATTAAGATACAGTTAAATAACATACATGACACAACATACAATTTTTTCATAAATTATACATTTTTCTTGAAAAAAGATAAAATAATAGCTTATTTTTAAAATTTTGTAATGGAGGAATATGGTTAAAATCTTTTTGGTCTGTTACATTTCTATATTTCGGAAATTTTCTGTAAAGAAAAAGCTCTTAACTATCGTATTAAGTTATGATTATATGATAAGAAACTATCCATGTTGAAATTTGAGCCTACATTGGTGTGCGATAGTTAAGGAACAACCATATTTTCGAGGAGTTTTCACACACTATCGAGTCCTATTCAATAGATACATGTTATGAAAATAACTTTTAAGTATTACTAAAAGACTTGAATTTAGATGTTATCATGAATCTAAGAAATGATTGAAAATAAGAACACATTATTCAGAATTTTAAGGACAACTTTAAGGCAACTGAAATTATTTCTTCTTAATGTGGTTTATTCTGAGCATTGTAGTGAATCTGAAAAAACACCTAAAAGGTTCACACTTGAGGTGAAAGAATAGAATCAGGATGTAAAAATCGGACGAATTATGAGCCACATTACATTGTTAGTATTAATTGTTAATTAATACAAACGGAAAACTTTTTTAACTATTTAACATAAAAACTGCACATTAAAGAAGTTTATAATTTCGAATTGTTCGTTAGTAATTTTGTCATATTTCCAAAAGATTCAGGTAGTATTACAGATAAACACATTTGTACTACTATTTCGTCATTCACTGCTTTTGTTTAACAAATAAAAATTGATTATTATTAAAAAGTTATTATGATTATTTTTACTATTAAAATTTATTATAATTATTTTTATTATTAAAAATTTATTATGATTATTTTTATTATTAAAAAATGATAATGCTTAGGCGTTGTATGTAATGCCGGACGTTTTTAGGCTAAGTGTGAAATATGAGAATTATTACATACTTTGCCTAGGCATTGTATATAATACCTTGGGCACTCTATAGAATGCCTAGTACTATTTAGGTAAATTATGAAAGAAGGTCATGATAAGGCTATTATATCAATGACATACATTCCTAAAAATTCAAATTTTATTCTGAAAAATTAATGAGAATGCAATTAAAAAATATTCAAAGAATATAAATGAGAAGGAAAGTTGTACAAAACAAAATGTATATACCTTTCTTATTAAAGAAAACAAAATTTTCATTAAAAAAAACAAGAAATTAAAATTAACCTACTTGGAGCAGCATGGTAGGCTTGAATTACAGATTGAATTCCATTTTATTACGTTTCTAACGTAAATACAATTCTTATTTTGGCACTTTGTTTTACATATACATTTGAAGATTTCTTTTGCCGCTTCCACTGGAAGGAGCAATTGCAACTGACTGGAGAGAAATTTCGCAGTCAGGAATATTTTCAATTCTAAGAAAGTTTTTAGGGCGCAAAGTGAATTGTGATTTCACATATACTTGTTTTAAAATTTCTTCAGAAGCTCCAAATCGGTATAAACCATCTTTTTCCCTCATTACAAGTGCCAATACATTGACATAAAAAAAAAAAGGTTTCACAACAATACCCTTTTTAATGTTTTCTGATTCTTCTGGCAAGGTTCATAAAGGTGGATGTACAGTTCTATATCATAATGTGTAACATTTGTGTATTTGGTTGAAGCTCTTTCAGAATTCTATTTCGTCCTCCATGTTCGATGGTTAAACGAGCTTCATGATTGCGTGAAATAACTGAGAATCCGTATCGTAATGCTGTATAGTACTGGAGCCTTCTTTAACAGGTTAAATGAGTTTTCTTTTGTTTTCCACAATCATCATATCATAGCAATTCTGCAAACAATAGTCTTTAGGTTTCTTCTTTGTAGTCAACTGGACTTTTTTAAAACATCAGTTATTAATTTCTTGTTAGAAGTTTCGCTTAAGAAAGGCAGTTTGTCACCGAATAGTTGTTTCATGTCTATAGGCTAGAGGTGTCCAACCCAAATGACCTTGCGGGCCACTTCGAAAAAACATCAGAATCTCGCGGGCCGCACATAAAAATACGTACATTTATACCAGATTTGGAAACAAAAAGCATTTATTGAGTGAAAATTTAAAACAGAATGAACTATTACTATTGTTTTCATTATTTTTCTTGTATACAGACATAGATAATATAATAATGTTTATATAATATAATAATGCAATGATCACACACAAATAATATTTAAAATCTTACACTAATATATTTCCATTTTCTTGAAAATTGCGGTGTTCCTTCGTTATACATTGTTGAAATTTGATAGTGTTCTGTCATTCACAAACGGTTAAATATACGTTTCCCTTTATTTTTAAATTTTAAAAAAACATCTCTGACTGCCTCTTGCTTTATCGGCACTTCAAACAGAAAAGGAGGAAGAGAAATGAAAGCCGCACACACAGAGAATCGTGTACTATGCATAGTAAAGGATATGCATAATGCAATTAGGAATTTATTAAAAAAGTAATTTATTATAGAAAAATCAATTGTAACTGTTCGATAAAATATAAATCTATTTTAATATAAAGGACATTCCTATTATGAAAAAGAATTTATTTTAAAACAAGAACAGGTAAAAGGCAAATAATGCATTGTAGACTTATGTATAAATTTCCTCCCAAATAAATTTCAAAATGAAAAACTAAAAACCTGATAATTAAAATTTTTTTAAAAAGAGTCGGTGGACCGCAATATACGTACTGGTGGGCCACATGTGGCCCGCGGGCCGCGTATAGAACACCCTTGCTATAGACCATCACTCCTTCTCAAGTTTTAAGTAAAATTGCGCATTTTGACCCTCCCGAACAAGTCGTGCAAACGACACATTCTGAGCCCGAGGCATGCATTAAAAGTCCCGTGCCTTGCCATGCGATATTCAAAACGAATTGGCTATATTATCAGAAGAATTCACTGCAGTAGACGATGATATTGTATGTACAGAACCAATTAGGGCAGACAAAGGAATTTTGGAGTTCGTTTAAAGCTCAAAAAGTATCATTGATGGAGATTCCGACAACGAAAAGGAAATGAATAATGCAGCTCCTTTTCCCATGTTATCCGAAATGAAGAACATCATGAAAAGTATGATATCATGTATTGGAGTAATCTTTATACTGACAGGAAAAATGCAGCCGTTTATATTATTATACTTTATTTCAATATTCAGCAATTCAGTCTGTATAAGCTATGACAAAACGAGTCCTATTTTCAGAGTCGACAGGAGCCAGTGCGTTAGTTAGACTCTAAGTTCGCTGGAGTCGAAGTCAAAGTTCTTGTGCGGGAGACGGGTTGAGTTGTTCTGGTAGGTTTTACCCCAACTGACTCTTGATGGGTTGGGGATTCATCACTTGCATACATACATAAAATAAACTATAATAAACTTAATTTCGTTGATATATGTATTACATATATATGTAGGAAATAGCATCAAAATATTTTAAATCTTCAATACATTTCGAGAGAGAAAAAGATTGTAAGGGATGTTGCCGCCAAACAAATCGAATCGAATCGAGAGAGATTTCTATGTCCAATGAAAGAATTCGGTGCGATGACGCCAGACGCATATGGTTGCTGAGCGCGAGATCACCTTTCGCTCCTACATCGACCACGAACAAATAAGGTCGACGTCCTTTTAGCGTCTTTATTTCCGTAAACAAAACAGACCTTTTCTTTTATGCTCAACGATGTTTGGCGTCTCCATCTCACAGGTGAACCCTGATCTCTATTCGAACTGTCTTTTATTTCTCTTTTTGTAAATAATTAAAAACTATAAGTAGCCTGTTTCTTAAGTTTATCTTAAAAAATTAATTGTTCTTTAGACAGCTACTATGTTTTCTTTCGTCCAAAATTTCACCATTACCCCTAGATACCGTCCAACAAATTGGGGACTTCGGCCGTGATTTAATATATATATATATATATATATATATATATATATATATATATATATATATATATATATATATATATATATATATATATATATATGTTAAGGCATCCAAATACTTGCGACATTTTTTTTTTTAAAATGAAGATATGGAAATTTCATTGAGATTTTTAGATTTAATTAGAACATTTTAGGGGAAAAAAGGCTAAAATATAGATTTGGAAAAGAAATTATTATTATTGAATTGGGAAAAAATTGGTAAAAATCTACAAAAAATTACTTTATCGGGGCCTACTCTGTACAAAAAGTTTATAAACAAATTTTCAATTTTTCGATTTTTATGTGTCACTTTGGTATTCATTTTTAAAATGACTTTTAGGATAAGAGATATTTTAGTTTTTATACAAAAGCTACAGCACTTTATCTTAGTTGTTAGGAAGTTGCTTAATAAAAAATGGTTATATTCACATATTTAATAAATCAATGATTGATAATTCTGAAGGTTTAAACATTCCACTATTACACATAACATACACAAAAAATTTCAGTTACTTATTCTTGAAACTTTTTGAGTAAGAAGTTTTTCGAAAAAAAAGACACACACACATTTCGAGTAAAATCCATTTTAAAGTTTGACATATCGTTTAATATTATGGGATCCGCTTTAATAAAACACTTGTAGTTTTTGTTCTAGTGAATGGAAAATAAAACTTTGTATTTTTACAAAGCTTAAAATAAAATAAAAAAAAATTGTCAATTTTTGAAACAATTCACGATTTTAGGGTAGTCGGATACCTTAAGCAATTTACACCGTATTAGGTATAGCCCTCTCGGAAGAAATAATTGTTAATTTTTTTATTCGAGCTGTGTGTTTCTTTGGGGGTGAATACCCTCTGTTACTTCAAGATCATCTGAAGATGGGAATTTAAAGATGGTTCTCTTGAGAATTAGGCTGCTAGAACACATAATTGACGTGGAAGAAAATAAACAATGTTCTGAGTCAGATTATCTTGTTAATGCTGTTTGTTAATATAGACGGCATCAAGGATACCACAGCATGTTTCAGGGATCCAATAATTTTGGTATTGTGGTGAATCGTCATTACTATTAGCATTTCCTTTTCCAGATACATTTTTATACGTAATACTGCATTCTTTTTTATCCATACAGTTTTTTATTCTTAAATTTTAAAATTAAATCTTTGAAAAAGGGGAAAAATGTTCTAAGAAATGTATTATAAAAGGTCTTTGTTTATATATTTATTTATGCATGTATTGGTAAAGGAAAATGAGTTGTATTTTGGAATTTATGTTTAAATTAAGAAACAAAGTTAGAACAAAGTTTACAAAAAGAGGATTCCCCTCCCCTGTATGCTTGGTGAATTTAATTAATGATTTTCCGTGATTGTCGAAGTTGCCAATACGCAACAAAATAATTGTCCAACGGCATGTATAGAAAGGAAAATCGTTCGCTGTGTCCCTGTAGCGCAATGGATAGTTGAACTTTTAATCCAAAGGGTATGGTTTTGAATCCTACCTGGAATGGCCTAGCTTCTGAGAATGTGATTTATTTTTTTACGATACTATTTTATTAAAACAATTAAAATTAATTAATGAATAAATAGTTTAAAACAAAAAAAAATAGTCCAACACCCTATATAGAAAGGAAAATGGAAAATTGCAAGGAAAATCGCTTTCTATTTTGTCACTTGATATTGTGATTCTATCATATGTATATACATATTTATATTAATTATAAATATTTAATAAAAGTAATTAAAATAAAAATTTTCTTTGTTGGTCTAAGTAAGAGTTGACTTAAATTTTTTTTATATTACTTGTTTATTTAAGTACAGAAAAATTAAATACAGCCGGACCTCTCTAGCAAAGTCTCTAAATCCCGAAAAAAAGTTCGTTGTCTGGAAAATTCGTATAATAGAGGTTCATCTTTCAATGTACTTTATAAACCACATAAAGCAAATTTTAAATTCAAACACTGTGTTCTAAAAAAAAGTAATAATTCACACCTTTTTGTAAATTAATATTTTTTTTATTTCACATACCTTACCCATCAAAAAAAAGAAAGAAAGAAAGAAAGAAAACCTGCAAGGAAAACAAGAAAATAAAGAATGTCGAAGAATGCACTGCTTTTTCAACAGTAAAAAGATAATTTTATATTAAAATTAATGAATTTTAAAGACATTTTCTAATTTAAAGCGTACAAGTAATTTTAAACATACATTATTTTATAACTATAACTCCACTGACGGTGAAAGAGGATATCGAAGATGTTTCTAGTGAACTAACTGCACAATAAGGGTTAAAGTTTGTACTTCTTAGATGAAACTCTCAGAACTTTGTTGCTCTCGGCGAGTTAGGCACTTAATAAAATCTGTTCATGACTTATGACCACCATAAAATGCGTTAATAGAGAATTACTCGGAATGTCTAGAAATACTGTAAAAATAGAGAGGAAAAAAATTTGACTCACAAGAAAAAACGTTCATTGTATAGAAAATGCACTTCGCTTTATAAAGAGAACCGTGAAATGTTCTTGGTTCCAGGAAAAAGTTCGCTATGTAAGAAATTCACAAAATAGGGGTTCGTAATATGGAAGTTCGACTGTATTTAATAAAACTTTTATATTTTCTAAACTTTTAAACTTTTACAGAAAATTTTATAATAACTGTTCTCTTTATTGAACATTTCATTGATAGAGGACCTTGGTTTCTGGTGAATTTAAGGTTCAAACATATTCATCTCAAAAGTATTAGGCTGAAATTTAAATATTTACTATCTAGAATCTTGAATATTATAAAGAGCGGCTTTCCAGATGCTTCTCAGCATACAGAAAACTCTACACTTAAGTAAACTGTTGATAGCTGCGAATGACAAGTTGTGTTTTTCTTTGCGTATGCACCTTCAGAACGATATTAATTTCATTCTCACGATACATAAGTCTTTTTTTCTTAAATGCGGCGCTGAAAACTATTTCTTCACACATTAATTGTTGAAGAATTCATAAGATTGAATAAAACAGAAACATTTAAGTATGTCGAAATACTTTTACATAGCTATAAAAACCGCTCTAAGATGTCCTCCGACGTATTTTTTATGTAAATTGTTTTTACAAAGGAAAACAAAATTTGTGAATGGTAATAAGGTTTATTATTGCACAATTTTTATTTAAAAATTCTCACTGCAACAAAAATAGATGTGGCAAAACTGAATTCACGTCAGTGAAAGGCAGTGTTTCTCAAACTGTGGGGCGTGGTAACCCTGCGAGCATATTGAAAACAAAATGTTTAAAAAAATAATTTTTTGGAATGAAGTAAAACAAAATGCTTTCTGACATAATAGAAATACACATTTACACTGATATAATTTATTTTTATCATCTGGTGATCATCAAAAATAAAAGATTCCACTTCAAACGCTCATTAGCCATCTTTGATCCTATAACCAAATTAAAAAAAATATTTTGTTTGCTTTAGTGTAATCCCACGATGAGAGATTTTTTATTACGTTTCTTTTAACCTAAAATATTACTTTAGCTGATCTTCGAACTCACTTGTATGGTTATGTCCATCGTTTTTTTAGGGAAGTTGTAAATGTAATATATTTCTGTTTCGCCTTTTTCCATGTGAAAGAGTTTTATGATATATGGATAAGCATATTGAACACTTTGAAGAATTATTTGGTCAAGATTTATTTTTATGAGTATTCTGAAACATATAATGCATAATGAAAAACGATTTACACAATTATTGTTTAGAACATGCTACACTTTCCCCATGAACAATTTTGTGGTTTTGATTGCTGTGTTGTACGACTTATTATGGTTTATAAATGTAAATGAGCAGAATATTAAAAAATGGGTATCTGTGATCCTTATTGAAGGAAGTTGAAACTGATCAAGCAATTGAAGAACCTGCTGAATGAATGAATGTGAGAGCCAAATCTGGCTATACTGTGCCAAACATTTGTGAAAATCTGTGATCTAGACGGGAAAAGAAAGAAAGGATAAATTAAATGACAAGAAGGAGGGTCGAGAACAGAGAAGGATCCCTAGGGTACCCAGGTTCGTGAGACCCGTGTTAAACCAAAGATAGTAAACCCCTTGGGAAAAGGAAAAGATCACTAGGGTACCTCGGGATTGTGACACCCGTATTCACCTAAAGAAGGTGAGCCCCTAAAGGGTAAGAACCTGCTGAAATAATGCATATTAATCAATATAGCGAAAGTAAATATCAGAAAAGCGTTAGACATGAAACGTTTGAGTTGATTTGAATTTTTCAAATGCTGCCTGAAGAACTCTATGAAGAAAACTATGAAGCCATAATGTAGCACTTCGCCTAGTCAAAAAGACACAAGGAAGAAAAAGTTCAAAATGCTATTTGTAGATCATCAAACGACAGCAAAACTACAAAAAGGTGAACAAAATATGACAGTTTTGCTGAAAAATAACGTTCCTCTGTTGTTAGCGAAAAGTGTCTGTGATTTATGTCCTTTATTAAGAACACGCACATTTGGAACATTTTCTTTAATTTTATTCTTTTTTTTCTCAAATTTTCAAAGAAAAATTGAAAAGTCCTTGAAAGTAGGTAAGTATATTTTCTCTGAATTAAATTATTCACTAGGTTTTTTTTTGTGATTTTTATCGTGTATAGTAAAAATAATTATAAAATAAATTATAGTTTTAAAAGAAAATAAAAAACACGCTATTATAGTGAATCGAACTAAAAAGTAAAAATAAAAATATATATTACTTAAAAGTAACCTATACAAAATTTAATAGTTATCTTGTTAATTTGTACGGTTTATAATTATGATCGTAGCCCAAAATGCATTATTATTGCATTCAATACATTATTATTTTTAGGAGCGGGCGCGATAAAAATTATGATTGAAAATTGGGTCACCAGTAGTGAAAGTTTGAGAACCACTGGTGTAATGGGCAACCAAAGGTAGAAACATATTTAAGTTGAGTCTATAATATGGCTGAAATTAGCAATGGGAGTGATTTAACCCTTATTAGTAATTGTAGATATTATTTATTTTGAACAAATGAAGACAGGCAGACGTATTGGATCCGAAAAAAATTATAGAGCTCCTAACAATAATAAGTTTATGTGAATCCCCTACCAGATACGTAAACATTCCCCTATTAGACCTCCCAGTCATAATTCAAACTATCACTTTTTTAAAATTTCACCACCAACTTCCTTCTCGAGCTCATTTCTCTGAACTTTAAATACTTGTTAGACTTCTACATAAATCGAAATACAGTTTCCTTACGAGTAAGGACATTCCTAATGAATTTGAAGGGTTGTAGATCTAGAAGTAAGCTATTTTTTTCTAAAGCTTGGAATAATACCTCGAATAAATAACTTCAAATCATAAGAACATTGCGCGCGTACACTTAACGTTTCTTCGTAAAAAAGGGGGTGCGCGGGGTTTTTTTATGGCAAAAAAAGAAAAAAAAATAAAATTGTTGCTTGAAAGTATAGGTACGCGTGATACGCCAGATTTTACGGTATTTATATATTTAATCATCGAAATACATTCAATTTATAATTCATACCCAGTTAAAACAATAACACATTGCATTTATAATTAATATCCAGTTGCAGCAATTTGTTTTCCACAGATTCTTTTTCGCATAATTCATTCAATAATATCAATTTATTAGGCTCCAGACCTTGTTAAATCTCTTACTGCAACTTCTTTTATTTCAATGCTAATGACGGGTCTTCCAGCTCTGATAATTACCGAACCATTTCGCGAATAATTTACATAACTGCAGCTGACATAAAAACTAAAGCAAACGGTGATAGAGAATAAAAAAATCAGCGTTTGTACTTCATTTGATAAAAGCTTAGCGCAGTGAACGACTAACTTTCAAGACGCTTTTTTATATCCTTAATTTTTTTTGTTCCTTTGTGACTCCGGTTTTAACGAAGGCTTGAGTGTTCTGTTCACTGCTACCGGATAATAACTGATCGGGATAATGATATTCATAACAGAGTTCCATAACGAGACATGTAATGCTCATTCATTCTTGATGCGGATTTTTATCTCTTAATTGTTCCTTGTTTCTGGTTAGTCACGCAAATTCCTAATGAGACAATTAAATTGTGGGAATTTCCTCTTTATTTTCATTTATACATTAACTTAACGGAGAAATATTCTTTTTTTCAGTTTATTCTATTCAAAGCAAAGTTCTATAATACACAGCAAAATATGCAATAAGAAAAACAAGCAAAATAAAAAAAAATTTAAGTCAATTCCTATTTAGGTCAAAAAATGAAATATTTTATTTTAGTTAATTTTTATTAAATAGTTACCAATAATATAAATATGTTTATACATGTGACAGAGTCACAATATTAAGTGACAGAATAGAACGCGATTTTCCTTGTAATTTTCCATTTTCCTTTCTGTATTTGGTGTTGGACTGTTCTTTTTGTTTGTTACTGTTTATTCATTAATTATAAATTTAATTATTCTAGTAAAAAAGTAAAGAAAAAAGAAATCACATTCTCAGATATTAGGCCATCCGAGGTGGGAATCGAACCCCCGATCTTATAATTCGAAGTCCAACGCGCTATCCATTACGCTACAGAGACACACTGAACGATTTTCCTTTTGCTGTTGAGCTATTATTTTTGTTTGCTACTATTTATTCATTTTAATTTAATTAATGAATTAATATTTGAAAAAAAATGTATTTGAACTTGCAAGGATGAATCGAAAGTATTTTATTAATGATTGAAAATGTGAGCAATATATATACATATACACTTGCTAGAAAAAGTCTGCGTTCACGTACTATTGCTTACATGAAACACGAAAAAAAATTTAGAAATTGGAATTAAAATTTTTTTTAATTATATTTTATTTGGTTCATTTTAAGTTTTTAGAATAACAAAAGAAAATTTGGCTTTCCTTCATAGATTTTAAAATAAAGACAAAAGTGTAGCGATACTAACAAAACTCAAGTAGAAAAAGTCTGCGTCACTGTTTTAGTATATAGTAACTATAAAAATTATTTAATATGGGAATAATGAGCTATTGAATAGCTGGTTGAATAACCTACTCATTTGAGAACCTCCTGAAGTCGTTTCGGCATTGAACTAACAAATCTGGTGGTTTCTTCAGCGTTTATCTTCTCCCATTAGTCCTTAAGAACACTCTTCAGCATATCCTTGCTAGATATATTATGTTAATGAATCCTACCTTCCAGCAAATATCATAGGTGTTCTGAAGATCAGATGACTGCGGGGCCACGTGCAGTTGATTAAACAACAGCCAGCTTCACAATCTCAGCGGTGTGCTTAGGATCGTTGTCGTGTTGGAAACGAAATGATTGTCCTAAGCCGAATTTGGTGGCACTTTCTTTAAATTGTTTTTTAAGACATCAGAATAATCATATTTGTTCATAATTCGATTCTATATACTTGCCAACACCATTGCTTGCCATGCATCTTCACACGATGACTCCACCGCCGCCGTGCTTTACCTTTGGTATTAACTGCTCTTTTCGAAGTGCTGTACCAAGTTTTCTCTTCCCTAGTTAAAGATCTTTTATGCCTAAGATTCAAAATTTGCCCTCATCAAAGAGTATTATAGTTTTTCAGAATCCCAGAGGTTTATGTATATGATCTTTTGCAAAAGCTATCCGCTTAAGCTGGTTGGTCATTGAAATATAAGGCTTTCTGCGAACCACTCGACTACGAGACATACGGCCTTTTTCAAAATTTTCTTGCAGTATCCGCTCAAATATTTTTGGTGAATGTCTCGTGAATGTCTGTTGCTATTTGAGTTGCAAGCAACCCCGGATTTTTTTCATCATTGGTGTCATACTTCGTTTTTCTCTGATTGTGAGTTTGAATGAAATGCTCAAACGGGGACAGCGATTGTTAAAAAATATTTGAAAATAATTAAATGAAATTTTTTGTGTAAGTTCTGCATTATAGTAGAAGTGTTTTAACCTTCAGATTTATTAATCACTGTTTTATTAAAAAATTTACAGTCCCTTATATGAATATAATCAGTGCTTTTTTTAAGTAATTTTGTGTAATAACCACAAGATAAAGCGCTCTAGTTTTTGTAAAAATTTAAATATCTCTTAACCTGAAGGTCATTTCAAAAATAAATAGCAACACATGAAAATTGAAAATTTGTTCATAAACTTTTGGTACAGAATGGGCCCCGTTTATGTTATTTTTTGTAAATTTTGACCCACATTTTTTCCCATTTTAGTAATAATAATTTCTTTTTCTCTTCTTAATTTCGGCATATATTTCTTAAAATGTACTGAGCAAATCTAAAAACCACAAAAAATCCCCATATCTCCATTTTTTTTAAAAAAAAAGTTGTCGCAAGTAGTAGGATACCGTAAAAGACAAATAGAGACTAATAAACCTGTTGCATATTTCAAATTAACTTTTGTTTACAAACTGTGCTATTTTACCGAAATAGATTATGTAATACGATAGAGAAGTCTGGAAAATTCCGGAATAAAAATTAATAGAATCAATCCAACTGAGCACGTGAAATAAAAAAGAAATTAAATCCTCTCGTTCTCCAAATGAAAGACCTCGGTTAAATATAAATTGATCGCACATTTTCTCCTTTCTTCAATGAAAAGGAGTGAAGTTTTCTCGAAGCAAATAAGAAAAAAGTAGAAGATGTGAAAGAGGAGAAAGCAGGAGAGAGAAAATCCGGGGAATTTTCGTTTAGTCTTTCAAAAAAATAAATTAAAACGCTTATGAAGGATGGATGTGATGATTCCAAGGAAGGGCTGAACCATCTCCGTTTCGAGAGAGATATTATTTGAATACTGAAAAATACTATATATGTATATATAAATATATATTTGAGATCAAGTTTCACTTCAGATGGAGCAAGCGAACCCATATATCTTTTTATTTATTAACCTTCGATATAAGCGTTGCAAAATGACACACTATTTAAGTAGTCATTACATATATTCAAATATTAAAAAGTACAGTATAACATTAATAATCTTGCCGTTTTGGAAGATCTCCTGATCCCAATATAGCATAATGCCACCGATAGAATAATTTTTCTATTTCGCTGAACATGCCGGCTGAGGGGCGACGTTGATTTGGCGCTGGCCTTTTGCGCCCAAGTTTGTGGGTTCTACTCCTTGGATTTCCATGATGCAAAAAAAAAAAAAAAAAAAAAAAAAAATCGATAGCATCCATGTCGTATAATTATAATGGCTTGTAAAATATCCCTTGAGATCCTTGTTTGGCTTGAGTGCTATAGAAAAAATTAAATTCCCACTATGTTTTCGCATCGTCAGAGCTCGGTGGAGCAAACTGGGCGGTAAAAATTATTTGCGGTGATTGGTAGACTATCTCTATGGGCCACACAAAAACTCTGTCGTGGAGTGTACTAGGCCTGGAATGGCAAAATACCAATCCTCGACCGCAGTAGGAATAAATTTTTTTTTATGATACTATATGGTATCTGACTACGTTCGGAACTGGTACTTTTAAAAGGGTATAAATAATTTTTTTTATCCTAAGTGTTGCAGTGAAATATTTCTCTATAATTTTACTTTGTGAGTGTATTATTACAATACAAAGATTTTTAAATACTATTTTTTGACATAAAATGCGGCCATGGTAGCTTAGTGGTCAGGCTCACGGACTTGTGGCTAACATGTGCTGAATTCAAGCCTAGTACCACTGAAGACTAGCTGTGTAGAGGGGCTGACGCAGGAGAAACTTGTCGATGCTCAAACGTCCTCTTGTTGGCGTGGTTTGTAAGTTAGGAGAGAAAGAAGCAAGCTCCCGTGCCGTCCTCATCACTTGACCATGGTTCAAAAATTAAGGTTCCATCCTTTTTTTTTTAACTGAAGAACAAATTAAGTGAAAAAAAATATCAACATGAAGTCTTGGCGTCAACTGAAAATATGATTCAAAAGAAACATTTTATTTTTATTTTTATTTATGTTTTTTTGTCTTTCTTTCTTTTTCTTTTGGTTTGTATTTTGCATTTGTATTGGATAATTTTATTATTTTTTATGAATTTGAAATAAAGTTGGAATATATGTATATTCTTTCTTCCATCTCTTATACTTCTTATGTTATTTTTATTATTATATTTGCTTTGTATATATATATTGCGTTCACACACACGTATGTATATAGGACAGTTATGTTTAAATTTGTATTTTGTTATTTTATGTCTTCACTGTTTATAAAATGTAATCTTTGATTTTTTTTCAATAAAGACTGGGCGTGGGGGTGGTTGTTTCCTGAGGGATCGGTTTGTAGCTCTAAACCCTTTTCGGGTGAGCTCTGTTTCTTTGGGCATTCTGCCAACAGTCCTCGTGCAGCTTTTTTGTGCGACATAAATGTGACCCTCCTTCTCGTTGGCAAACATGAAGAAAAAGGACTTTCTACCTCCTACTACGAAAAATGCTTTTATTATACTATTTGGCCTACATAGAGCTAGAATTAAAATACAGAACCTGAAGTAGGATTTTTGAAGAGCTCACTTCATTTTCAGAGTTACTGTCGATTGAAATAATAATGGGGGGGGTTAGTTAAAATTTCTCTACTCTGACACATATTAAAGTATGAGTAAAGCTACTTCTAAGATACACATTTCAAAAATCCTTCTTTTGGTTTTGTACAGAAGTGTCTTAGCTATTATAGGGAAAACATTATTAACATAGAAGTCTTTTTCATCAAAGGAAAATGTTTTGAAAATAAACATTTTTATCTGTATTTTTGGCAAAAAAATGCATTTAAGTAATTTTTAACTATTACTGTATTCTTAAAAATATTTGCGTGAATATTCTTTTTCAAGTGACATTTAATATCATTAGAAATATACATTTTGAAAAAAACCATGGTTATGAATGTAGTCGTTTACCGAGAAGAAATAACCATTTACAGAATTTTATGTTGTTGTTGTTGTGGCTCATGCCACCTGTCTGACAGAGTCAGATCGAGGCCCACGAAATTCATCGTGGCTAGATGTACGCCTGTCATTGGCCTTAGCCTTGAGCACCATACAGGTGACAGTACGATTTATCTCGGTAAAATTCCCAAAGAAACGATAGAACATTACGATAGATGGTGCCACCATCTATCTTAACCTCTACAATTTACGCATGGAACTGAAGTGGAGGGGAATTTTCTCCAGTTCCCTGTACTCGTGATTCAGCCCACAAGAATTCCAGACCCACTGATTTAACGAGCGCGTACTCCGTGTGTACTCGGACAGAATTTTATTGAATCATTTAAATTAAACAAAACAAAATATAACACAAAAATTAAATACTATTTTATAAATACTTATATAAGAGTAAAACTATTAAATATAGATGATTCTATATTATCTCACAGTCATATAGTATCCTATATAATCACTTTAAATTTTTCAGAAACTTTTATTTTTATCTCAAAAACTATTTTTAAAAAAAAAAAAAAAAACTAAACTCGTTTGTACAAATTTTGTAGCATCTTTTTTTATTTAGTGTTATATCTGTAAGTATATTTACTAAAAATGCATTTCAGGACATTAAATTGTAAATAAATAATTTCAGTTTGAATATCAACAAAATCAAAAATTCATTAAAATGGTACATTCTAAGTGAAATAAATCTTATAGCAGTAAAAAAATTCTTCTTTCAGCTGAATCCCTAGTCTCAAACGATATTTTAAACTGTTTTAAAAACTATGTATCTTAAACATAAAAATAATTTAAATGTCAAATTTATAAACTATATAACAATATTAATACTCCATTAGGATAATTCTTATTAACTGTTGGTAAAGAAAAATTATTTTAAAGGAAAGAAATCATGGTTTTACTTATTCCATTTTCTGTACGAATGATAATTTTATTTCTTAATTCTTTCCCTTCATGAAGAATAAAAGTATAAATGATTTTTCTACGTAAGAGCAAATCGTCTGCGTTTTTGAAAATTCACAGTGGGATGGCTAAAAGTGTTAGATTCGAATTGTGTTATTAATAATTAAGTTCCTAAACGATTCAGATGAAAAATAGAATATGGAACGTCTTGGTTAAGTAACAAACTTAGATATCTATTCCCGTTCACATCTTACTTTAAGAATTGTGTTTTCATGGATAGAAATTTTATTTAGTTTAATGACGCATATTGTGGAGTAGAAAATGCATTTTATTCATCTAAACCAGGGCTGTCCAACCCACAGCCCGGGGGGCCGCATGTAGCCTGCCTTGAATAATTTTGCGGCCCGCGAGATTCTTTACAACTTTACAAAATTCGACTATTTTGTACAATATGTTTTGTTTAAAGAGGTTTTTTTTGTAAAAAATAAATCCCATAACTGTTATTATTTTATCACGTTGCTTCTGTAACACATCGGATCTTTTTTCCTAAATTGAAATTTATCAAACATAAATCGTTCTCAAACTTAACGCATGAAAATCTGCAACATCAATTATGATACGTAAATACACATGCATTGAGATCGAGTTGCAAAAACTAAGAGAAAGAGTTGAGAAACAGATATCTCACTAATTAAATAAATTAAATATCATTCGATCATTGCATTATTTATATTATATTATATATGTTTTTATACATGAAAAGCAATGAAAACAATAATTAATGTATTAGTCTGTTTTAAATTTTTACTCCAACAAATGTTTATAATGGATCCGAATTTAATATTCTGATATATATTTTTATATGCGTCAAGCGGGATTGTTAAGTTCATCCGAAGTGGCACACGAGGTCATTTGGTTTGGCCTCCCTGATCTAAACCACTAAATACTTTCACTTAATTATAACTAATATAATTGAGATCAACTGAGAGTCTGTGAAATTAATTAATAGAAATAATTGTTTTCTTTCTTATTTAGATGAGAGAAATTTCGAGTACCTTACGGAAAAATAATTCAAAGCAAGATCAGGTCACTTATGTTATAGTTTGTTCAAAAAGTCAGGAATTTTCATCACAACATTATTATTTTATAATTAATACATTTTATATCACTGCTTTACTATGCTATTTTTTCATGCATTGTGGAAACTATAATTTATTCAATGATCTCAAATCTATTTTGTGCACGTTTGTCCTATTAATACAACCTTTGGCGATAAAGTTCGGTGAATAGCCCTGTAAAAGTAACGTAGATGAAATATTAACGAAAGGTATTTTACTGTCCTTTGAAATAGTCACCTCCCATAGCTATGTACCCATGAGATCTCTAAACAAATCCTTGAAACTTTACAAGTAGTCTTCTTTTGGGGTGGAGTTCAAAAGCCTCCTCACGTTTCGTTGGATGTTAGGAATATCGTCAATATCGATAACACGTTTTACCCATTCCTAAATTCTGGGTGACAATTTGTCGCACGGATTCAAAGCTTAATCTATAGTTTATCAGCTATCATGCATGCAGTTAATTGACGATCTTTAGTGACAGTGGCATAACGGAGAATAATAAGCCCCCCACCCGCAAAATCAGCTTTTGGGCCCTAAGCCGGATCTTACGTATTTGACATCACTCAGGCTTGGAGCCTTCTAGAGTTCTGCTCTCCCCTCCACGGTGCGGGGTTTGCGGGGGTGCACGTTACGCCACTGTTTAGTGATTGATCACTGCACTTTCTCAATGTTTTCATCACTGACGGTGATCGCCAGTCTACCACTACGGGGGTTGTCAGAAACACTTTACTTGCCTTCTCGAAAACGGGCTAACCACTCGCGCACACACTTCATGGGCAGTGCTTGATCTTCATAAATGCGTACCAGCGTCGCATAAGTTTCTTGGGGTACCTTGCCAAGCTTAAAACAAAACTTTAAATTGATCTTTTGTTCATTCATTTTACTGTTTTCAAATAAGGACGACCAACGTAATAAACAAGTACTTTATAAAACAAGTCTTACATTAAACACAAATGAGTCTCAAATGTAAAATGGTAGAAGTAGATGGTCAACACCTGCCATTACGTATGTGCAGCGTTTTGTTTTACCAGTGTTGCTAGATCGGCCGTTCTGACTTCCTTCACTGAACGTTATTGTCAGAGGTTGTATATTATATTTGAGCCAATTGAAAACGTAAGCCTATCATTGCTATACCGTGTATAAATGAATTATTTTCGTATGAATATAATATATATATATATATATATATATATATATATATGTATATATATATGTATATGTATATATATGTAAAATATATATTAATATCAATATATAGAATTATCATTATAAAAACTTTTGTGATCTAATTTTTTTTCAATAAATATTCATAAACAATGATACTTTATAAGTAAACTATCATTTTGTAATTATAATTTGAATGTGTATTTTACATCCTTATTTTATTAACTTATCTTTCATTAAATTATCTGTGATACAATAGTTCTGAAATTTGGGTAGCCATGTTTGACAAATATTTATTTTGAGTTAAATTTTTTTGAGACATACAGATAAATGTATTTCGATGTGCAGTTCAAGTGCTGAGTGGAATATTTTCCGCTGCATAAGTGATGTTTAATATTGCACATAGTAAATAAAAGCAAAATGAAACTAAAATTGTGGAGACTGTAACGGCGTGGCACATAGGAAGCTTGACACATAGCACACGATAGACTAGAAAGAGGGCGCTGCTGTGACCTTTGCGCGGGAAAGAGAAAAGAAGAAGTGGTCTCGAATGAAAAATGGACGAAGCTGCCTGTAGTTCCCGATGTGATTTTTAATTGTAAATGAAATTATTAATATAGTGATGTGTTTTGAAGGAAATAATAAAAACGGTAAATCCGGTTAATTAGAGGTGATTAATTCAACTACAAGACGATCTTACAAGACAATGTTTAACTTATCTTGAAGTTAAAGTGGAATGATATAAAGCTAAGTTTCGTGATTTGTTGATGCTTATAAATATTTATGGATTATAAATGAAGTCAGACATTCATGAGATACAGGTATAGACTTATGGTTTTAGAATTGAAGGATTAAAAATATTTTTTTCGTTTCATATTTTAAATTTATCAATCTAATATCGTCATGAGTCAGTTTGCTTTTATTTTTTACGTCACTTAATTTTCAGTTTAATATTAATCAATTACGAGACATACATAATGATTTTAAGGATTTAGCCCATTTGTAAATTAATAACTCATTTTCTTTCTTATTTTTAAGAATATGCAATTTGCTTGTAAGTATTTTTTTTTAACTTTTGAATTGACTTAAATAGTTTGTCAATATATTTTTAAAAAGTTTAAACTTAAAAAAAAGAGACCACTCACCTTTTAAAAAATATTTTTCGAATAATTGGGCAGAGTAAGACCTTAGTTTATTTTTAAATGTTTATTTCTTTAAATGAATACGTTTTGCAGTATAAATTAATTTTCTTGCTCAATAAGGAAAAAAAATATTAAGTGTAATAATTTCGAAAAATCCTACAGTTTTTTTTTGATGGTGAAATGGAGAGAAAGTGAAAGCACAGGGAAAACATTTTTAATTATTTATTTAGCTTGAAGTTTTAGAGCAGAAATCATTGACTGCAAGAAATTTCAAATTTGTTGTGATGATATGAAGAACGTGATAATTAAGTTTTTGATTAATCTTTGTAAGTCTTCGCTTCCCTTTTTTTTATAAATGTTATAAAAATATAATTTGTATTTTTCCCAATGGAGTTTTAATTAATGTTTACGCATGAAAATTTTTTTCTCTATACATTTAATTGCGTAAAATAAAAGTCTATTTTGAAAACTATTCTATATTATGATTCGAACATTTAAAAATAAGTAGTTTTATGTATTTATTACATGCTATAACAGATTTAATGCATTTTTAATCTTTTGCATGATCGCCCTATACATTCGATAATCATGCCTTAAATGCAAAAGTCGCAACAACTTTAATTTTAGCAAACATTTAACAATTTTTCTGCAACTCTCTGTCAGATGCAAACATTTAATTTTCTTTTCTGAATTTCAAATCATAAGAGCAATGAGCAGTTGTAAATTAAGCTGCTTTTAAATCACAGTTTCACTTGTTGTTTGAGGCACTTGTTTTAAATTCTGACGTTACAAGTGAAATCGTTTATATATATATATATATATATATATATATATATATATATATATATATATATATATATATATATATATATATGTAATAATTCCCTCTATTATCCTTTTTGTTAACTCTTTGCATTAATATTTAAACAAAATTTAATTCTTTAGTTTAAAAATAACACTGTAATCTTAATCGTAATCAGCTAGTTCGAAATCCCTGTCCCGCCCGTTCTAGCTGATCAGAACTACTATTACGTAGATCACTGCTAGTATAAAAGCCAACATCTTGTGTAATCGTGCTCTCTTCGCTTTTGTCTACCTGCTTTCATCATGTAATCCGCCGGCTGCAACGCTTTCTATGTTTATCATTGTTTGTGTTTGTGCTATGATATTTGCATCTTGTATGTGTAATGCCTTCCCTACTGGATCTTTATGAGTTTCCGGATGTGAGTAAAGAGGAATAACGATTTACATGAGTGCCTCTTCGATAATACCGTACTCGACCATGCTCCACGTAACACAGAAAACCATACCATCGGCCATGCCCCATCTTTGGTTCGCTACAGTAATAACATCCACACGCCACGTCTAACAATTATTATTACCAATCTTCCAGAAATATTATAAAATTATATATATATATATATGTTTAAATTAATATCTACTCATAATTCGAATTTCCTTTATTTGTAACATCTCTAATGCATAAATCCTAATACCTTATTTCGAAAAACGTCCCAATTTACCTTTTTCTAAAGCATTAAAAGCATTATGTTGGTATATTCATTACTGGTTCTTTAGACCTTGAATATTTGATAGAATTATTGGCAATTCCAAGAAATATAAGATCATTAACTGTTTTAATGTGCTTTATTAATAGGAATTTAATATTCCTAAGCAATGATGTCATTTCTATAAATAACTAGTTATTTCCTTCGCCTAAACACGCAACTGTATTTTTTATTTTGCATCTTTCCCTGTTCTTCCTTGTATATAAAAACTTCATCTTTGAATAATTCCCTCTCTTGCTTTTTGTGTTCGCCATGTAGCTACGCGTTCTTGTCTTATTTTTTCAATTGTTTTTTAGCATCAAATTGTCAACAAATTGTTCTATGTGTTGTCCATTTTGTTATTCATTTCTCCATTGGAATATGCGTCTAAATAACTTTGCACGCTTTTCATGATGTTTCTCATTTCGAATGACGTAAGAACAGGAGCTGCATAATTCATTTTATTTTCGCCTTCGAAATCTGCATCAATAATATTTTTTGAGCATTGAACGAACTCCAAAATGTCTTTGTCCGCCATAATTGTGGCTGTAAACACATCATCCTCTACTGCAATGAATTCTTCCGACAATACAATAGAACAGTCCAATCCTGCTGGTGTTTTCCGTATGTTGTTCGTTCTAAGATGGGAAATCGTTTCGTGTTAAGAGAAAAAGAGGCGTGAAAATACATAGTAGTCGAGACCGGTGTTACTTCGTTGATGTTTCTCCTTAAGCGTTTTCACGTTAAATGTATTTCACTGTATTCGAAATTAAAATACCATTGTATGATAAAATCGAAAATTCTTATAAGTTATAATTTGATCCCTGGATACCTAAATTCGAATTCCTAGCTGGCTTTTATATTTTTCACACTTTAAATTAATGTAGAATATTAACTTAAATAATTAGGAAAACGCATATGCACACCCCAGCCAACACAATTATTTTTTTAATACCATCTTCACACACAGTTTTTAGAAAGCAAAAAATTCATTCCACACTCAAACATACTGACGCAAAAAAAATATCCTACACAGCTAAATCCATTCAAAGTACTAGTCCTTAAAAAAATGAGGGTTTGAGATAAAAGAAAAAAAGATGTAAAAATAGCAAAGCCAGCAGACAAAGAAAAGAATTCAACAATCATTTGCCTAGAGTGCTGAAAAGATGAGGGGGGAGGGCAACAAAAAAAGATGAATTCATGAAGCACATCGCTCTTTCAAGATGAGTTGTTCTAACATAAATCTAGCTGACAACGGTGAAATATAAATGCAAAACCCAAAGCGCAACTGCAATCTACGATGAGAACACTTTGCGACGGATTTGCATTTATTTCATAGCATAAATACTTGATAATCTAACCATTTTTTTGGATTCTTTGCTTTTTACTTTCATTCATGCGACAATTCACCACTGCATACATTCTTCTTCTTTTGAAGCAGCAGAATTTAAAAAATGAACTAAAAATATCTCGGTGCTCTTTTTTTATTTATTCCCAAGGGTATGGTAAAAATTTTAAAAATCGTCTGTTTGTTTATCAAGGATAAATTTTAGAAAAGAAAACGAAGTTTCTAGTTTAGTTTATTAACAGTAGAGTTGTAATAAATGAAAAATTTATTTATCTTTTGAAGGAAATAATGCTCATAATTTTGTACTAAATTATGTTTTATATTATGTGTGTTATTATCAGTTTCAATATCGCAGATTAGTTTTATGCAATGAAGGCAAAAGTTTAAACCTCTGTTTGAAATGACACTAAAAGCATGTGAAAAAAAAATCAAGTAGCATAAATATGTTATAAAGTCAAATTTAGTTTGCATAAACATTATTTATTGTTTTTTCACCTAATTAATAATTATGAAGCTTTTGAATGATTGAATAATTTTCAAAACAAAATAGAAATGCATTCAATTTTTGGATGCTGTTGGAAAAAAAGTATTGTAGCCCTCAAAAAATTTTTGAACAATCAACATCTTTTGGAAGATGTGGACTTCTTTGTTTTTCTCTAATGTGCAAAAGCGTTTACTAATTCAAATTAGGAACTTTAGAATTGGTGGTAGTGGAGCTAAAATACAGTTTTTTTAGATTAATAAGGCAGGGATTAATTATTTCAATTTTCGTTTTTGAAGTGGCACATATCCGGAGGACAGAACCCACAACCTATGGATTCGTGAGCACGTAACATACCACCAGACAAAAGTGAGCACTACTGTCCAGATGTTGTTATTGGCTTAAGAAGATACCGCTACAACCAGTGAATCGGTAAATTAACGAAATACTTTTTATGGTGAGTGTGCGAGTTATTGCTGGTGCTGTGTTAAGTGAGTCCAACGACTTTTGATTGCTATTTTTGCGGGTAGACGGTGCCGCAACAGATCAGAAGGTTGCATTTTACTTAGTTCAGCCAGGGTCACCAATAAAATAACACATATTTGGAGGACAGAAACCGTGACTTATGGATTTGTAAGCACACAACATACCACTGGACAAAAGGGATCACTACTGTCCGTATGTTATTACTGGCTAAAGTAGATACAGTAACAAATGCAAATAAAATGTTCAAAAATTTAGACAAAGTTTATTTTTTTGCCTCAGAGTTTTTTGATTTTCTAACATCTTATCAGTAGAATATTTTCACGTTATTATTCTGAGTTATTATTATAATATGTAAAATGTAAGTTCCGTATACATAACTTCTTTCTGATTTCGACGATTTCTGCAAAAATGAACTAGAAGACATGAAATTTATATTACTCGATACAGCGTAGTACTCAAAGAACAAAGAAGGCATGTTAGCAAAATTGAATGAGCGCATTCAGTATCGAACGAAGGAGATTGATTATCTTTAGAAACGTCACACACCATACTTATGAGTGATTCTGAGTCGCAATCAAGTGAAGAGGATGACTCTAAGCTACATGAGCCCCTCTACACTGTGGGTCTTCATTGGCATCAGAATTCGAAACAAAGGAATCGACAGAAACGACGATGACCAAGAGTTTGTGACCATGATGACTCGGCTATCACGACCACATGAAACGAAAGAAGGTTTTATTGATTGAACAAAATACCGTTTGACCTGTTTTGTGAAGACAATGCATTAATTCCTTTTTGTTTACGTATTATAAAATCAACCAATTCGTCAAATGAAAAAACGTTGCTAAATGCTGCTATATGCAGCCAATAGTGGAGAACTGCTTCTGCGCTAATACAAATACAATAATCTTGTTCACACATACGATGGCAACATCTTTTGATTTGTCGATGGTATATATATATACAATAATAATAAGAAGAATCTCTTATAATACTTTTATCATAAGTGTTTGTAGGGAATTTTTATATTAAACTTTTGTTTTTCGAATAATCATGTATGAGAAATGGTAAAGTCCTAGTTAAATCCCCCGATTTTTTTTGGCGCCAAAAATTTCGACATAGGAAAAACCGCGTTTTTCAGAACAGCCAACTACTGCTAAATCCTAAGCACGTAGCTTTCCACTTGTCACTAAAAGTCTAAAAATATTTGCGCCAAATATTTGTGACAAAATCAGGGGGCACAACTAGAATTTAACCTTAATAACAAACATTGCTCTACATTGCTTTCCTAATGTTTGCCATCTAACATTTCATTAAAAGTAATGTTGAACAATTATTGCCAAAATTGAAAAATTATTGAGAACATTACTAGAAGAGGTATTAGCTATCAATTGTTCTATGATGTTATATACAGCATCTCATTCTGTTAATTGTAGTTGCCAATGGCATGATTGATTTAAATACTATTTGTTCATCTTACAATGCAAAATATAAGAATTCTAGAAAAGAATGAATACAATTAAACTTTTTTAAAGTTTGAGACAGTTAATATTTTTAGTCGGAAGCAATATTTCTGCAATAATTAAACACATAATTATAAACAGAAACGGCTGATATATATAATGTATATATTTAGCATGAATATAAATATAATTACTATGCACGAAAATATAATGTAATTACTTTCTTTTTGTATATTATCACATATACAGGAATTTAAAATCCGGAATGGCAGTGTGTCTCATGAAATTTATACGTAACTGAATTTGTGAGTGTATAAATAAATATAGAATTTGAATATTGCAACAGATAACAATATTATGCCATTGTACATATTACGCGCGCGTGTGTTGAATTATCAATACATTTACATCATTTTCTATGAAACTTTTGAATTAAGGATTTATTCTTCATGAATTATACATAAACAAACGCTAAAAACAATATCTTACATCATTGTATGTTATAGGTTTATATAATAGAAAAATCAATGTTCTTTTGCTATTTTTGTATGTTTTCTTAAGGCTTGAATCATTCATGTTCTTTCGCTTTTTTAGAATGCGCAATATTTTCTAACATTTTTTTTAGTATAAATGAGACAAGGTTTTATAAAATAATATATAAAAATTATAAATATAATATATACTGATTTTTTTATTCCAAATTTTTAGAAATTTACTAAGTTCTGGGAATTGTAAAAGGTGATATAATTCCTTGTCTAGAAAAATTTACATGCTTTGAAGAACTTAGAAGTATATCAAATCATCAAGTTTGTAATTACTCTTAAATCTGAATGATAATAGAAGTTTCCATCTTGGAACAGAATGTATTATGCAAATTTTAATCTGGACAAACAAAGTAACAGAAAACGTTGACTTACGATGTCTCAAATGAGAATATATATATATAGTATATTAAAATAAAAGTGAAGAATAACTAGAACCCACAGTGCTATATATATATATATATATATATATATATATATATATATATATATATATATATATATATATATATATATATATATATATATATATATATAGTGTTGGTTTTTTCATACTGTTTAATCTTTGAGTAACTTTTAAACAAAGTGTGCGTTTGCGAAGTTTTTTCAATTTATGCATATTTTGATAAAAGCGTAAGTGTATTAATGAAAAATTTCTTTTTTAACTGAATTTTAATTTTAAATATGAATTTCTTTTTGTAAGGTATATTAACTAATTTTTTTGTATTTGACGATGACTAAAGATTCTCCACCTTCTTTAGTAAAGTTTTTATTCAGAATTTTTTGGTTTGAAAAATGTTTTTTATTTGCTTAATAAAACGTCACCATTAGCTTGGTTGGATCTGAACTTTTTCATAAATAGTTGTCAAAATTTTGTGTTTGACATACCAATTAAGGTATTCTAAGGCTATGGTTTAAAATTATAAAATCCATATGTAATAGAATATTATATAATTAAAGTGCAAAATATTATTTAAAACAGCTAATTTTTAAAAGAGTAATAAACTCTTTCACAAAAAAAGAGAAGAGTTGTCCACTCGTGATGAAATTTCGTAGAAAAGACATCTAGATCGATCATGCAAATGATCAAATTTTGAAGGCCAATGAACATGAACTGCGGTAGTAGCACGCATTTCTGCTGACCAACTCGTAATGTATAAAATTGGTAATAGAGGCATAAAATTTATATTATTTCGTTTTTGCCGTTTTGATTCACTTGAGAAAAAAACAAATGATGCCATCATGGCGTTTTCGAAGACCTTATAGACAACTGAATGACTTCGAACGCGGTCGCATTGTTGGAATACATGTAGTTGGGTGGTCATAACGAGCAATAAATCGTCACCTGCTACGTTTAGACATGGCTGTTCAAAGGTGCTAGCAGCAATGTTTGCTGCGAGGAACTTATCGATGAAATGAAGGCTCTGGAAGGCCAAGATCCCAAATGCGAGGCAAGATAGGATGATTGTTCGACAGGCCCGAACTGCTCCAACGGTACCATTGTCTACAGTTCAACATACTACAGCCTCTTTTATATCCCCCCGTGGTACCATCCATCACTTCACGGTGGCTGGCTAATGCGGGGTTACGCTCACAGACGCCTTTAAGAAGCCTGCCTTTGACCCCACAACATCGGTGGAATCGCCTGGAGTGATGTAGTAACCGATTTTCATAGTTGCCATCAGATTGACGTTGCATAGTGTTAAGCGATGCTTTACTCTTGAAGCAAATGACCATCGTCTTCATGTCTGGAGATGCCGGGGTCAGCAGTCTCAATCAGCCTTTGTTGTACAAAGGCATACAGCCATAGCCCCTACTGTATATATATAGGGGTGGGAAGCTATCTCATACTATAGCAGGTCATCTCTAGTCATCATCCACACGTATTTAACAGCTCAACGATATGTTGATACCCTCCTGCGGCCAGATGCTTTACCCTTCAGGGCATACATCATCCGGTCAGTTTCAAACAAGATAATGCCAGGCCCCATATCGATCACATATCTCTGAGCTGCCTTCATGTCATCAATACTCTTCCTTGGCCAGCAAGATCATCAGATCTTTCACCAATCAAATGTGTCTAAATATGGTAGGGTGCCAGATTTAGCCCCCCAAAAATCGTAGATTTGGAGCATCTAGTGAATGTCTGGCAGAATGTATCGCAGGATGACATTGGAAATCTCTACCTTCCTTATCGAGGTGTATACAAGCATGTAATGTCAACAGGAGTGGTTCCAGCACCTACTGATTTGAACATTCAAGATGTAAACGGGAGCCGTGGATGGACCTTATGGCCTTGATTTTTTTTATCATTTTATTATCTGTGTATGAGCTGTCCACATATTAAATTTCATTAAATACAACTATTCCCTTCATGTTGCTTCGGTTGTTTTTGCAAAAGAGGGTATTTTCTTAATAACAGTAATAGGCGATTCTGATTATACTTGTGTAGTCTAAAAATAATCTGGAAAAAATAAAAGTTCTTAGCCTTTGGACACTTTATCTCTCTTTTCTTTCATTATTAAATGAGATTATGATTTTTCCAACTGTGTTGAGGAATTATTATTTACTATGGCTGTTACAGATACAGCAAAATAAATCAAAATGATTAGGATAAATGTACACTTTACCAAATGCTTAGGATTAATCAAACTGTGTAAAAAGTAGAAATTATATATATATATATATATATATATATATATATATATATATATATATATATGTATATAATTAAAGAAAAAAAGAGAGATAAAGTGTCCAAAGGCTAAGAACTTTTATTTTTCCAGATTATTTTTAAGTGTTTTTCAATCATCGTTTTCAAATTTTATTAAGTACTAACTTGTGCACAAGCGTAATTACAAGCCTTTTGGTGTAAGGGGGTTTGATGTCTGTTGGACACATGGTCCTTTACATTTCTGGAAGAAAATAGTAATGAAACAAAGTACAGAAATGAGGTTCCGAAAATACGTGTTCGTCTTTTCGAAGTATTTCGGGTTCAGATTTCTTATTCATAGACGACAATGAAACGTCGCAACGTTCATAAATTTTAGAATAGCGTTTTGTAAGGAAAGATATCAAGCTCATATAATGGTCAGTAAGAGCTTAAACCTAAGTGAGAATACTTGAGACGTATTCGGGTGGAAGTTTACGCTAGTCAGCTTCTAATAAGGGATATTTTGCTGAGCTCAAAATCACACTAGTTTTTTTCCAGTTTTGTGCCTTTTATATAAATCAAGCAGTCAGTTTATCTTTTTGTTCAACTGTTCATTTTATTTGTAACAGCATTCTGACTAAGTATGCCGAAGTTTATTTCATTTTGCCTTTCATTTAGCACCTCTCATTAAGACATACTATTATTCTTAATTTATAAATATGAATGCGTCTTGCTTACATTTCTTTGATCTTAAAAGAGAACAAGTAATATAAATTTTTTTAAGTCAATTCCTGCTTAGGTCAACAAAGAAAAATTTAACTTTAGTTACTTTTTATTAAATAGTTACACTTAATATAAATATGTATATACTTATGACAGAATCAAAATATTGACAAAATAGAAGTCGATTTTCCTTGTCATTTTCCATTTTTCTTTCTATATATGGTGTTGGACTATTTTTTGTTTGTTATTATTTATTCATCAATTAAATTTAATTATTCTAATAAAATAGTACAGAATAAAAGAAATCACATTCTCAGAAATTAGATGATCCTGGGTGGAATTCGAACCCACAGCCCTTGGATTAGAAGTCCAACGCACTATCCATTGCGCTACAGAGACACAACGAACGATATTCCTTTTGCTGTTCGACTATTTTTTTGTTTGTTATATTTATTTTTAATTTAATTAATGAATTAATATTTGAAAAAAACTGTATTAACATCAAGTGTCATTCACTAAAATCTTTAAAAAATATATTTAAACTTGAATGATGAGTAGAACGTATTTTATTAACGAATGAAAATGTGAACAAGATATATACACTCTATAACAAAAAACAAAACAAAAAACAAAAACGACGCACCAAGAACCAGTTATGCGATAAAGACAAAAATTGGCGGGTAGAAAGATTATGTACGGAATAGAAAATGATTAAAATTTCAAAAAAATGGAATGATTTATTTCAGAGTCACATAGTTACAAAGTAACAAGCTCAATAAGGTGTTGACCCATCTCTAACCTGGACACAAGCGGCCACACGACGTGGCATAGAGTGACAAAGCACCCTGATGGTCTCCAGCGGTATTTCTTGCCAAATTTGCTCCAATCATTGGGCAAGGTGATCAACATTTCCTGGTAGATGCAGTCGTCTTCCCATCATATCCCAGACATGCTCGACTGAAGAGAGTCCTGGTGATCTAGTTAGCCAAGGAAGTGTTTGACAAGCTGTAAGACAGTTCGTGGCAACACGTGCCACATGTGGTCTGGCCTTATCTTCTGAAAAATAAGGCCAAGGTACTGCAAAAGGAACGGTAGCAAAAAAATTTTCAGAATGGCGCCCCGTAGGGCTGTAAGTGTGACTCTAATGATGACCAAAGTTGTCCGGCATTCAAACGAAACGGCACCCCTGACCATAACTCCTGGTTAAGGGCCTGTGTAGCGTGCGACATTGAAAGCAGGATCAGTACGCTGCCCTGGACATCTCCAGACATTCTTGAATGATCGTCAGGAGACAGTTGGATGCGAGATTCATTGCTAAACACTATACATTCCCATTCATCATTATTTTAACCCGATCGAGATAAGCACCACCGTAATCTGGCTCGACAGTGAGTATGCGTATGTGGCCGAGAGCGTAGTGGTTGGTACGAGCGTAAATTTTGCTATATCGGAGGTCTGTGAATGGTCACGGTGGGCACTCACATGTGGGTCACACGTCTGATGGTTGATAACGATTAATCAGGCGCTGATCTGACAGTCCAGATCTTCTGTGACCCTAGATAGACCACTACCATCATGACACTGTCCACCAATTTTTGTCAGCATCTTCTAGTGACAGCATCACTTAGACCCATATTACGAGCGATCCTCCGATTTGCCCAACCTACCTCTTTCAATCCAATGATACGACCTCTTTCAAACTCTGACAGTTGCTCGTAATGAGCTCGAATTCTGCGGTGAGGCATTGTTTCAGTCGTTGAAAAGTATCCTAAATCACAATGCAACAGAAATTTTGACTATCATATTGAGAACCGTTTCTTATAGACCCCTGCTGAGTGCACAGTGTAATGCACTAGCCACATAAGTGATGAACCTTGGTTGGTATTGTGAAGGTTTATTTTCAAACACACAGGGCAGTTCACAGACACAAGCAATTTGCAGTATTTAGCCGTTTTAAGTAAAAATCATTAATATTCCAAGTTATAACATTTGTAGAGAAATAATCCAAGTTACGCTCGTTGGTGGAGCTAAAAATACAATCTCGCTTGTCGAGAGGTAATCGCTGAATCCAAATCTCCACACTGCGCTCACTGGCGTAGCACACAAAATCGACCACTCTCGTCGAGAAGTAATCACTAACTGACCTGGTGTGGCACTCGCTCATGTGCAGTGCTTCGGATCAGTCCACGTTGCCACCTAGAGTTTCAGAACGGGTCTAGAGTTTGTTGCAGCAACTCCGATGCGCTGTAGATCCCACCATTCATTCATTGGACCCCAAATTGAAATCCTTTGCATGTTTGGTACAAATATCTTTGTATACGAAATTTCATTACAATTGGGCAACTCCTTCTTGGTGTGTCGATTTTTTGTTATAGAGAATATATATATATATATATATATATATATATATATATATATATATATATATATATATATATATATATATATATATATATATATATATATATATATATATATATATAGGGAGAGAGTGAACTCTCTCTCTCTCTTAATAGTAGGAATTGGAAAAAATATTGTTCTTATGACCATTGACCTTTTGTCACAAAGAATTTTTATCTTCTGTTATTTCATTCATAATAAAGTCACAGACCCTTATAATTGTTATTTGATTTCTAGAATAATCTACGTAATTGTGTGTGTGTGTGTATCTGGCATCAAGATCGGCATCCAATAAAAATTCCTCACCCACGCTTCATTTGACTAAATCCTTGCAACACAATGCTTGAATATGCAAAGATATTTTTTCAAGTTCTTATTTGGAATTTTTTTTGTTCTTTTGTGCGTTTGACTTTAACGAAGTAGGTGCACCGGAGTCGGATAAAAATGTGGTTCGGGGGTTAATGATATGCAATGCGAGATCTGTAACGAGATACACAAAGAATATATCATGCTTTCTCTTTTTATTCATTCCTTTGCAAACTTTTCCATCGTTTTCTTAATTTTTACTTATTCAAGCTATTCACGCAAAATTCTAATGAGACAATTTAATTGGAATTTTCCTTGTTCATTATTTTTTCTTGGTGCAGTAAAAATACATATCTGCATTTTTTATACAGGCGTGTCTGCAAGAGAATTGTTTTTGAAGAGTATTATATGCTGTCACAAGATGTTGATAATATTTAAATTACTCATTGATGGATATTTTTCATTCTCATTAATTTATAGGGGTTCAAACTAACGTGCGCAAATAAAGCTCTATATGTCTTAAAGTTAAATGTTTTTCCAGTTCTATTATTAGTTCACAATCTCCCTATATCTTGTTCAAATTTTCAATCGTTAATAAAATACATTTTGAAGCACTCAGTTGAGCTGAAATTTTCTAGACACTATTGTTTTGGGTGACAATACGATAATATAATTATAATTAATTTAAATTAATTGGTGGAATTTAATTATTTAAAGAATTACAGATAAAGTCACGTTGGTTTCATTTTTAACGACTTGGAGTCAAAACTTTAAAATATTTCTCTTCTCACGTTTTAAAGCATTCAGTCAAACTGAAATTTCATATACACGATTGTTTTGGATGACAATACGATACTTTAATCATAATTAATAAATATTAATTGCCACTTGATAATGTGATTCTGTCATATGTATATACATATTTATATTAACTGTAATGATTTGATAAAAAAAGTAACTAAAATAAAATGTTTCTTTGCTGACCTAAGTAGAAAAAAAATTGACTTGAAACGGTTTTTTATATTTTTTATTTAAAAGATAGCCTATAGTTGTTATAATTATCAAATATGGTTAGCAGCTGCGTTTTCTCACATATAAAGCATTCACTGATATTAAAATTTAAATTAAACTAGGGGGGGATATCCACAGGTCGACCTAAAGTTAGACCAACACCCGTTTTACAAACTATACAACTGTTCATACCCTTTGCTCAAATTATAAAACTGCATTTCTAATTTTCAACTAATCTCTTTTTTTAAAATTTCTGTCTTTCGAGCACTTTCCTTCTTTGTTCTTTTTTCCACAAAATTCGTTCTTGGCGCTCCTCTTCAGTTAAATTAATGTCTTACTAACTTTACCGTATGTATAAATAAATTTATTATAGCATCTCATAGAAAACTTTTTTATACATAGAGGAGAGGGATGTAATATCACAAACTAAATACTTTTATTGAATAACATTTTTTGAAATTAATTGAATGGCAATGCATAAAATACGTTTTGCTTATTCAGCTTAAATTATAGTATTTATTTGAATCTACACCACATCCCAAATTCTCTACACTTTTGTGAAAAATTAAAAATAGCGTAAAAACTTCTGTCGGTATTCGATATTTATGAAACAATAAATAAAATAAGAACTAATAAGAAGTGAATATTTAATTTATTTTACCAGTATTAAAAACTTTTGAATAGATATATGAACCTGTAACTTCTCTGTAACCATCAGTATCACGTTCAATTTTCCTCTCCAACGAATTATTTCTGATTTCTATTCTAAAAGCCACACGCGATTTTCAATATAATAAACTTTGGGAAAAAAGTTCAGCTTAGATTCTAACAAATACTGTATTAATATCAAAAGCCTTTATATATTTGCCTAGCCAAGCTTTTAAGAACTAAATATTGAAAAGAAGAATTAATTAAGTTGCAAACCTAAGCCAAAATTTTCTAATTGCTAACTTCGAATCCTTTTCCTGGTTAGTATCAGGTGAGTTCACTCTCATGCAAAGAATATGCTATTGAGCTATTCTCGCTTGACCTCTGGTAATATTCTTATCAGCTTTTTGTATTATTCTCTTAACTTTCTATTTTATAGCTGCCATCTATCTCATACTCTTAATATTCTCTTTTAGCTGCTGCTTGCCATCTTTTCTCCTATTCATTACGCTTCTACTTATACAGCAATACCTCATTTACACGCAACCAAGTTCTTTGGCATGGCGATGCTCTCATGTTGAACAACGTTCTAAAGAAGCGTTAAATATTAGAACTTGCTAAAAGTTCTAACATGGAACATGTTTAAGACACCCTCAAATTTAATGTAATATAAATATTTTGTCTGGAATGGGAACAATAGTCAATGAAATAAAATAAAATACAAAAAAATAATAGCTGATTTTTGTTACATCAAAAGCATTTAACACAAACATACCAAAAGTAAATCCAATTTAAGAAGAAATATATCAAAAGGTCTGAAATTAAAATTGGTATCTTCTCAATTCACATAAAATTTCGAATAATTTAATCAGTTTTACTTATTTCTTGGATTATCGATTGTATATAAACTTAGGTAGTACTTGAAGCGGTAGATAAAATGATACTTAATTTTTTGTGAGCCGCACGTAATAATCAGCATATAATAATGCGTTAAAAAAATTAATGCGTGGGGCATTCTGTTTTCTAGAGTGCCTGTGTTTACATACCACAAATTAGCTAAGTCTGCGCAAACACACCTGGAAAAGTATGGAAGGCGTTGTCGAAAAAACTTCTTAAATTTAAAATCCCATTCCGTGAATAATCTTCGCGTCATTCATTATGAAACCTTTAGTCACTCATTATGAATTTATAAGCAAAATAAAATATAAAACTACGATAGTATAGCTTATATTTTGAATTAAAGCATGTATATAAAATGGTGTAATAGAATAGCAAAAGTATATCACTGATTTTGTCCGATAGCCTGAGCATGGCATACAAGAAATAGAATTTATTTGAGTTTATTGCTCAACAGTCAGTAGTGTCCATTTGCATCGAAAATAAGATGTTAATAATGTTAAGATAATAATGTTTTAGATATTCTTAGCTGATTCCACACACGCACGCACGCACGCATGCACGCACGCACGCACGCACGCACGCACGCACGCACGCACGCACGCACGCACACACGCACACACACACACACACACACACACACACACACACACACACACACACACACACACACACACACACACACACACACACACACACACACACACACACACACACACACACACATTTTAGAAATAATTATCAGGTTAAAACTGTATGGAATGAAAATATTTAGTCGTGTAGCCTACATACGTCACAGATTAACATCCAGCGAAAAGAAAATGTCGTGAAATGGACAGAAGAGAGTCGTTATTGGATTATTGAGCAACGAAGGCTTATGATTCAGTGATAATCACGTTAATGTCATCAGGCAAACTGATGAAGCTCTCAAACCTGATTCTATCTAAGAGATGTGCGTAAAAGAGAGAGAGAGAGAAGGAAGCACTATGTTTTGAGTGTTTATTTCTAATTTTGGTACTTGACCTTTAATTGTCTGACAGCATGAAAGCTGCGAACTATTGGACAATGTAAAACAGGGGTGTCAAACTCGCGGCCCACAAGGAACATTTTTGCAGCGCCACCAATATTCCAGCTCACAATAATATATAATAAAATTACAAATATGTGCAGAATAAAAAAAACAGGTAGAATTCGCTAAAGGTCTTTTAAATTACTCTTTTTTTTGCTATTATTAAACAGAATGTGTACATTTATTATGAATAAACCACAATCAGGTAAATACGGTATTTAAGGTATCCGACTACGTTCGGAACCGTGATTTTAAAAAAGTGCATAAATGGATAATTTTCATGAATTTTAGTGTCACTTAGATTAGAATACACGTATAAAATTGTTTTAAGGACATTTTGACAAAAAAAAAACTATTTAAATGAAATATTTCGGCAAAAAATTAACTTAGAATATTCTGAATATTTAGAATTGTTCTGCTTTTGTGAAAAATACTTTTATTATAATAATATTTTACCTGTACATAGCTCAGACCTCTGTACAGAGCCTCAACTATGTGTTTTGAAAAATTCCCATTATTTTCAGGGTTAGAACCAATTGAAATAGTTATCGGTATTTTTTCCTTAAAATTTCTTCCCTCTGTTGTCGTGAAACATGGTAAACCCACTTCTAAGTTATGTATTTCAAAAATTCTAGTTGAGACTCTGTACAGAGGTGTGAGCTATATACAGGCAAAATATTATTATAATAGAAGCATTTTTCACAAAAGGAGAATATTTTGAAAAGTGGTCATTCTATGTTCATTTTTTGTCAAAATATTGTACTTAAATAATTTTTTATTGTAATACTATTCTTGAAACAATTTTACATGCATTTTCTAATCTAAGTGACACTAAATATCATAAATATTATCCATTTATACGCTTTTGTGAAATCACGGTTCCGAACGTAGTAGGGTACCTTAAGCGTAAATAATATTTAATATATGGCAAAAGTTAGATTGCTAACTTTTTAACAGATGAGAATTGTTAAAATTTTTTTAAAAAAACGATCTTTCTTCAGGACATAGTATACATTTTCAGTGGATTCCTTCGCATGTTGGTATAGAGGGTAACGAAAGAGCTGACTTTTTGGCTAGGACTGCTGCTGTGGAAGGTGTGAGTCCAAGAGGGAATCACACATTTTCTGAGATTTCCACAATTTCTAAATTGGAGCTCAACCGACAAATTAAAACTCCACCCAGTCATGCATGGTACTTTGCTAAATGTCCGGGCGAGTCCTTTAGACTCAGTAGTAGACCTCTCCAATCTACTTGTTCTAGATTTTTGAGCGGACACACAAGAGCTCTCAGGTTCTCTAATGGACAAAAGACTTTTCCGGAATGCCACTGGTGTTCTTCCGGAGAGGCCTCACCTAATCATATTTTACTTTGTTTGGGTTTTAAAAAGGACGAGGTCCTTTGCGACCCACTGCTGTTTTTAGATTTTTTACAGATTTTCGGATTCATGGGGATTGTCTAGCCCTGCTGGGTAGTACCGAGATTAGTCAAAAAAAATACAAACAAATACCTTAAGAAAAGTTGGTTAAATAATTAACAGTGTTTTGCTGTAAAAGCAACTAATTTGCATAAATTCTACTTTAAGTGCAGTAATATGGTACTCAGTTCTTCAACTATCGTTTTGTACGAATTGGTGCACGTAATAGAAATTTTTTTGGAAGACAAATTTTGTTTGTTTTCTTCGATTTTCTCCATAAATATAAACTCAATACCCAGCCATATGAGAATGGAGGTGATTGAGATTCAGAGCGATTCAAATTTTAAAAAAAATTCATTGAAGTGGGTGTGCCTGAATTTTACAAACTTATTACCAACTAGGTTTGAAAATACTCTGAAATTTGAATATGAAATTATTTCCATGTTTGGAAGTACTCATCGAGGTGCAAGCAATTATTTTCAGTTTTGAAAGGAAATTAGTCTCCTGTTAGAAATGGTGCTTGAAACCCCGTCGCTTAGTCGTTGTGCATCGCGCCTCCCTACCTCGGACCGGTTCGAACCTCGGACTGGGCAAGGTCGACTTAGCCTTTCATTCCTACTGCAGTGGATCGATAAATGAGTAAAAGGCTTGTAAGGCATTTGCCCGTTGGTGATGCCTTACTTCTAAGTTATCATCATGATCTAGGGGTGTGGGAGGGAATGAAGAACCAGGCGTTGCCGTAATCTTAATATATCTCTTTATTAAGATCTTAACTTAGACACTATACAATGATAATATTTATATTTTAACTTAGAGGATCTGAGGTGAAGAAACACACAATACATATTACCAAATAAGAGCGATCCTGACCACTATAATTACTTTACCGCTTACTCCTAACCTCTGTTTATACACAGTTCCTAATATTTAGTAGAACAGTCCTACCTCTATATCCTAGGTAGCAGCAACACTCTCGAATCCTCAATGTCGTTTCTTTATCTCGCGTGGAATGGTATCCCCTTGACTTGAACTCTGGAATATCGGCTCACTTCAGCTTACGCGCTTAAACTCAGACTAGCATAATCACTTCCCAAAAGGCCACACCGCTTACGCTAAACTTTTGCTATTTAAAAGGTTCCTAATTTGCATAATCACGCTTCGTTTCTGGATTTGGCTGGAAAGAATTTGCCTTTTTAGGCCCCAAAGAACCCTAGAGGATAATTAGTAGAAAGCGTGATGAGCCCGTCACACACTGTGCGAACTCCCTTGGGTTCCACCCTGGACACCAAGATAAATTTGAGGCAAAGAACCACTAAGAGCCATTTTGTATAGTAATAACTTGTATTTATTATATCAATTCAAATATCAGAAACTCTAATAACATAATATTTCTATGTTACGTCAAATAAAAGGGATTTACCTTTTATATTAAATTAAATTACGAATTATGAAGTTAATTAATAATTATGCTCAAGATCAAGTAAGGTTTACCGAAATAGGAGGTCCGAGAAATACACGTAACTCCAATTATTACCTTTCATTAACTTTAACTAATTTTATTAAATTAACGCTTATTTTAAGCGTAAATAAATTATAGTTACCACCTGGTATATCAGCTTTCCAGATTCTTTCGTAGAATATAACTGCAATAAGACTTCACTAACGTAATCCAATGGAATCCTCTAAATTTGAGGCTACGGCTGCTGGCTCAATAGGCTTCATACTTGCTAGCTTACAACGCTCTACTTAAATACCCTATCTACTTTGCATATCCCGTTCAGTGTTGGAGTTGATTGGAAATATACGCGAAATTATAATCCCCAAAAATACGCCTAAGAATATTAGTGGAAAGGTTCCGTACAGATTCGTCACAACACAGCATATTGATAGCATGCTTAAAAAAGTTAAAAAGCTTTCATTAAAACTGGAATGATGTAGTAGCATACTAAAGAATAAAAAAAAACATATTTTCTTTATCCTATGCATTTATAACATAATACTATCAGTGTTTAAATTATTTCAAGATCACACTTTGTAAGAAATGCTCCTTCACTTCTTTTGTAAGGAACACTATAAGACACTAACCTTACAGCTGAAGTTTATTAAATTATAGTAACAGTTTAAACTGCATTTCAAAACCTATAGTTTCCTCTCAATACAAGGAATAAAAAAAGCGTAGAGACCCTAATATAATATTCAAATATTTTATTCACTAGCAATGCCTCCTGCATTATTTTTTACCATATTCTTACGATAAAAAATACTCGGATAGCAAATTGTTTTTACCTTTTATTTATGTTTTTTCAGATAAAAAATATTTTAATTTACGGCTTATATATGTATATTGCTTATGATCTAACTATGTACAGAAATAAAGCATATAACTGATTTAATCATGTTTTAAGCAATAAGTATTCTTTGAAATATGTATTTGGATATCTTTTTTTCAAACTGCTATATTCGTTATAAAATGTTCAAAGTCTCATGTATATGTGATTTTACCAATACTTAAATCATTTTTCTTACGCGAACATTTTTCTCTAATAATGCATCACTAAATGAATTTTCAACCTGTTTTGAATCCAGCTTCAAATTTTCCTCAGTGGAATCTTCACGACGCAATGGAATATAATACGAAAATCGTTCCTTATTTATTTCTTAGATGCAAGCTAAATATAAATCTAATCTTATATTTTCTTCTCTAAATAAAACGGGATAAAAAAACTGCTTAAATAATATAAAGAAAAAGGGGTAATGAAATAGTGAGATAGAAAATTCAGTGAATTTGTTCTTCCTTTAAGTAAAATCTTTGAGACGAATACTTTTAATATTTTTCTCACAAAAAGCAATATTGCTAGTATCGTCTTGAGTAATAAATTATCACTTCAGTTCTTTGAAAGCACAACTTTATATCCCTTTTAAATTGCCTTGGAGTTAAAAACAAAACTTAGTGTAAATTTCTATCATAGCTGATTGAGCTGATTAGAGGTTTTTTACGTGGAACTCTGCCATGTCTTTAGACCGGATAATTCTCCGGACTGTTTCAGCACTCACAGCTTTTCTGGTACGTGTCACAAAAAGTTTCGTCAGCTTTGGAGTTGACAGTCGTAGATTTTTCTTGACTTACTTTAGAACGGAGTGGAAAAGTCGCTCACTTAAATCCTCGGCTTTTCATTTCGTGGTTTGTTTAAGATGTGACCTCTTGAATTACAGCTAGTAAAACCTCTTTGAACACTTGCACAGCTTTTCCCGATTATTTTAATGATATCAGCATATAATTAGTAATTGTTTCACAAACATATTATAATGTTTCTCAAATCTAAAGATATTTCCTTTCTAGTAGACATCTCAAGTGCAATTTCTTAGAACTCACTGACAAACAAATTGAACAATCATTTTTTTTTAATACGACTCAAAAAAAATCAGAGCTTCCTTCTTTTTCAAAAGCACTGCAGCCGATTTCCTGCTAAGACTGTTTCAGTTGATCTAAGTCATCTTGATCTATTTATTGCTATTGTTTTCCATCTATGTACGGCAGTGCTTCTCAAACTTTCAATATACGCGACCCACTATTCAATCATCATTTTCATCGCACCCCCTCCATACAATAACAATGTATTAAATTCAATAATACTATACTTTGACACTAAAGCTACAACACACGATTTTAACATCTTATGTGCCACCGACGTATAAATACGTCTCACTCAGCCAAAGCTTCAATTTTCTGGACGTATATATACGTTTTCTGAAGCATGATCTTTTCTGTGTTGTACTACTCATAAAATTATTCCAAGGGCTTTGGAATGCCATAAAAGAACCTTGACAGTATTTGCGAAGGATTTATTTCAGAGGATTTGGTTATTTATTCCTTTTCTCCTCCCCCTAAAAAAACATCAAAATACGCTCATCTATGTGGTATTGGGGAGCGAATCACGTGACTTTAAATCGGCAGTTAAGGAATTAATTATAAACCGTACAAATTAGCAATATAAGTGTTAATACAAGACCATGGGGTCACTGATATTTATCAACTTGTTTTTAAAACTTAGAATTGTTAAATTAATAATAAAATATACATTGGACAGTGCTGTACATTTATAAGTGCATTATATCAGTGTAAATTTGTATTCTATATTTTATTATATCATAAAGTATTTTGTTTGTTTACTTTCAGAAAATTGAAATTTTTTTAAATAATCTTTTGTTTTCGAGTATTCAATATGCTCGCGCCCCCCCTTGTAGACTTATCATGCCCCCAAGGGAGGCACGCCCCACAGTTTGAGAAACGCTGATTTACGGTGTTGTTTTGCAAGCCTTTTACAATATTGTCAAGCTATCTTGTACGGGGTCTGCCTCTTAACTTCTGGTATAAAATACGTTATTTGCTTAATTGAGTACCTGATAATCATACCTGAATATATGGCCAAGCCATCTTAGTTGTTTTAAAGAAAGCCTTCATTATATACTATAATTAAATTTGAATCTCTGCATTTCTTTTGTAATTCAAAATTGTATAGTATTCTCCAGACCCCATTTTCGTTTACTGCTCCTAAAATTCTTATCAATATCTTTCGTTCAAATCTCATTAAAGTTCTTCTCGTCCAGTATTCTCATTGTCCCTGCACTCACTACCATATAAAACTATGGGTATTGCACGGGTTTTGTACTTTTGTTTTCCTGCTTATAGATTTGGATTTAAGTTGTGATTTCTCAATCCATAGAAACATCTATTACAGCTATTTGAGTCTATTTTTAATTTCTATCGTTATATCGTTGTTGTTTACAATTGTACCTAAATATTTGAGTTGACGAACCTCTTCATAAACATAACTATTTATTTTCAGGGGTTCCTGATTCAATTTCATGCCTGAAACTTAGTCCTTCTTACAGTGAGCTCAAAATCACATGGAGGGCTGCGGTAGCCCAAGGTAGCGGTCGCGGTATCGAATCATGACAGGCATTTCATGAGTTTGAGCCCAGTACCACTAAAGACCCGTCGTGTAGGGCAGCGATGGGCGTAAAATCTATCGAGAGTTCAAACGTCCTACCGTTGGTGTGGTGTGGTAGTTAGGAGTAGCGTCCTCGTCACTTGACCATTGTTCAAAATTACGAGGTCCGTCACCAAAAGCCCTCGAGTAGCTGAGCAGCGCGACGTTAATATTCACTCACTCACTCAAAATCACGTGATCATGTGGTTGCGCGTGCAGAATTTTGACGCCTGGCCAGCATTTTTGCATATTTCTCCAGTTTAGAGTAGGCTTGAATTTGTTTCCTTTGTATTTAAGTGTAAAATAATTTTTTTCTATCTAGGATTTATGTTTTCATAAAGAATTTATTTTCTTTGGATGTATGCAGATTTTTGTGACTGTATAAATATCATAAAACCACATTATCCATAAAAACCACATTATTATAAAGTCGTAATACATTGAAAGGTAAGTCAAAGTTTTCTACTTTTTAAGTTAAGAAATTTTACTGGTAATATAATCCTCCATAAAAGCTTCAAGACACACGTTTGAACTTCAATATTCTGATACTCGTAAGATAAAAGAGCATTACATAGCCTTACATCATCGCTTGCTTAGATAAACTTTCACTAAAAAAATCTGTTTGCTTTCCCTCTCTTTTTTTTACAGCATTTGATGCACTTAAAGTTGATTCTAAAAATATTTTCTTACAAAACTATCTCTTAAGTTTAGCATATTCGCAAGTTAAATATTTATTTCTAAATTTGGGTTTGCGAGTTGGCAGTTTTGTTTCATACAGGCAAGATCATGTTTCTTTTTTCTCTGAATCCCTGAATTTTTAAGTACTTTAATTTTTGAAGTTTGCCAATATTTGTTTTCTTAGAAATTTTTTAAACAGTTCAAGAATAACTGATTGATCAGCAGTGAATCAAAAATACTTTTAGAGTACTTGACTGATACATTATTCGGCAATTTTTTCTCTAGATAAATGCTTCTTTGAACTAATTGAAGCGCTTATTATTTCTTAAATGACCTTCGTGTTGCTCGAGTGAGAGTTACTAAAAACCAATTCTATTAATTCTTAAATGACATCGGATTTAAATAAAAGTAATTTATCTAAACTTTTTATAGCGAATTTCTGTAGTTGTAGTCTTTTTACGTATTAATAAGAAAACTAGTATGTTTAACAGGCACCTTTCCTAAAAAATTTACTTTAGAAAGCAGTAGAGTTATATATTATAAGGATAAATTTATTACTTCAAAAACTACAATCCCTATTAATTTAAGATTATATTTAATAATTTAAATTCAGGTGATATTTAAGTTAAAGAGTAAAGTTTTAAGTAAGCCATTGAAACATTTTTTTTTTGTTTTAAAGCATCTACTGATGCTGTCTGACACGGATTGTCGATTGTTTTGGATTCCTGGAAATACATGAAATACACGAAAATTATAGAAGATGAATACGACGTTCAAACTCTAGTACCTACCTCACCTACACACCACATTCTAGGTCAACTTAGAAGCCCGGTTTCTTTCAAGTTACAGATCTCCTATTCTGCACAAAATGTCTTTAGAATTATCGTACATTTAGTTTAAGACTCGACCTGAATATTACTTCCCAACTAGTTTGATCATTCAACTACTGGTTCCCTAAGCACTAATCAGTTACAAATTCCTAACATGCACATTAGATACGAGTAAGGAAAAAAAAGTAGGGAAAGGATGTATATTGTATTTGTGAAAAATCATACAATATTTTTTTTTTAATTTAAAGATGGAGTACACACACTCACATAATACACAAATTTAAGAATTAAGTTTAAAAATTTTCAAACCCTCAAATAATCGTGAGTGAATACTTTGGAGTGAAATCAGATTGGATTATAATTGGACTCATTTTGGATTACAATTTTTTTAAGCAGTGAAACTATTAAACAAGTAATATAGAAAAAAAAATTTAGTCAACTTCTAATTAAGTCAACAAAAAAGTTTTTTTTATTTTAGTTACTTTTTATTAAATAGTTACATTTAAAATTAATATGTATATACATATGGCAGAATCCCACAATTAAGTGACAAAATAGAAAGTGATTTTCCTTGCAATTTTCCATTTTCCTATCTATATATAGTGTTGGACTATATATTATGTTTGTTACTATTCATTCATTAATTAAATTTAATTATTCTAATAACATAGTATGGGAAAAAGAGAATCACATCCTCAGAAATTAGGCCATCCCAGGAGGGATTCGAACCCACGACCTTCGGATTAGAAATCCAATGCACTATCCATTGTGCTACAGAGACACAACAAATGATTTTCCTTTCTATGTATGTTGTTGGACTATTACTTTTGTTTGTTACTATTTGTTCATTTTTTAAAGTTAGTTAATGAATTAATATTTGACAAAACTGTATTAACATCAAGTGTTATCCACTACAAGCTTAAAAATATGTATTTGAACTTGATTGGATGAATGGAAAGTATTTTTTTAACGATTGAAAATTTGAGCAATATATGTATATATATATATAGGGAGAGAGTGAACTAAAATAGTAGGAATTAAATAACTGAATTCGAATTTTTTAATTTTTTTTCTCGAAATATGTTCAAACTCATTAAATTAATGATTTTTAATATCTTGTTAATTTAGTATTTATAGATTTTTGAAATTTTGAAACAATTAATATAACCACGTGTAGAACTTGAAATTTATAAACTAAATTAATTTTGTTAAAAATTTAAAACTGCTGAATATTTAAAATTTATCTTTTGAAACAGGGAATCCCAAACTTATTGTAGTAAATAACCATTACATTTGTGAAAAATAATGGCGAGAGCAAAATCAAGAGTTTGTAAGAAAAACAAAACATTTGAAGTATTATTTGCATTTATTGAGGAAATGAAATATAATATTTTAAATTTCTATGGCATTTAAACACTTTCGCTAATACCCTCTTGCGAAGGCATTCAAAATTCTTTTGAAGAAAATTTAAAGTAAGACACAAACAATTATAAAAATTATATAAAGTAAAAAATAGATAAAATATAACAAGGTAAATTTAATATTGGAGTATCAAAAGTTGTTTTTTAAATAAATATTAAACAAAAAAAAGACAGTTAAAAAAACGCGCAAGATGCTTTAAAATAAGAGTTATCTAGAAACAAGAGTCACTTATCGAAATACTGACTTGCCGATAAATTTGTTTTATCTTGATATAACTGTAAGAAAAAAGATGGGTTGGAGGTCACTGATACTTATTTCTCCCTCGAATTATTTTTACAATTTGTAGGGAGTATAGAATTGATAAACTTTGTTTTAAAGTATTTACTGTCTGAATGAAGAACCAAAAATGTATAGCTACCTTTTCATAGGTTATAATACAAAAATACTCATTTGTTCTTTGTTTTTGTACTTTGTTTTTGTACACTTATTTTAATTACTGTTGTAGATTATCTAATTTGCTTTTATTCAAATATTTCTTATGTAAAATACAATATAATGAAAATTAAGAATTAGTTATACTGTATAAGTTATGTTTTCTATTTTTGGTATTTATTATAATCTATAAGGATTTTGTTATCTTTCTTCGATCTTAAATAGGGCAGGATCGCGATCAAAAAAACGTTTACTTCTAACACTTCCGAAATATATGTTTTTGAAGAAAAATGTAGTTCAAGAAGAGTAAATATATTGCTGAAAAAATAACACTCAAATCACTAAATTTATTCCAAATCCGGCAGTTAACATTTAGAAATTTACAATGTGACCAAAAAAAAAGAAGGAAAAAAAAAAAAAAGAAAATTATGCCGATATAGAAAAAGAATTGAACAACCATTTGCTTTTAGCCGTAAAGAGGTGAAAAAAAACAGTCTTGGAATACACATTGTTCTTTTAATAGCAAGAACCTTTTTGACATAAATCTTGCTGATGGTCGAAGGAATTCGAATGTGTGTGAACCCAAAAGACGGACTACCTACAAGTCCTGTTACGGAAAAAAATGCAATTCGATGAATTTGCGTTTTTCAAGCTAAAAAAAATACTGGATCACTTTCTTATTCTTATTTCCTTCCTTTTCTATTTCTTTTTGATGACGATATACTTTTGCATTATTCCAAATCTGAAACAGACGTATACGTGGGTGAATATTCTGTTCTTTTTCTGATCAGAAATATAAATAAATTTGAAAAAAAAAATGTTTTACTAATCAATTAACTATTACTAACTTCATTAATGCAACAGCTCTTATTAATCTCTTAAATATTAAATGCTTTTCATAAAAAATATTGGAAACGATGGTCTGTGAAATTTAATATTTCCCTGTATTACGTGGGCATTAATTCAACTAAATATATGTTGTTCCACAAAGTCGTGGAACAAATTATTCCATAACTAAATCCAATAAAATAAGGAAAATCAGTAATGTAATTTAAAAAATATAACTCCTCTGTCGTAGAACTTGAATCACTCATTTTTATTTTTATCTCTTTTTTCTCTGTTATGAAAATATGTATTTTATCATGGATGCTTACATTGTAAGATTAAGTTGTTTTAACAATTTTTGCCCATTTCGTTTTTTAATTCTATATATTTCTCTTTTTCCTTTTAACGTTTACGAAAGAGTTACCCCTGTTTCTTTCCTACTTCTGTTTTTAAATAGAAATAATAATAATTAAAATTATTGTTATGAGTGTTTTGCGTTTAATTTTCTTTTGTTATTATTTGATATAAATAAAATGGGGAGAATTAAGCAATAAAGAAATAAAAAATTATATGTAAAATAAAAGCACAACTCTTATACAACTTGCATATAATTTAATGAATGAAGCTGTGATTCATTTAATACTCTCGTTCTAAAAGCATTTTTATAAAATTAGAAAAACTTGAAATATATTTTCAGCTTAAATACATATAAATACCTTTTTATGAATGCTTGTCTCTGGAGTGAGCGAGGGCGAATTAATATCACACTTTAAAGCATCATGTTGACTAATGGCGACAGACCTCATAATTTTGAACCTTGGTCAAGAGACAAGCATGAGATCTAAAATAGCAAAAAACCTCTGTCTTAACTTCCACACCACAAAAACGCGAGGACTTTGAGCCTTGACAGATTTAACGTGTATCAGCCTCTCTACATGGATTTTCTTCTGTGGCATCAGCTGGCAACGGTGGCCTAGTGGTCAAGGATGCGGATTCGTGGCTGAGATGTCATGAGTTCAAGCGGAGTACCGCAGAAGACCCACGGTGTAGAGGGGCCGATGTACGTTAAATATGTTGAGGCTCAATGTCCTTCCTTTGGTGTGGTTTGGAAGTTAGGAGAAGAGGGTGTCAGCTCAGGTGTTGTCCTTATCCCTTGACAAAGGTTCAGAATTACGAGGTCCGTCGCCAATAACCATCGTGAAGCTTTATATTGCGACTTTAATATAGTTCTCACTCATTCACTCTGTGACATCAGGACTCGAACCTGTGACGTGAATATACTGAATCGAAAGAAATGTCACCCTTTATTATAAATGAAAAATTACTGGTTTGCTATGCACAGGTCAGACTTTTGGAGTTTATTCTGTATAAGAAAATCAATAATATTTAGCGAACAAAATGTACATTGAAGTGTTTAAGGTCATTTGCTTATTTGAAAATAAAACAAGTAATATAAAAAAAGAAAAGATTAAGTCAATTTTCCTACTTAGGTCAACAAAGAAATATTTTATTTTAGTTACTTTTTATTAAATAGTTACAGTCAATATAAATATGTATATACCCACATGACAGAATCGCAATATTAAGTAACAAAATAGAAAGCGATTTTTCTTGCAATTTTCCATTTCCCTTTCTATATAGGGTGTTGGACTATTTTTATTTGTTTGTTACTATTTATTCATTCATTAAATTTAATTATTCTAATAAAATAGTATAGTAAAAAAGAAATCACATTCTCAGAAATAATACCATTTTAAGTGGAATTCAAACCCATGACCTTTGGATTAGAAGTCCAACGCGTTATCCATTGTGCTACAGGGACAAAACGAACGCGTTTCCTTTCTATATATGCTGTTGGATTATTATTTTTCTTTGTTACTATTTATTTATTTTTTACTTTAATTAATGAATTAATATTTGAAAAAAACTGTATTAACATGAAGTGTCCTCCACTACAAGTTTAAAAAAATGTATTTGAACTTGAATGGATGAATAGAAAGTATATATTTTATTAGCGATTGAAAATTTGAACAAGATGTATTTATATATGGAGAGAGGGAACTAATAGTAGGGAAAAAAAGAATCTTTTTACGCAAGAAAAGGAAAGAAAAATAAACAGCCGACAAACACGCACATAAACAAAATTAATTAACTATTCGTAATGACGGAAACAAATGGATTGTCAAGAGACATTTTGGGTAATCAAGAAGAATTGAAACAAAAACTTATCTACGTTAATGAAGTTCTATCTTCGGAAGGAAGCATATGTTTTGTTTCGTACAGCGTAATGATTTGGCAGATTAAAAAGAAAACAATGCAATATTCCTCTCTTATATCTTTTGATTTGAGCAAAAAAAAAAAAAACTTCTTAGGTAACATTAGCAAAAACTAAAATGTCAGAAATGTATGATTGTTTGATGAATGTTAGAAAATTAAATATTAAGAATTGATCTTATTATCCAATAACCAAATAGCTTTCAACTTGTACATTTATTATTTTGATTGTCAGAATATTGCTAAAAAATAGAACGTGGTAAAAAGCAAGTCCTGTTAACATGTGGGTTATTCAAAAGCGTCTCACTACTTATGTATTGGGTAGTAATAATTTGAATAAATATTGGAATTTCCTCCTCATTATTTACCATAAATTGCTAGCATACAAACTAATCAAATCACTCTAACTATATATTAGGTTGGGGGAAAAGAAATCCATTATTTTTTCGATAGATGGCTGTAGTGTCGATATCTCGTGAAGTATCGATCAAGCAATTTCAAATTTATGCTCGTTGTCAAGGTGACATTTCTCACTAAAAATTGTTTCGCTGTTTTTGGTTTGGTTCATTCAGTTGTGAGTTACAGGGTGTTAAAAAAGGAAGTCAACAAAGAGAAAATTCAATGTAGTTTACAGTTTTCTTTGATAAAGGCGAGAATGCAAGCCAGACAGTGAATGAAATTGTGAATGTTGTTCATGGTCTCGATACTGTAACAGCTAATTACGTGCAATTTTGGTTTCGTTGATTCCGTTCAGGCATTTCTGATGTTAAAGATGCATCTTACACAGACATGCTCGTCGTCGAAAATGTCGATAAAATCACAGAAATAATCGAAGTTGACCGACATGTTAGTAGTCGTAGTATCGCACAGGAGCTAAAGATTGGCCATAAAACAGTTTTAAACCATTTGCACAAAGTTGGATTCAAAAAGAAGCTCGATGTTTGGGTGCCACACCAATTAACTCCAAAAAAAACATGACGGATCGAGTTTCCTTTAGTGAAGTCTTGGCCAAACGGAATGAAATCAACCCGTTTCTAAAACGGATGGTGACTGGGGAGGAGAAATGGGCCACAATGCGAAAACGATCGTGGTCAAAGCTCGGTGAAGCAGCTCAAACGGTGGCAAAACCAGGGCTAACGGCCAAAAAGGTTCTACTATGTATTTGGTGGAACTAGAAAGAGATAATTTATTATGAGTTACTTCCGTATGGCCAAACACCGAATTCAGATATCTTCTGTCAACAATTGGACCATTTAAAGCTAGCGATTGGCCAAAAATGGCCAGAATTAGCCAACAGAAGAGGTGCTGTGTTCCATCAGGACAATGCCCTGCCATACATATCTGTAGTGACTCTCCAGAAACTCTGGGAGCTTGGTTGGGAAGTTTTAATGCATCCACCATATAGTTCGGACTTGGTACCAAGCAATTACCACCTTTTTCTCGCATTACAAAACTTCCTGAGCGATAAGAAATTGGAATCAAGAGAGGATTGTGAAAATCGATTACTAGAATTTTTCGCGAATAAGGACCAAGACTTCTATGGGAGAAACATTATGAATCTACCTTTAAAATGGCAACGAATTATACAACAAAACGGCGCACATTGGATCCAAATCGCACAATCGGAAACATGTTAAGTAATATCTTGAATTTCATTAAAAAATAGTGGAATTTTTCCCCAACCTAATATTAGTATTAAAAATATAATAGAAAACTATAGTAGTAGTAAAGTAATTATAGTATAATTCGAGTGTCATCGTAGTCACTTGACCGAGGCTGAAAATATCGAAATCTATCATCAATAACCCTCGTGCAGACTTAAAATGTAATGTTAATAAAAGCTCTATCAATCCATTTATACAATACTCTTTTTTCAAAGACAGATCTAAGGCAAATACTCGCAAAATACACCAAATACGAGGGTTAGTCAAGTAGTAAATTGACTTTTTCAAAGATTTGACGACTGTGCTATTATTTAGCTTTGAGGAGGGGTAGTTGGCAACACTTGTATGCAACGTGTTTCCTCATAATCCTTGTAGTGTAGGAGACCGTTTAACATAGCAGATCTATTGTTAATCATCACCAAAAGCTAAAGGAGGGGAGTGATTTACTTTGTGTTTGCGGAAGACGTGATACCTACTCTGGATACTAGCCATCCCTTTCATCCCTATACCCTTAATGACGATGACTTTTAGAGGTTGAAATCGATGGATTGCTCGATTTTTCGTCATGCCATACGGAAGCTCTTCCATGTTTGAAGCGCTCTATCTATTCGCAGATCTTGCTTCGCGATAAACAGCTGTCACCGTACTGCGTTTGCATGCAACGAATAATTTCCGCAGATTTCACTCCTTCAGCAAACAAGAAGCGAATACTTGTCATCCTTTCCTCCTTGGTGCAGTTGACAATGGAGATGCCATGTTGAACGGTCTTCTACACTCCAACGACTACGAGAATAGACGAGTGACACGTTATACAGAAGTGTTGTCGACTACCGCTTATTCAAAGCTGGATACCAGGGCTGTTGTCAACCCTTGGGAAGAGAAATTGCAAAAATCCTTTTACTTTTTGACTTACCTTCGTACGTATGATTATGAACAACGTTTTTTTCCAATAAGTTTTTACCTAAGATCATAAGATATTTTTCTCTTTAATTAACTCACAAAGTAGATAATTAAATTGATAATTTTATAATCGATAAACAAGTAGCTAATGCTACGTTTCAAGTTATTGCGATGAATTTTTTAAAAAACCAACAACTATAAATAAAAAACCAACTTTAAAGGCCATAATGTCCCTGTTATGAAAGTCAGAAGTTTCGAGTACAAGTCCTACCTTGCTTCCTAAGTATCTTAATTTCAATATATAGAAAGAAATTTGAGTAATATTTCTTCTGGAAAAATAATGTCAAACTTAAGGTATCCGACGACGTTCGGAACCGTGATTTTGCAAAAGCGTATAAATGGATAATATTTATATTTAGAGTCACTTATATTAGAAAATGTATATAAAATTGTTTTAAGAATAGTATTACAATAAAAAATTATTTAAGTGCAATATTTTGACAATAAATGAACATAGAATGACCCATTTTCAAAATATTCTCCTTTTGTAAAAAATGCTTCTATTATAATAATATTTTGCCTGTACATAGCTCACACCTCTGTTCAGAGGCTCAACTAGAAGTTTTGAAATATATAGCTTAGAAGTGGTATTATCCATGTTTTACGACAACAGAGGGAGAAAATTTAAGAATAAAACGCCGATAATTATTTCAATTGGTTTTAACTCTGAAAATAATGTGATTTTTTCAAAATTCTAGTTGCGCCTCTGTACAGAGGTCTTAGCTACATACAGGCAAAGTATTATTATTATAGAGGCATTTTTCACAAAAGGAGAACATTTTGAAAAAAGATTATTCTAATTTAATTTTTTGCCAAAATATTGCATTTAAATAATTTTTTTTGTCAAAATATCCTTAAAATAATTTTATACATGTATTCTGATCTAAGTTAAACTAAATATGGAAATTATCCATTTATGCTCTCTTTTAAAATCACGGTTCTAAACACGTATAGTCGGATACTTTAAAATACCTATTTAAATACTATATAAAGAGATAAAATCAGATATTCCTGTACCAGGAATTTAATCTTAATCCTAGGATAAAACATATGAACAAAGTTTGAATTAGATATTTCTGCAACAAAGATTGAATCAGATATTTCTGCAACAAAGATTGTATTAGATATTTCTGCAACAAAGATTGAATTAGATATTTCTGTATAAGAAATAAAAACTGGATTTGTGTCATCTCTTTTTATATAAAAATCTGCTTGAAATCTCTGTGTATAAGTATTGTGTGTATTAGCGTTCATAAACTTTATCCAACACGAAATTGAAAAGTCTGGTACAGCAATACCTCGACTTACGCTTCCCCGATTAACGCGATTTTCAGATCTCATCGATTCATCTTCCCCCTCCCCCCCGTCACTGAAACTCAAGCGGGATCAGTGCCGGAGCCTGATGAAATTGGTAATAAGATTTAAGTTCGAATTTCTTGCCAGGCAAATAAATTTAGAAGTGGACAGAGATGACGTTCAAGAACAACTGGATTCCTACAATCAGGATTTGACAATTGATGAGCTGACATTGAAGAACATGATTCTTTAGACCCAGTTCAATTCCGAAGATCGAATGACAGTTGGGAAAGTGACAGATGACCTTAGTTCAATTGAAAAAGGGTTGCAAATCTTAGAAAATACATCCAACGAAGAGCATATTTTTTCAACATATCAAGGAATAAAAAATTTTTAGAATGCTACGAGGACATTTTACGGGAGAAAAAAAATTTCGAGCCGAAAAAAAAATTGTTAAATTTTATGAAAGTATCTACATCAAAATAACTTTGGTTTGTGATTTTTTTTAAACATTTTATTCTCCTAAATTATTAATTTGCTTCGTCTCCGGTCACAACTAAGAATAATTTATATGCGAAATTATATCCCCCGACTTATACGGTATCGCGTAAGTTCAGGGTAATAATGTATTTAAAAGAAACAATATTCTTGATCAATTAAGAAAGTGAAATATAGTACTTATAATAGAAAAAACGTATTAAATGAATTAGTATTTAATTAACGGAAATTATCTGTTAGTTTTCATAAACTGTTTAATACAACATATTAAATTTCAGCTAAATAACTTTCGCAGCATTATTAACTTGAACAGCAACATTCGTATGTTACAGAAACGTTTGTTACTGTATCCTTGATGCATTAGTTTATACCGGTGCTTCTCAAAATTTCAATATTTGCGACCCAATATTCAATCATAATTTTCATCGCTCCCTCCTCCATAGGATAAGAATGTATTGAATTCAATAACTCTCTATACTTTTTGACGCTAAAACTACAATACGATTTTAACCTCCTAACTTTTAATTGGTAATTAAGGAATTATTTATAAACCGTACAAATTATCAAGATAAGAGATAATTTTAATTTTTGTGTATAATTTTATTTTTGACAAGCTCATGAGGTCACTCGTAATTATTATTTTTTTTTCTTAACTTGGTATTGTTAAATTAATATTAAAATACATTGTGCAGTACTGATACATTTATAAATATTTTATACAAGTGTAAATGTGTATTTCATTCCTTATTATGTCAGAATGTGTTTTTCTTGTATGTTTACTTTCAGTAAATTAATAATTTTCTTAAATAATCTTTTCTTTTAGACTTTTGAAACCTTCGTAGAGTAATCACTCCCCGCCTAAGAGTGTGCTCCCCACAGTTTGAGAAACCCTAGTTTACACCAATTATTGCTAAGCTAATAGGAAATATAGAACTATAATTACATCTAAAGTGACTGACAGGGATTGGGTAATGAATATATCTAATAATGTGAGATACATACCATTATAATATAGTCTAGCGTAAGTAGACGACACCTTTACTTGACATATTAATTCCATTTAATGAACAGATTCTATTTATTGGTTTAAAAGAGGATTTCCGTTAAATAACAGTCATTAAAATAACTGGGATTCAATCTATGATTTAATCAGAAATGTGTGATTACTACGTCAATTTAGAGGTTTTGTATTAATTTATTAATGGAACTCAATTTTCAAGTGTTTTATATGTATCGTTTAAGACAATCGAAATAAATCCTTTGCTGAATAGCTGATTTCGTCACGATATTTAATTACAATAGTAATTTAATTTCGTAAAAAAGTTGTATAATACAGATATTTAGATAATTTTACAAGATTATTGAAGTCACATTGCTAAATAAATTTAATAACCTTTGGCAAGTAGTTAAATGCTTACAAGGTAGACCTCTTTAAAGTGTGAAGAATACACTAAATTTTGGATTTTGTTTACAAGAAAAGATAAAAATTATTGGTCCATTACATATTGATCCTAAACATCATCAAGATTCTTAAGAATGAATGGCAGAATTTTCATTGTGCTCTTTTCTTCATGTACGAATACCTCACTGTTTCGAAAGGACATTGTGACGTTATAAGGGGAAGAATAAAGAGCCTCTTGCCCAAAAAATGAGTGATTGAGTGTTTATGTTGTGAAATAAATACAAACTTAACGAATTGTGCTCTAATCGCGGATCACAATTTCTCTTTCGACTAAGCATTTGTATTCCGTGATCGTCAGCTAGATTTATGTCCAAACAATTTTTCTTGAAAGAGCGATGTATACTGCAAAATATTTTTCTATCCTTTCGGCCCACCAAAGAGCAAATAAACTTCTTATTCTTTTCTCTACATCTGTTAGGTTTATTTTTTTATTTCTTTTACCCCTACATTTTCTTCAATTTTTTTATCGAACTGTTGTGTTTAAAATATGTTTGGATGTTTTTTTTACCTATGCGTTTGGTATACAGAGGCAAGTGTCCTTATGCAACACAGATATTAACAATGGACTAAATTCATGTGACGTCATAGTCACATGATAATGATAATTATGTGATTTTAGCCAATTAGCTCAAAACTCATGTGACGTAATAGTCACACGATAAAGGTAATCAGGTTTTTCCAGTTAATCAGTTCATTCGCTTCGTTGTTGCCAACTTTTGATCCTTTCAGAAACTTTCCCTCAAAAAGTACAAATTTGTCAACAATAATAACACAAATAGATAATCAAAATGAATTTTATTTAAATAATATTAGTTTTTTTAAAAAAAATTTAAAAATCTTTTAGACTTTTTTAATAACATTTGAGCATCTTTCTCCTATTATGAAATTTGATATTCTATCAAGTTTTACAAATGGAATAACAAGTACAATTAACTAAAGGTTTGTTTTGAATTCAATGGAGAACACGTGTTAGTCTTTATCATGTGATCTTCATGAATTTAGATAATTGAAATACAATAAAAATGAAACAATAATACAGGAGGAAAACGATTGCAGACAGTTTCCATACCCGCACTGAACAAAGCTGCAGTGGAACCTTGAGAATTTGAAACAGGATTCATTAGATCCAAAAAGTAGGAAGACACTATAACTTCCTTCATTACAGTTATTTACTAGCCAAGGGTTAGTAGGTTAGTAGTTAAAACAATGGCTTTACCCGTGTCGAAATCTCAAGCCCATCCATCTCTTTTAAGAGGGTTTGCAAAAAGTCCCTCCTGAGTTTTCAATCTGCGAGGACAAAGCTCCAAATTAATCATGATTTTTTAATTATTAGGAATTTTATTAGCAATAAATTTCCCCGGATATATATTTAACACTTAAATTACAATTTTTTTTTTAAAAAAAAGTTTATTTTTTCAGCACTGAAGAACCTTAAAAGAATTTTAGCAAGCAGAATAAGAATTTTAATAATCGAGTCATTTGTTTTAAAATCTCGGAAATCATTGAAAAGTACTATTTAAAATGCCACTGTTAATTTATCAAATATTTGAAACATTTCCACTGAATTGAAAAGTCATTTAAATTTATTAAATTATTTTGGAGAAAAGAAGCTATTAAGTGTCATAATATATACATTTTTTAAGTATATAGCGTTATTTAAGTGTTTGTACTTCGAGTATGATTCCAGAAGAGTCCACATACAAAATATTACTTTGTGGTATTGTTGTTATATTGTTATTACTTATACCTCCAAATTAATAGTAAAATCAGATCAAAGCCCACGAAGTTCATTATGGTAAGTGGTGCTAGATTACTTTTGTCATTTTGCAGCAGCTTTGAGCACTATGCAGGTTTCTGTACGATTTTACCAGCAATCCAGTTTCTTCGATCTGCATTGTTTTTTGTCAGTGGAGTCCTGCGAGCATAGAAACTACTTCGAACACGTTTATTAGGCGAGTTTGGCCTGACACCATCCGTAATGCAGCCCAAAACAACTTTGTACCTAAGTAGCATTGCCTGTTCTGATTGCATAAGCTTTCGACAGAAGTCATCAGCTATTATAACACGTAGACGATTTTCTCCGGGTTAACATCTAACATTTTCTATTTCTTGGATTCTACTTCACACCTTCGGAATGGCATTTGTTATCACTACATCAGAGTCTGTTACATTCCTTAGCGTTCGCCGAGATTCAAGGCTCCAGATTATTCGTCATGCCATGAATTCCGGTAAATAACATTGTTCTGCTATTTTCAAATCTCCTTTTCTCAAAACAAGAGATTAACAGTTGAATAATGCAATTGAGACAGTGAAAAAGGTTTTAAGGAATATATTGTGTGCTTTTTTTTTTGGTATTTGACAACATGAACGCTGTTTTTAATAAGAAGTTTTCTTCTGTTTTCTACTATACTTAGGCACTCCTCTAACATATATATACCAGGTGTCCACAATTAAACGACCCTACTTCAAAATTGTCTACAGACGAAACTATTGTTCAGAAAGTTGTAAAATGTTGTGTACGACATAAAGAAGGGATGGGAATTTGTTTGAGCGAATAAAATAATTAGTTCAAAATTTCACCACTAGAGGGCGTTTGTAATGGAGATCATCTTTAGCATACATTTATAACAGTTTACAAATTTTGTTACAACAATAAATGCTCAACATGATGACCATCGTTTTCAGCTACTATTTGAAATCTTAAGATAGCATGTTCCACCGTTGACCGCAGTGTGTTCTGGGAAATGTTAAGAACATGTCGTGAAATACTGTCTTTGAGATCAGGTAAAATTTTTGGTTGATCACAACCTATCAGCTGTTTTAAATGGCCCCAAAGCCAAAAATCGCATGGATTGAGGTCAGGCGATCGGGGAGGCCACAGACGACGAAATTGGAGGCTGATCACACGTTCTTCTGTGAAGTGATGTTTGAGAACGTCGGTAACACAACGTGTAATGTGTGGAGGAGCTCCATCTTGCTTAAAAATTATGCGTGAAAGGCACTGACGTGCTTGCAGATCTGGAATAGTTTTATTCCGTAATAACGATGCATATCGCAATCCAGTGATAGAACATGATACTGGACCTCCAGCACCTAATTCCTCGAAAAAATACGGGCCAAGAATAAAAGACGCGGAAAACCCCTTTTGGTGAGTGTAGCGGAACTCGCAAGGTGGAATGCGGATTGTCTGTTTCCCAAATTCGGCAGTTGTGAGTATTCACTGAACCGTCCAAATGAAAGTGGGCTTCGTCTGTCCAGAGGATATTCCAAGGCCATTCTGGATCAACTTCCAAACGAGCAAGAAACTGCAGTGAGAACAGATGTCGAGTCTCGAAATCATGTGGAAGCAATTCCTGCACAAATTGAAGCTTGTATGGACAGTAACGGAGGATGTTTCGCATGATCTTCTGGACAGTTGAACAAGACAGATCCAATGCTTCTTCCACACGGTGAACACTTGTACTAGCCAGCACGTTGGATGATTTGTCCTCTTCCACCTGAAGTGCTACTTTCTCTATTGCTTCCGCAGAAACAGGTTTTTTTCCTCTTCCAGAACGAACATTCAACGATCCTGTTTCTTCAAATTTGGTTACCATCAATCGAAGATTTGTAGCAGTCAATGGACCTTTTCGCAACCCCTTTAATGTCCGAAATCTCCGTAGAGCAACTATTGCGGAATTATCGTTTTGATAGAATAACTTTACTAACAACGCTCGATCTGGTAAACATAATGACATTCTGATTAGTAATACCGAGCACAATGAAAATAAACTAATCTTCCATGAAAGTTTATTGCTTTTATAACAGTTGCTGTGTGACGTCGAAAAAATTTGCATATTTTCGTCTTCCTTCGTGTAAATCCTTTGAAAATTAGTCATCGAAGAAGTTTAATTAAAACTTGCAGTTCATTTTAGAGATTGTGTTTTTTAATGAGTATCAGTTATTGTGTTACAGTATCCTGTGGATGGCCTTCATTCAAAAGCGCCCTCCAGTGGCGAAATGTTGAACTATTTTTTTATTCGCTCAAACAAATTCCTATCCTTTCTTTATGTCGTACACAACATTTTACAACTTTCTGAACAATAGTTTCGTCTGTAGACAATTTTGAAGTAGGGTCGTTTAATTGTGGATACCTGGTATATACATATACTGGGGTCATACACACTTTAAAAATGAAGGAAAAAGAAAGAAATGATAATAAAGTAACGCGGTTTGCACGAAAGGGCTCGCAAGAAAGTTGGATTTGTTTTAGTAATAAAAACATTCTTAGTTAGAAATACCACCGACAGAGGACGCTAACAATCAAAAGCCCCATGTATATATATATATACATACATGACATATTTTGAGCCAGAATCAGACTTAGTTTTAAAAAAGGTCTTTATTTTCGAATTAGTACATCTTTTCTGAGTAGGGTGGAAAAAACACGCCACGGTGTGTTTTAAGTGGGGGTTATCACTTAAGACACCGATGGAGTAAGTATAGTGGATTTTATGATTGTACTTGAATTGTAATGCTGACATATAGGTCTATTAAATCTAACGATCTGGAATAAGATATGTTTATTGGCTAGACTATATGTTCGGACGAAGTAAATGGGTGATTAGTTTGATACTTGAAGAGGAAATGAAAAATATGAGTTAAGCTCTAGATAGGGAATTTAATTTTTAATCTTATTTATTTAGCCTTACATTCATATATGCACACTTATATAAATACTTATCGGAAATAACATATTCTTGCAAAACTTCCAGTTTGAAAAGTTATTCTAGAAAATCCTAAGAAGTCATAAAACTTTTATACAAAATCCTTGCAAACAAAACAAGAAAAAAGTCTCTTTCGCTTACGGACAGTCTAATGGTCTGGGGAATATATCTGTGAAATATTTCTGTATATTCATATTATATCTGGAGGGCATTGTAAAAATATTGAGATGCAGAAAACGAATGACTTTTCTAGGATCGTACGTAGAGTGTTATGCATTAGATATGTTAAGGTGCACTACAGTCAGGACATGTAGCATATTTAACACATTTCAAAGCATTTCAATGACGATAGAAGTACTAATATTTTTGAATTCTGATTTCCTTATTTTGAAAAACTGCAGTTGTCATGGAAGTAGTGGAACGAATAATTTTTAAAAAAGAACACGTAACATAGATTTTAATGGTATTAGTTTGGAAACTTTGGTATAGTTATGATAAACAATAACATTTTAATAATTGCATTTTTTATCCTACTGGAAAGAATGCTGTACAGTAAGCGATATGCGTAGAGAAGAAAAAATTCTGTTTGAGATCGGAGCTTGAAAGAGCATCTTTTTCTTTAAATAAAAATGTTGGGAGATCCATATTACTTCTTTTGAAAATCCAATAAACAACCAAAGAAGAGATTCGGGAAAACTCACGCTTGAATGGTAAACTAGAAGAAATCGTAGAAATAACCAGGCAATTGTGATTCTTTGAAGAAAGTTTAAGGTACAATGAATGTTTCATATTTTTCTCTGAAGTTTAAAAGTATATATATACGGAATCATATATGTATATATTCTTAGTTCGAAATATTACGATTCTCAAATCTCAAGAGGGTGAAATTAATAGGGAAAAAGGGAGGTGTTCTGAAATTGCCCAAACTGGTGTAAAAGTTCTTCGAAATCCGAAATTCAGGACTATCATATTAAATGTTCACATCTGAGTAAGTATTGCACTGAATGTGTTTTATTCGGTAGAACTGCAGATAATTAATTTTTTCCAGAAAAATCCTATAGTTGCGTTTGATGATAAATTCTTCACTTGGAAAAAATGTTTTAAATATTAGTATCTATAACTTTTTAATTTTTGCATCGTTATACGATCTCTGTTTCTGAAGATTAAAAAGCATTCTTTTATTTTTGTAGAGCAAATGAAATAGTAATTTAGACAATACGTCAACCATGTCATAAAGTAACTTTTTTTGTGAAAGTTTAACATTTGCAATATGAAATGGATATCTATGAAATGTAATACAATTAGAGAATTAAATTCCATTTTAAGATATTACAATCATATAAAAAATATAAAAAATTCCCATAATAGCAGTTAATGCAATGATACTAATAAAGGATGTTTGCAAATTAGTTGGGCAAAAAGAACGATTTATTGCATGAAATTAACATTTTATGTAAGTTACATATTGTTGAAAGATAAATAGCCCAAGTTTACCATTATCACAAATATTTTCCTTTCATTACTATGTAACTATGTATATGCTACAGACGTATCAGCATATTTTGGACGAACAAATTAATAGTAGCATAAATTCTTGACTTTAGTTCAAAAATGGATGTAGGAAATGATGGAGAGAACAATTGGCCTTTTACAAAACCCCATACACTGAAATCCAATGGGGACTATGACGACCACTAAGTAACACCTCCATGACCAATCCAAACTCAAAGATGCAACGTCGTTGTGGTTGTAATAATGCACGCCCTCATGTTGAAAAACAAACTTTCATTTTTTCTTTGATGATGGACATAAGGAAATTTTATAGCATCTCCAGGTAAATAATCCCTGTAACAGCCTTTTCAACAAAGAAAAATAGGCCAAGAACATTCGAGGAACTCACGGAACAAAACACGTTTTCATTGGGACTATCCCTTTCATGATTCAGGATAGCTTAAGGATTTCGGACCCCCACATTTCTTACATTAGGACACCTAACGTCATTTATGAATAAACTTGGGATATATTCCTTCTTGTCTGACTTTAAATCGGTCTCATTTCATTTAATATATAGAAAGTTCTTAGCTTATGAAATTGCGCAGCTAATTTGTATACGCCCTGTATTAACAAATTATATGAATAAAGTGAAAGAAACAATTTTTATTTTATTTTTGTTTTAATATCATATAGGATTACTTTTTCTTTTAAAACTTTCTTTCTATTAGCAAGCACTACAATTTCTAAATCTTCTAAGACAGGGATGGATATTAGGCTGATCGCGATCTACCGGTGGACCACCAAGACATTTTGGAGGGATCGCCTTTACTATGATCTAAGACACGCAAACTTTTTGTGATTCAAAACTTTCGTGAAAATATTTTGTTAAGATAAGGCTGACTAACCTGTCGTCTCGTAACAAACACTATCAATATTATTCAAAAATATATTTTGAAATAAAACAAATTGTGCTCAGTTTTAATTAATTGAAGTAGTGCTTTGATATGGAACGTAGAAAATAACATATTAAAAATTAATGCTTTACATGCATAATTAGTTTTTGTTTTATGCCCTTACAAACTTTAGATGCGTTTAATCTTTTATCTTTGACTTTTAATTTTGAGAATGTAGGTGTTTTCTAATCCCTAAAGCTATTTTTCTGCTCAAGAGAGAGTCTCGAAATTTTTTGTATATACTCTCAAACGTATGTTCTATAAAAAGTTAGTATGGATTTAGGTCTGAGATCTCTAGTTATTATTTACAAAAATGCTAAATTTATTGTTTTAAAAAATTTCGAGTTTTTTTCCAGGTTTAGCTAGAAAACTAATTATTAAAATATCAACAAGTTGAACAGATTTTTAAATTCATACTAACTTTCATTCATAATTATTTAAGAAACATAAAATATTTTGAAATTAGTACAAAATTTTAAAACTAGAGAATTTTATAAGAGTTTGAAAAAATTTCAAAAATTGTTAATTTTTTAATATTGTAAAATAATGGTTGGTTAAACTGACTTTTTGCTTTCAGAACCAACTCAATAATGTTTTACAAATACAAAACAGAAGTTATTTTTACTGTTAGTGTCTCCAAATTTTTTTTTTATGAAAAAGGGTACTGAATAGTTTTAGGGTATCCGACTACGTTCAGAACCGTGATTTTGCAAAAGCGCATAAATGGATAATTTTCATGATATTTAGTGTCACTTAGATTAGAATACATGCATAAAATTGTTTTTAGGACATTTTGACAAAAAAAAATTATTTAAATACAATATTTTGGCAAAAAATTAACTTAGAATAATCTTTTTTCCAAATGTTCTCCTTTTGTGAAAAATGCTTCTATTATAATAATATTTTGCCTGTATGTAGCTCAGACCTCTCTATAGAGACTCAACAAGAATGTTTGAAAAATTCACATTATTTTTAGAGTTACCACCAACTTAAATAATTATTGGTGTTTTTTTTTTAAAATTGCTCCCCTCTGTTGTGTCGTAAAATAGGGATAAACCCGCTTCTAAGCTATATATTTCAAAAATTCTAGGTGAGCCTCTGTAGAGTGGTCTGAGCTATATACAGGCAAAATACTACTATAATAGAAGCATTTTTCACAAAAGGAGAACATTTTGAAAAAAGATTATTCTAAGTTAAATTGATGCCAAAATATTGTATTTAAATAATTTTTTTGTCAAAATTACCTTAAAACAATTTTATGCATGTATTCTAATCTGAGTGACACTAAATATCATGAAAATTATCCATTAATACGCTTTTTTAATATCCCGGTTCCGAACGTAGTCGGAAACCTTAAATGTGGAGACGGTATATGGAACCTTCTTTGGAAGTACACAATGGTGCTTAACATGTTCACTGCCGTTAGAGGGGAAAAAAGTGATCACTATGATGCCAGCTGTTAAAGTTAATTTTTTCCTACTCGTCGAATGAAAAGGAGAAATATTGATGCGATAGCTCTTCCTGCGATGACACGGGATTGGCTATTGAAACATCATTTCAAACCTTTTCTTTCACGGGATTGGGTTATTGTGTTCCCGCGATGGCGTGGGACTCAACAGCAAATTAAGTACATGCGTCGGTTTCAGATTCATCGGTTCACGCTTATTCTCTTCTTGCTGCATTTAATAGGTCCACACTCGAAGGTCTAGCAGTCGCTTAAGCATACAACGTGACAATTTTGAGTTACTTGTCTTTTTTTGTAAACATAGTAACCTGACATATTTTAAAAGACACGAATAATACCGAAAACAAGTGATAAGAAAAGCACAAATTTTAATTGAGAATGACCACACCTACGTCACTGGGTGGACTGCAACATCTTAAAAACATTAGAAGTAGCCCACAGGAAAAGTTCACCTGCCCCTGCTCTAAGATATCTGTCTATAACACATTTTTTATTTAATAATTTATTTAAAGTGTGACACACACGCGCGCGCACACACACACTACTAACAAAATATAATCCAAAGGTAACACGTGTTACGTCTTTTGAAGACAGAGTTTCTTACATACAATTCAATGTAATAGATAGCAAGTGATTTTCTAAGTCAGGTCGTAAGTATTTAATTAGACAGTTAGGCTTTATAGTTGGTAAACATTTGATTAGAGGCCATAGTAATAAATTATTGGTTTAATAATTTATTACTATGAGTTAGGTTCGGTATTCGTAAATCGCATCATGGGCAACGTTAATAAATAAAATTATTTCGATCAATTACTCATTTCATTTAAGATACAGTTAAATTTATTGATGCATAAGTAAAAATTAGCTTTACAAAAAAATAATGAACGAAAACTTAGCTTTAAAGGGAGGAGAACATGGTCACCTTCGGCAGTTCCGGTTGGGTCGCGAGCTCCTTCTGCTAGTTACGTAGTTGCTACAATTTTGGGAGAGAGCGCCTGCTGAAAATTCGGGTGTGCGTTCTATTTTATTCTCAACCCCATCACGTCAAAATCCTGGAGCCGGACTATTTACTGCCCTTTGAATTGCGCATTTGATTGGACAATCCCCATCGCGCAATTCTACAAGTCATGAAATTTATGCGTTCCCTGAACTCAGAAAAGCGCGGGAATCCCTTGACACTCCCACAGAAGAAATTTTACCACATACAATCAAGGGGGGACTCGTATATAAATTGCTAGAAAACAAGGGACAATTTCTAGCCTCCCATCACATTATTGATGTAACGACAAGAAAACTGCCAAATAAATTTTATAAGATGAATGTATCGCTTTGTATCCCAAGTAATCTATGATTATTTTAATAATTAATAATTTTAATTTGCAATTAAGTAATGAAGTCCCTTGATAAATTTGTAAGAAGGAAAAGAATAAAAGACTTTGTAAATCAACCATCTGTAACTATTTGAATAAATCTGGTGAATTCAATTTCACCATTAGTAAGCGACAGTATTTTAAGAGGTTTTAACTGAACAAGTTTATACTTTATTAAAACCTTTATTCATTTCACTGAAATGAATGAATTAGAAGCGTTTTTAAAAGAATTATCACTAATTTGTTCACAAAAGTAGCACGGAATACGTACATTTCACATAACTTTTTCAAAGTTGGTGATATATTTCTCATACCACTCATTTGCACCAATATATGTCTCAGCAAAATAATTTTTTCTAGAAATTTATTTTCCAGTTGTAGATTCTATATTCAACTTGCCATGTTACGGCTTAGGTGTTCACGTTATTTTTATTGCAAAGACTTTTAAAATGAATGAAAATTTTGAAATATAACCATCTACCTAATCTAATTTTGGATATTTTATATAAATATTGCTAATTACTCTTTAGAGACAATTTATGAAGTATTGGATTAAAGTTTTAAATTATAAGATTAATAACACCCCGCTACTTTCGTATTTTCTGGGTTTCCCACCAACAGAAAGTAGCACTGTGATGTCACAGTTATTGGACAATTCTTTCCAGTGAGATTAATTGAGGTGTTTTTATAATTACGGCCTTGGTAGGGGTGTTCAGTACCAGATGAGGTCAAGATTATTGGGAGGAAGTGCCAATTGAGTCTAATGGCTAAACCGCGATAATTTGGCGGATAGGAAAAAATTTTTACCTTTCAAACATACCTTAAACCGAAAGACCTTTTTCTTCACTGTGGGAAACTGTGATATTTTTGTTATTATGAATTATGTGGGTATCTTTTGTACAGGATAAAGTCAAATTTATTCGGGAATGAGTGATTAACAGAGGCGTAGTTACCGTCGTATCAACCTAATCAATAATACGGAGCCCTCAAGCTACAGAGGTCCCAACATGTCTAATAAAAATTATAGAATATTAAGGAGCCTAAAACAGGGCCCCCTAGGAATTTTTGATGTGGGGCCCACTCACAACTAACCATGCCAGTGGTGATTAATGAATGATAAATGAGGAATAAATAATTAAAAGCTCATTATATAATATATATATTTATATATAATCCAAAACATAAAAATACACAGATAGTTAGAACCTAAGATAACTATACTAAATAGGGAGAAATAGACACAGTAGTACAATAACAAACTTCTGGCCTTAGGAACCAAGATTGCAGGTTTAAACAAGTTTTAGGGCTAGCTTATAGCCTTTAGGAGCTTATATATATATATAATGTTTAAATTCCTCCAAATGTTATTCTTTCCTTTCCTCTTGGTACGCAGTATGACAAACTACAGGTGAAGGTTGGCTAGCCCTAAAACTACTTTAAACCTGCAATCCTGGTTCCTAAGGCCAGGCGTTTGTTATTGTGCTACTGTGCCTATTTCTTCCTATTTCGTATAGTTATCTCAGGTTCTAACTATTTGTGTATTTTTATGTTTTGGATTATATATACATACATACATGCATATATATATATATATATATATATATATATATATATATGATATTTAATTTAATTTTCATTATATTACATACAAGTTCTTCATGCATATAAATTTGAAATATTTACTTAATATTTTAAAGCCAACTCATTATGTATCTGATGGTGCACACGCATAATATCGCATTGAGATATCATATATACAATTATCTATATTAAGCTGCTTCCCTGTGCTGGAAATTGGATAATTACTAATCGAAATTCCCTATTGTAACAGTTTCATGGGCTTTAGCCTTGTTTCCGTTGTGTACGGAGACATTAACAGTCGATTCAGTTGACGCATTTCCCGGCTAAAAGGCATTGTTACAGATTCATGCCTGCGTATTTGATACTATGAAGCTAGCGTTCTCACAAAGCAGAGATACTTCCTATGTTAATCCTAACACTGCACAAAAAAGCGCAAAAAGTCAATTTAATCTAAACAACTAAATTTAAATCAATATCATCCTGTAACTCATTCGACTCATAGACTTTAAATTTTCTCTCAAATTTAGAATTATTTTTCTATAATTCTTTTATTTGTTTCAAGCAGATTAGTGTATCTTTATGAAAAGATGTGAGAAGTAATAAAATATTCCAATAAAAAATAGAAATGTGGTAAAAATGCTTGCACTCTTGTCTCACAAATACAAATATTAAAAGCATGTTCTCCACAAATAGCCAAGTTGCTACAGTTGCATCCTTATTTTGCCACCCTGCATTACTGAGATGGATGGAAAGTGAAAATTCTGTTTCTTCAGGAGGGGGGTAGTCTATTAGACGAATATTGTTAGGTATATAGGGTGAATACATAATGGTTGTGTATGTATCGATGTAGCTACACTAACGTAGCTAGATCTGATCTTGAATCAAAATTCTTAATATTTTACTCTCTTTCGCTTACACATGTTGAGACCCTGCAACTTGAAAGTCCCGTATCAATGATACAGCTGAAACGGCTGTAGCTAAGCCTCTGAACAGCTAGACATTTTTCGAAGATTCTATTCCTTTTATAAAAAGTACTTATAATTAACGTAATGAACCTTTTTTATGCTACAGAAAATATATATCTCTGTCTTGTAGGAAATATGTGTCATATTTGATACACTGTATCTACGTATCATAATTATTCATTAAGTTGACCAAGGTCACAAAATTTTTTAAAAAAAGTTAGTTTTTTAGAATTGATTTAATAAGTAATTAAAATAACAAGAAAACATAAAAATCGTTTTAGAAGTCTGGAATTCGAAACCAAAAAATTTCAACTTCATTATATCTTGTACTTAATTGTTCAGAAATACATAGAAACGAATGCTGCCATTTTCTACCTCGTGCGAAAATGCTTATGTTTCATTGACATTGTGAAAATGTAAATATCACAATAAATTTATTGTGATATATTTATAAATTTTACATTAGAAACAATATTAAGGTTTTCGGTGACTGACTTTGAACCACGGTAATATGGCAACAATGATACATGAGTTGACATTCCATGCTATACGTTCATGTTCCGCTAGCAAAACAACATTGAATTGCAAAAGATTTAATGTGCATCAATCCAATTACAGGATAAATCAATTATCCATTTTCTTTTGTTTTCTAAAATCTGTAAGATTTTTAAAAAAAATTTAAGAGTTAAAACTCTTTTATTGTATTGTAAATCCCAAGAACAATAATTTTATTCATAACAGATCATGGAAGCCATTGAGCCGACTGTTCTTCAACATTGTACACCACCAGACACTATTACAGAGGGGTGACAGCTTCTTTTAAATTTAAATCTCTTGAGCTAGAATAGAATCGTTATGAGTGATGAGTTGACTACGAACTGATATTAACTTCAAAGACGTGTACTGTGATGTCAAGACAGCGGTGGGATACTTAAATAATAGTCGTCCACCATACAGTCTGACAACCAGGACTTATAATATGGAATTCAGTGATACTCTTAGAACATGGTGGTTGGTCGATGGTCTATTTTTCAACAGAACATAGACGAGGCCTGTATTTCCACTGCTAGTTTTCATGCTTCTCCAGCTCTTCCCTTGTCAGCCCGATCTCTAGATCTCTCCCATATGCAACACTTTTAACTCTGAAGAACATAATTTACTTCTTCCTGGGTTTTTTTTATCTAATTCTGCCAAAATTAGAACATATATGACAAACAACTCCGCTAGAGAACATGTATTAACTCAAAAGACATTGCCCAGTCGGATAACATTTTGCATCAGGCCAGAGGTGGATCAACATATAATTGTTATTTCTTTGCTGTTGCAGTTGTATTTTCTGAACAAGACTTTCGATTCCTATGCAACTACCAGTGTTTCCTTTTTATTACATGTACATCTACCGAGTTTCGTCACATTCGGATCACTTTTTCCTGCTGCGTCGCCTTTTTATGTTATAGAACGTAATTTAATAATACATTTTAGGTTTAACTATTCCAATTTTTGAATAATATAAGAAATATATTTAGCAAGATCTAGAATAAGAGTTCTTAAAAATTGTGTAAGTGCTGTTTCAAGTTAAGTTACTACATGTTCATATGTTAGCAATCCATTAAAATATGTTTCTGTGTTTCTTTCACCCCAAATCTTTTCAATGAATAAATTAAGAAAGAAGAGTAAAATAGTAACAGAGATCTGTTGTTCATCATAAGTTTTCTTTTCATCTTTCCTCATGGCATTTAAATAATTAACTTTTTTAAAAAAAATCAGTTTTCTTATTCGGTTAAAAGTGTGTCTTTTTTACATCATCATTTATACTCGTATAGTATAGAGTTTAAATTTTTGGTAATACAGCTTTCGAATAAAGTTTGTATTTTTTACAGTGTTTTATTAGCACCGACATTTATAAACAAACCATATAAATTAAAGCGTTTAAGCTTTCATAAATTTTGCAATAAAAAGTATATTTTTCTGCATCAAGAACATTTGCTTTTAGTAAGAAAGTAAATAAAATCAGATGTTCATTCGCAAACATACTAAACACACTCAGTAGACTATTCTTCCTTTTTTAATATACATCTTTTAAGCACATTAAATATTAATCATTCATAAAAGCCAATTCAGTCGCGAAAATAGTCTCCTTAAGTAAACAGTGTTGTAACTTTTCTTAAAATTCTGATATTATAGGGAAACTGTTTAAATGTCAAGATCTTTGAACTTCGAAGCAAAGTTGCATGGAATTTGAGCGGGACAAAGTTTAGAATCTAGTAAAGATTACAGATGCTTCAGTTTCTTTATCATAATTTTAACTTACATCATGTGTTCATTAAATGTTACAGAAACCCCTTACAATCCTATAGGAAATCCTTCAAAACTACCTATTAATTGAAACAGTTCTGTATCAAAATATTAAACAAATGCACATAAAAAGACAATACACAATTACCATGTGGCACTTTAATGCACTTTTCTTAATGACATACTGCACTTAGCATGCAAATTAGTGCTTTATAACATGTTCAATACGTGAACCATCATGTTCGACAACGCACTTCACTCTGAAAATCAAGCTTTCTATCGCTGAACGGCGAGAATCAACATGGATGTTGTTAATATGGTGGTGAATACTGTTCTTCAATTCTAATGCAGTTGCCAAACGCTTCCGCTAAACGTTATCTTTCAAAAAGCCCCATAACAAGGAGTATAAGGCGTGAGATCGGGTGATATTGGAGGCCAAGCTATTAGAAAATATTGGCTAACTGCGCATGCGTCTGTAAATGCCTGCGTTTCCAATTGTTGGACTGAGCTTGCGATGCGAGGTGGGACTCCATCGTGCATGAATATGATTTCTTGTAGGCTGCCTCATTTCTGGAGAGTAGGAATTACGTAGGTCTGCAGCATCTCACGATACCATTCCCCGTTAACAGAACAGGTGTAAAGTCCTTAAGGGGTGACTCGTTCAAAAAATAGGGTTCGAGAATGAATGAAGAAGTGAACCTGCAACATACGGTCACTTTCGAATCATGCAAAGCTCTGGCATATACCGCGGGGGTTCTGTCGCCCAGATGAGACAATTATGGCTATTCGCTTATCCATCAAGTTGGAAGTGGGCCTCGTCCGTCCACAGTAGGTTCCATGGCCAGGAATCATCGACCACCATTCTTGCGACAAACTCTAGCGCGAAGGTTTTGCGAGTGTCTAGGTCGTGCGGTTCCAATTTCTGAATCGCTTGAACCTTATACGAGTAGAAATTAAAATACTTATGCATATTTCGGACAGTGGAGTAGGGCATATCAAGGATACGTAAAATTATTGGTACGCTGACAGTTTCGTGATTCACCGCTTGCTTCCACGACCGCTGTAACAATATTGTCTACTATAGTGGTATTGACTCTTTTTCGTCCTCTTCCAGGAAGAACACCTAGCTGTCATTTTTTTCTCGAATTTTACCATCATGTCTATAAGAGCATAATCCGACATCGGTCCACGTCGTTGTTTCTTGAGATGGTGGAACCCTTTAACAGATGCTGCTGCGTTCTCACTGTTGCGGTAGTATAGCTTCACAAGAAGTGCTCTCTCCGTCAACATCGGCATTATGCAATGCTTATCTGATTGGGGCAGGAACAGCATCTTCCTTTTATTGCGCGTAATATTTGCATATTTTGCTGGAATGCGCTGTCCCGCAACGCCATCTATCGGCAATTTTTAAGCTTATTCTTCTTTAATTTCAGAAACATCGAGCGCATCATCTGTTGTCCAAATATTTTTAGATGTCATTCAAGACCTTCTGAGTAGCAGAAGTTTAATTTTAATTTTCGCCAACCCTGTATTTATTTTTTTCAGTAGAGATTCGATAAGAATGGATTTGTGAAAATTGATTTCCAAGGGAAGGGGGACTTTTGGGAATGATGGGAGTGTTATATAGGGAAAAAATCCTGCTTTTGTAATTTTAGACGTACAAAAAAACTTGACACTTGGCAAACATGTACTTTCTATTGAGTCAATGTCCTTTAAGAATGGGTTTTACAGAAATTGATCCCCCAAGGGCAGCTGCGGGAGCTTTATAAGAAAAATTTCACCTTTTTGCACCATCCCACCATGCCGGCCGACCCTTTCAACTTAAAGACAAAAATTAGGGAACATGTTTCTTTTTTTTTAGTAGAGATTCTCCAACAGTGAACTTTACGAATATCGACTCCTAAGAGGGTTGTGAGGAATGATGTAGACAAAAATTCTTGTTTTTGAACTATTACTCTAACAGACTTGAAATATGATAAATGTGTTTCTTTCTTTGAGTAGAGATAAGCTAAAATGGGGTTTGCGGAAATTGATTTTGGAGGCGGGAGTCGTGGAAGTGCAAAAATTAAACATACTTCCGTTTTAGAAATTCAAGTCCTGTAGAATATTTTTCAATACATTAAAAGCTTAATGAATAGAATACTCAGGTAAAAATGATTTTAAAAGCAGTTGAAAGTCCTATAATATAATGAGAGACCCAGAGAAGTGGGTGGCTAATGGCTAGTATATGAATATATGGAAGAGCTGAGTGTTGGAAATAAATTTGTAAAAATAATTAACAAGCATACTCAAAACACGCTGGAAGTTTTATTACGTATAATGAGCTTATTTTACATACCATTACCTAGATCATATGCACTTTCATTCTGCATTATTATACATTTTTGGTGCATAAAATAAGCAAGATTCATTAAAGCCAATGACGCAAATGAACAAGGATATGGGGAGAAAGAGAATTGAATATTTCTTTGCAGACTAGCGTGGGAAGAAGACTTAATCAAATCAAGTGTGCTCGGCGCTATTTTATTTGATATTTCCGCTGAGATTTCTGATTCTCCCTTGCCGTTCGTTTTTACTTTGATGCTAGTTATATTCATGTAAATAGCTGGAGGAATGAATAAGCTATCAAAAGGGTGTAAGATTTTCCTGGCAAGAAAATGAAAAGAGATCTAACGAGATTTATTAAAAAGCACCCGGAAACTAATAAGACTGTGATGAAGGAATCTAATGCAGTGAAATAGAGTGGCAAACATGACATTTTCAAGACGCATAAATATATTTGCATTTTCATGTAAGTCATTCAAGTTAGGTTTATTCTTATTAATGACAAGGCAATAAAGAATACTTTGGTGAAAATCTCCTTAGTTTATATGTAATATTAAAATAAATCAATGATTGATAAAATATTTGAAAAAAATGAAATGATGAAGCATGACAGTAAAATTTTAATTGATGTAATGTAAAAGGAAATGAATATAATAAAGTGAACACGCGGTTTAAGTTATGCTATCTCAAGACTAATTAATTACAGTTAAAATATTAAGTTTAATATTCATGTTGTTTTTGAATGAAGGAAGAATTCAACAGACCTGCTAAGCAGATCTTCAAAGAAAACTGCAACGAAAATTAGTTGGATAATTTTGAAGAAATAAATTGTAGTTAATTATAGTAATACGGATTTATTATCCTTATATTTGTATTAAGATATTGCAACTCCGAATCTGTCTCCAATATTGGTCTCTTAGATTTAGTAATTTTCAAAGTTCATTAAAAAAAGAAGTTGGGAGGGGGGGTCTACTGAGTCGTTGAAAAGACTTTTAGAATGTACGGGTCATTAGGAGGACTGGATAGATACATTTTAATTTTTTATCTGTAACCGAACAAATCAATTTAGCAATACATGCAAGCGAATACAGTGTGGAGGTTTTTAATCATTTATTCATACCCCAAGACACTTTCACCACGAGCAGAAAAGCTGCTGTATGAAAATGTGAGTGGAATATTTTAGAAAAAGGTCACGATTAATTGATTAATTCATTGTTTATTAAATCGCATTTCGAAGCTACACGAAAGTTGTTGATGATGGATCTCGTAATTTCGAACCACTTCAAGAAAGACGAGGATGGCATCATCAGAAAGATGGAAGATAATTTTAAAAACGTATTTGAGCAATGCAGGAAACATTGTACTACCATTTTCAACCACAACAAAAATGGTTGAGAATGCATATATTTGTCTTTCCTCACTAAAAAAAGACATCTTCCATGGTCATAAATATATTGAGAATATTATTTTACTATCCAAGGGTTGTTTTTATTGGATTCCTGTCGAGGCCACAATCAACCTTCAATGCTATTGGGATACGGTTAAAATATTTGAATGCCAACGAAATGAAGATTTTAGGCATAATATCACAAAGTATGATTTCGCTTTTTGGTTTTCCATGACCTCAGACTGCCAATGCAACATAGTACACACTACATTTTTTCCAAGAAAAGAATTGGATCAACCACCATGCAGTCTGTACTTATCACCTTGCAATTATTATGTGTTACTACTGAAAGGAAAACACTTCAAATGTGCTTAAGCGGCGCGAGAAGCTATTGGAAACTGCTTCGGCCCTTTTCGCAGAAGGTATAAAAGTTATTCACTTGTCTGAATAGTGGGGGTGATTATCTGAAAGCTCTCTCGAAGTCTCATTACTATTTTTCTCGGATGCTATTGTGCTAATTTACGAATATAGTTTTCATAAAATTTCAGATATCAGTCTATGTTTCACTTCAATTATCTTTATATATTCCACGTCGAATTGTTGTTACTCCTAACGTTCACACGGAGGACAAATATCATATTAATAAAAATATTTTAAGTGTTTTCTTCCCTATTATTTTGTATACGTCCGGTAATACAACCGGGAATAATATTATATGGACTGAAAAGGTTTTTGTAATATCATTGTAAGTAGACCTTAAAACAACATAGTCAAAAAGTTCCATGTTTACAATGTGAGAGGAAGTTGTAATGAGTATAAAAAGTAGAAGATATATTCGAATATTATAATAAAAGGGAAAAGAGATTCAAAGTAATATATGAGAATAGTAAAATCACAGGGACGTTCAAAGAAAAAGATCCTGTTCCCAAATAAATAACACTCTCCAGTAAATTTATACCTGAAGTATAAACCCGAGACACCGGATTTTCGTGATCAGTGCTTTAACAGATATATTGGTGCTCTTAAATCTGTCTAGACATCAGGTGCACCTTTCAAAATGAATGTAGAACTAATCACTATAAGATCCCAAAATAGTTATTCTAGATCAAAGTATTAGAGGAATCTTTTATTATTTTACTTCTGTAAAGAACATTTCTTACTTCATTTTTATCTTTCGTTTTTTTATATAGAATTGTTATTTTATTTTTCATTTAATAAATGTGTAAAAATCCGATTTTCAAAATTCATAATTTGACTTCTAACGGTATGTAACTTCAAGCTTTTTTCCAGATATTTTTTGTTTACATTCGTTTTGCTGTTGATGATGTTACTTTTTACATATAAAAAGACATTCCCTTCATATTTAAACACATACTAAACTGATTAATATGTTAATTTTATTAGTTAAACATTTAAAAATTATTTAGGCTTTGACTCTTTTGTTCTATAGTGAAGCGCTTAATATAATGATAAAAAACAATTCGTAAAGCTAAAGAACTTCATTTTTCCACGTTTAATAACATTAGAACGTCCGTCGATGTCGATTGGACATCGGATACTGTTTATATAGTTCTCATTTTTGCAGGGAATCTGAAAATGTTTCATGACTAAATTATTTTTATGAGGATTGCATAGAAAATAGGTTTGTGGATTTAGGTTAAATAGGACATATTTTACAACTAAATATACCTAGAACATCCACTAGTGTCTTTTCGACACCAAGACAATTTATCATTATTAAGGTGACCATTTTTTTACAAAGAAAAGGAGGACAAAAAGTTTAAGAAAATATTATAACCTAAATATATGAAACATTTTATTAATTCAAACAAAAATATGCTAATTACGCTTACATTAATTTTAATTAGCTTCTTAAACGAGTATTTTTCCATTGAATGAATTTTTCTTCGACAACATATCATTTTCTAATATATTGGAAATTTCTGAGCAAAAAATATCCTTTATACTGAATTATTTGGTAAGCACTGTAGCTAAAATATTAGCATTCTACCTTGATTTCTCACTGGTCCAAAAACCTTTACCAAATGAAAAAACTCTTTCAACTGCTGTATTAGTTCCAGGGCAGCTCAACGTAAATTTAACAAGAATAATTACATTTTTATAAGGAATGTTCTCATTTTTGAAATGTTTTAACTATTTTCATCCACATCTTTTATCAATTTCAACATGTTGATTTTCCCATTATTCTAATTCATCAGACCTTAAATATACATTCAATGCTCTAATTTCTTCAAACATACGCGTAACAGTTCAGCCTAGCATCTGTGAATAGAGATTTACAGATAAGTTTTAAAATATTGAAAAGATGACAAGTCTCAGTCTTCTTTCTACTTCAAACAGACAATTCTCATAGATTTTAATATCAGTCATTTCTTTCATAAAAACTTGATGAAACCTTTTGAAAATTATGAAACTTTTGAACCACATGTGATACAAGGGGACCGAGGAGTTTAAAAACTCAACGCAGTTTTTTTATATCTGCCCAATCTACTTGCAATGAAGTAAAAAAATACCATTAAAAATTGTCATTTTCTATGATATTTGTTTCAGACCATTCTTCGATATATTGGAAACAAGTTTGGTTCATCTCTGGATACATAGATTAACAGATCAGTTTTAAAATATTAAAAAGGAGGACAAGGGGGAAGACACTTTTCGAGGAAGGACAAAACCTATAAAAGGAGGACTGTCCTCCCTAAAGGAGAACGGTTGGTCACCTTATTATTATAAATAGCTGTTGTTCAGCAAAAGATAGTTCATCTCACACAAGTAGATACCATTAGTAAAACAAACTTCGGTATGTAATACCGCACACATTTATTTGACCTTGAATGCAATGTTATTGGGTTCACAGAGGTAATGAATTAGTTATACTAAAATCGTTGTGTCTTAAGTGTTTCGTTGCATAGCATTTGTTTATTTGTTCATACTAAAAAAAATCATCCACTTTTCGAACCTTGTGCAGAGCAGCCACCCTGAAACGACTACTCATAGAATAGGTCTGTGGCGATGTGATATCTATATGAACTAGTACCAACATCACGCGAAGACGATCGTTTTGGCGTGATCGGTTAAGTACTCGCATTCGTTTGGAACGGAAGGTACCCAAAATGAACCTTCTTTCCTTCAGGTCTAAGACATGATGAAATTGCTAATTTATTGTGAGAGCTTTCTTAGAATGAATGGGATGGTGGTGAGCTGTATTGTTCTACTTAAATTCCGATGACGACATAAGATTGAGTTAAAGTGACTGCAAATCATCTGAAGAATGGGCAGATGAAATTGATAATATTCTAGTAAATCTTGATATATATGTCATTAAGGATTGCACAGAATAGCTACCGCATAGTAGTAATTTTTCTTAGCAGATTTAAGACTTGAAATGTTTTGAGACAAAGTAGATAATTACATGAAATAAATTTAAAAAGTTTTCTAAACAAGCATTAGTTCTGCAATGAAACATAGTGTTAACGTCGGTTTCTTATGTGATATAAAGAGTCATAATGTATGATAATTACATGAAATAATATTAAAAAAGTTTTAAGACTAAACCCTATTGAGCATTAGTTCTGCAATGATTTAGTTCTAATTATTGTATATATTTTATATCGCGGTGTCAAAACGACATCGATGGACGTTTAAGGATAACCGAAATCCATTCTAATATTAAAACACTTGTGTAATATGTTCATAATTTTTTTATATCATATGGAAATTTAATTTGTACTTAAGCTAAAAATAATCTTTAAACCGTATATATGAACAGATATATATATTTTTTTATGAACCGGAACAAAAAAAAAATATATTTATATATATAATTTTTTTGAATTTTATTTCAAGATTTGAAACTTAACATATAATTTTTTATTTTTCAGATTTTATCAATGTTATATGTGTGTGTGATGCATTTTGATCTAAAAACTTATCATCATGCAATCATATATACATATATGTATATAACATGATTTAATAACCCAATATTTTTTTACAAATGATGTAATTCCTTAGCCCAATGAACGTTAACTTCTGTTACAGGGAAAGTTTTTACTGTGCAGTTGTCATTTTGCGAAACAGATAACGTTTGTGGACGACTTAATTTTTTCGCATTATCAACGTTGTAAGTCTCCTGGAAACTCGAAGAATAATGCCATTGAGATAATGTTGTGACCTCATAGCCAAATGAACGATTTTGAATGTGGTGGTCTAACCGAGAAGCGTGAAGCTGGCTAGTTCTACCATACTATATGATTATGTGGCATGTCTAAGATTTCCTCAGTATCAATTTGCCTCTGGTGCTCTCGGCAAAATTGAATTACGGCAATATTTGACCAGCTTCATAGGTCATGTTATGACAATGGGGACACGTCTTCGACGCTTGAAAATTCGACTCTAAATTTGGTATCAAGGCCACCACTAGATGGCGCCACTGAAATGACTCTCACATTTAGGGACTTGCCGAGTCTGCAAAGACTAAGTTGCAAAAATGCAGCCTCATTGGGTTACTTTTTGGTTGGAGAGAAAACCGATATATACCTGAACAGATATATATATAGTTTTTTTAATATGAAATCAAAAAACGGAAATTTTGAAAAAATTACTGGTGTTTAAAACAAACAGATTTAAGTACTATTTTATACAAAAACAAAGGAAGTTAGGAAGGAAAAAAAAAGACTTAAAAGGAAGAAAGAAGAATTTTTGATGATTTTTATCATCTAAAAAGATTTGAAACTTAAGTTTATTCAAGCTGCCATTTTTTCTACGATTTTGTCAAATCTTTTGAATGAAAAAAATTCAAAATTAATGTTCCGTTCATTTGCCCTTAAGTTTATTAGCTGCCATAAAGATCGAAAATGCAATAAATAAGTAAAAATAGTAAAAAAATACAGTTAAAAATGGAGAGGAAATGTAAACAGATATTTTTTAATATTTCTTTTTCGAAGTGCACTTTATTGCATTTCAGTTAATACAATAGTCTCGACTTGAGAATGCAAGTAGTAATTTTATATGATTAATATATTCACAAATTCAAAATACTGGATAGACAGCAGACTTAAAAATGAAAGAAGGTTAAGTCGGAGAATTGAGCTGTCTGGATGTCATCGAAAAACGTTCGATATAAGTATTTGAGTATTCGAACCATATATTCATAAGATGAAAATATTATACTTCAAACCATAGAAAATTAGGAAATTTCTGAGTTTGAAGAGAAGTACTTTGAAAAATATTTTCTAGAATAAGATTTATGCCTTCGAATATCAATAGAAGGATGGGCGTCTAAAAATAAGTGTTCTCTAAAGTATTAATAATCCTCAAAGCTTCGTCAGAGAAATGTGAAGGCAGATCCATCAGGAGAATGAAATCAATGAATTCTGAAAGAACGTGCGAGAGAAAAAAAACATGCAAGTATATTCACACAGTTTTGAAATTTGAAACGTATTGTAAATGTAAAAAGTATTTAAGAAACATTGTTAAAATCTCTCTCTCTCTCTCATTACTAGAAATTTCTCTCATTCTCTCGATTAACATTAGGGGTTCAGGGCTCTTTATCATTAATTTTTGAACTTCACATCTATATCTACACTACTGAAATTCGACTGTATATACAGTGACCTCTAAAAGTTAACGAACAGTTTTTTCTTCTAATTTGTAAATAAACGAACGTAGAAACAAGAAATATGGAGAAAATGTGCACTAATCCGGCTTTTAATGAATGCGATTCATAAATTGACATAAGTTCAGCCCAAACATACCTAACAACAAAAAAAGAGACTCTTGGATGGAAAGTCTGTCTTGGAACAATCTTTCTGTGGGAAAATGTCTTGGAAAATTTACAAAAATGGATTATATTAAAGAATGGGCCCACTCCTAACCACAATAGATTGGCGGTATCGACTTTAATGCTGACAATTAAGTTGTTAGACACCAAAATAGGTTGACCAGAGATGAAGAAATCCTTGTTCCAGTTTATATGACGGTTTTTGTGAAGGGCCGTCAGACAATTGGTAGACAATTAGCCAATTTTAGTCATAAATTGGTAAATTATCTACCAAGGTAGTCTCAAATATGCTTTATCGAATTCATAATATAGAACTAGACATTCCATTTGCTCCAAATCATGACTCTCTAAATAGTCCTCAACCTCAACAATTATATCTTGGTGAAGTAGTGTCCTATCACCCATCACAACGAATTAATTTTCGTAATTTGGAATATAAACAGACCTGTCGATTAAAGGTCTCGTCCTAATATTTTACACTAGTCAGAGTTCCTCTATAGAGCTCAAATAGGTCAGATATGACCACCGAGAATGCCATGGCTTCACTATCTATGTTAAACCCTTCATAAAGAGTGATGGGCATTCCACACATGTGGCCAAGTTGGACTAGTCACCACGTTGAATTTGCACTTGTGCATAAGAACTGTTATTGCACAAACTGAGGTAGTAGGGTTGCTGTAGAGTCAATAATAATCTTAACGGATACCGTGAGTGTAAGGTGCTAGAAATTGAACAACAGGTGATGCTTCCTGTCGATATAGGAATATCATGGATATCCATAACATACTACATAATAGAGGCAGAAGTCTTTTGAGAGCGTCCCCCCACGCAGCATGCTGAGGTTGCTCTGCTCGCACCAAGATTCTTCAAACTGTCCATATTTCCTGATTCACCCATTTTAGTCACTATGTACCATGGACGCATCTAGGTGGAATTTGGTTTGAAATATATCGCCTTTCTCAAGCCAATCACCAAGCCACCTCGTAAAATCGTCTGAAACTGCCCCCGTTGAAGGCTGCTTCACATTCTCTGTTATTATTTGTGTCCTCTGAAACAAGAAAAAATTATTTTAACATTGATTTCCTTGGTAGAAATAATGGCACAGATAGTGACCATTCTTCAAGTTCCTTCTCTTATATCTTAATCAATATATGCTGGGAAACTTTGCGTTTCACATCATTTACATTATTCCATCCGTTGCACTTACCTTGAAATTTACACATTTTTCTTCTTGATGTTGCGTTTTAACGCCATGTAATATTATATATTTACACATTAGTTTTTAAAAGTTAAGCAATAAAGTGTAAAATGATGAAAAAATATAAATGGAAGTAGACAAAACTTGTTGATAATATTTTTTTATACCACGCGGGACTAAATACACTAGAAAATGTCATACATAGTGTATATATTAAATATTAACAACATAAAAACATGAAACGTTCTAAGGCGGTTTCTCTGCTTTTCTGCGACATTAAAAATTAAATAATAATAATAATAATAATAAAAGCTTTTCAATAATCAGTATGATCACGTTGAACCTACTCATTTTGGCAAAGATAATTCCTTACGATATGGTTGATAAGTTGCACGTTTAGAAATTTATTTTGATCACTTAAACCAATTATATTCATTTAAGGTTTGATTGCTTTTGGGGGCCAGCATATAGCACACATCTAGAGAATGTCTTTCGCATAATCAAAGATCTTCCGTTATGGAAAACGTGCTAAGGCTGTGGTAGCCGAGTGGTCAAGGTATCGGATCATGGCTGGCCTTGTCACGAGTTCGAGCTCAGTACTACTAAATACCCACCGTGTAGGGGAGCGATGCCCGTTAAATATGTCGAGGGTTCAAACGTCATTCCGTTGGTGTGGTGACGTAGTTAGGAGAGGTGTCATCCACGTCACTTGACCATGCTTCAAAATTACGTGGTCCGTCGACAAAAGCCCTCGTGTAGCTGAACAATGCGACGTTAATATTCACTTACTCCCTCATGGAAAACGCGCTGGTAATTCCATCTGAGCTAAAACATCTTTTTCAAGAAATAGGTGCGCGAGGCGAATAGTATAATGACAGATATTATCTGCTTGAAAAACAAAAGACGTCACCAATTGCAGTTGTATACGGAAGAAAATTAAAATATATTATTACATACTTGTGTGTGAGCATTGGAAGTTGTAAAGGGTGTTTTTTTAGAGGTATAGAACTTTAAATTGCAATAAAACAACGATGTATTATTCGATTGACATGAATTTTTTTTATTCGAAAGATAATCTTGTGGCATTACATTTTAAATATGATTTCTGGCATAGGACTGCCACCACTGGCTCGGATGTAGTCCAATCTGGACGTCCAATTTTCGATGACTTTTTCCAACATTTGTGGCCGTATATCGGCAATAACACGCGAATGTTGTCTTCCAAATGGTCAAGCGTTTGTGGTTTATCCGCATAGACCAATGACTTTACATAGCCCCACAGAAAATAGTTTAGCGGTGTTAAATCACAAGATCTTGGAGGCCAATTCGCAGGTCCAAAACGTAAAATTAGGAGGTCAACAAACGTGTCTTTGAATAAATCGATTGTGGCACGAGCTGTGTGGCATGTTGAGCCGTCTTGTTGGAACCACAGCTCCTGGACATCATGATTGTTCAATTCAGGAATGAAAAAGTTAGTAATCATGGCTCTATACCGATCACCATTGACTGTAACGTTGTGGCCCTCATCGTTTTTGAAGAAGTACGGACCAATGATTGCACCAGCCCATAAAGTGCACCAAACAGTCAGTTTTTCTGGATGTAACGGTGTTTCGACATACACTTGTGGATTAGCTTCACTCCAAATGCGGTAGTTTTGTTTGTTGACGTAGCCATTCAACCAGAAGTGCGCTTCATCGCTAAACAAAATTCGCTTATGAAAATCGGGAACAACGGCAATCTCGTTTTGGGCCCATTCGACGAATCTACGCCTTGCTTGATGATCGTTTTGATGAATTGCCAAACCAAACTGAGAATAAATCACTTGACAGCTGTTAAATCGGTCGCCATCTTGGAAAGTAATGCCAACTTAAACTTCTATACCTGAAAAAAAAACACTCTTTATAAATACCTTTTCCTCATTTGTTGAAAGAAGATATGAAGTGTTTGCTTCTTTCTTTGTAAGTAAGTGGGTAGTGACTCCGTTGAGAAAAACGTAACGGACAGAATAGACTTCCAATAATTTTCAGTTAAGTTTACTTGTTCAATCAACATGCTCCCTCCTGTGGCAGAAGGTAAGCACAGGACTCACAATATCAGTTAACTGGCATACATACTACTGTATGTAACCTTTTGCATACTATAGCATACAACTATATAAATTTCATACAAAAATTGATCTTTTAAAATGTAGAATAAAATACGGTTTTAATTCAAAATTGTTCATAAACGTATTTAAATAAAGTACATTTATTAGTAAAAATTATTATTTATGATATGTGTGATAATCTATGTTCTTTGGGCTATATTAATAATTAAACCCATTTTTAATAAAATATGCACTCACTAAACACTATTATGATATTTGATGTGACACTGGACAACGGAACAATGGCTTCGTTGGTATTTATTATGTATTAATTAGTAGCAAATTTATAAGGAATCAGGGTACTGCCGAAAACAAGAAAAGTAAAAAAAAAGTTTATTTGCTTATGTAACAATTACAAATTTATCAATATAATTTAGTTAAAAAAATTAAATTAAATTATTTTTTGTTTATCTTTGTTAAAAAAATAAACAAAATGTATGATATGAATAAAAAATAAAAACTTCCAGCCCTTCAAGATTTTACACTAATTTTTGTATAACTTAAAAAACCAAAATTTTTTTAATGAAGCAATTTTAACGAAGTAAATAAAGGTTTAAAACATTCATTTATATATACATTAATTCTTATAGAATATCTACTTAATTTCTGTTTTGTGAATTATTTGTCAATACACACGTCACAGTTAACATTTCAATGAACATATTTCTGAGGGGTACAAAGTACTTTTCGTCCGCTATGAATTTTGAACACAATACAGGATGAAGAAGATGGCATCCATAAAACTGAATGCTGTGACTATTATTTTTCTTTCCTTTGTTAGTGAATATTGCTGCCTAGGCAGAAGAACACTGTACAAAATGCGCTCGCAAAAGGAAAGAAAAAGAATAAAAGAAAAATAGTTGAATGATCGAGTATTAATACAACGAAATAAAAGCAAATTCAACGAGTTGAGATTATCTTCACGTGAATCACAGTTGTTTTTTGGGATCTATATTTATATTCTACGGTCGTCAGCAGGATTTATACCAGAATATGTATTCTCTCCTTAAAAGAAGGACGTCTACTCGAAATCTTTCCCCCATCTTCTCCACTCTCCGAGGATATGATTGCTGAATGCATTTGCTCAGTTTGCTTTTTTTCTGTACTTATATTGTTTGAATTTTTTGAACGATTAGCCTGGGGTTAAAATGAATTTAGGTGCTTAGAAGTATTTCTTATAAAATATATTTAGATCAGAGTTGAACAAAATTGTGTGTTATATATAAGCTCGAGGGCCACGTTATGAAAGAGGTTGCCGGAAGGTTGTATCCTTAACTATACATTAGTTAACTTTGTGTCTCATGAAAGGTATAAATTGTATTAAAAAATCAACAAATATATCTATATAAGAAATAAAGTAGAGGAAGATTTATTCCATTTATTTATTATGCTAATCTCTTGTTATCTACAGCAGCAAACCCGTTTAATTTTAGAATAAGTTCTTGTCTTGTCTATGGATTTAGTGCATTTCTTTGGTCCAAAAGCACAATGACAAACGAGGTCAGGTCTGGAGCTTGATGACTCTAAAGAATATCCTGTAGTGATGCATCAAGTTTAAAAAGAGATACAAGAATGGTTCTGCAATAAAAAATGTAGTCTGGTGTTAATTGGGTTTGCGAACAATTTCTGCAGATGGGGTAAGATCGGGAATTATCTGGAGATATTTTCATACCATTAAAATTAACCTTGTGGAGTCTTGCGAGTGTAGACGACAAATTTCTAGAGCAATTGAGCTCTGGGATAGTTGATTTTATGAAACGCTGGTGAGAAATTTTGCGCGTGGCGACCGCGTTTACATCCTTTGAGGTAACGGTGGAAGACTGATCCAAGTCCCGAACCTTCTTAGCGAGGACGTTCGCTTATTCACTACCCCCAATGTCCACGTGGGCAGGAATCCATTGGAGTATACTTGGCTTATTAATCTGCCTGAGGAGAATGTTAATGCCTTGGGTAACATTGGTATCTCCATTGCAAATGGCTTCAAGAACTGATTTTGAGTCTGAGAAAATTACGAGGCTTTCCGTTGCATAATCCGGGAAATGTGGCACTGAAAAAGAGAGGTTTTTCTTTATTGTAATCTTTTTTATTGAATTGTACTGTTGTAAACTTTTTACTAGAATATATTTAACGAGACAAATGTAACCTATTGCACTTTTCTATAATTTTTTTGAAAGATTTCTTTTTGAAATTCTATCATACCGGTTTGCAAGTTAACGTCGACCAACTTACATCTACGAGGGTCACTTTGAAATATTTGAGATACTCTTAAATTTTTAAGGTTATGCTTACAAAATTTTAGAAGTGTTCAACGTAGTTTCCTCCTGCACCAATGCACTTTTGTATCCGAATTTTCCACAGATTAAATGCCTGAAACCATTCATTTCTTGGAATTGATGAAAAAAATGCATTTATAGCCACATCATTGTCTTCTTCTGAATGAAAACGACGTCCATGTAAGTTCTTTTTTAAATTAAAAAGTAATCAATAGTTACACATAGCTAGATCCGGAGGATAAGGTGGATGCTCTATCACTTTAATTTGTTTAAGAAACTCAGCTATTAATCCGGCTGTATGGGAAGATGCACTGTCATGGTGAATCATTAGTTCGCAAAAACATTAAATTCTTGGAGAATTTTTGGAAGACATTTAGTGGTGTGCCAGTTTGCTGTTTTCTGTCTTTCCAACTTGATGGCTTTGATCAATCTTGTACTTCTGAAGAAAACGGCATACATTACTATTTACATTGCTCGTTAGCTTTTCACCGTTTTTGGCGTGGAATGATCTTCAACGACTCGTACTTTGCTTTCTTGATATGTTGGAACGTCAAAAAACGGCATATATGTTTCATCACCCATTAAAATTTTAGAAAGGACCATCATTTAGCAATTTAAAGGATTTTTATACTGATTCTGACTCATTCCTCTTTTTGGTGCTCAGTTAGATTATGGGGAACCCAACGGCAAACTATTTTTTTCATATGTAATTCTTCATGAATAATATTGTATATGGCTGCGAATCCAAAGTTAAGTTCCTTCTGTATCATTTTGTAGGTACAGCGATTATAATCCATTAACATTTTTCGTATGGCAGACACATTATCCGGGATTAATGCTGGCCGTGGCTTTCCTGTGTGTTCTTCATTCTGAAAAAATTGTGACCACTGTAAAATTCTTTAAACCATCTGAATATAGTAGCACGAGATGGAGATTCGTCACCAAATGCTAATTGCAGCCATTGAACGCATTCCTCTTGATTTAATGCAGCTTTAAAATCATAGAAACTCATGATACGATAATGTTCTTGCATCAACTCTGTTTTCTATTCTGTCTGAAATTTAATCTACGCTAAACAACTTGAAGTAAGACAGCAAAAAGTCGTCTGCTGATTTGAAATACTTTGTATTTTCAAATTAAACCGTTAATTTTGTTTTATTACTTCTTGTCTGCGAGTATCTCAGACATTTCAGAGTTACCCTCGTATATTTACTTTTGTTGAGATTTCTACAAAAAAAAGACATTACTGAAGGACTTGATTTAGTTTTTTTTTTTTTTGTGAAACAGGGGGAAAGTGTGAAATCTGAAATAAATCGTGAGTTTGAAGAAAAAGGTTTAGCTATAAGATAGAATAAAAGTACACTGTATATAAATGTATTTTTGTACAAAAAGCTATGAATTTGAAATAATTTAAACTTGGTACATAGATTACGTTTTGGATTTTACAATATAAAGTTAATACTTAGCTAATTGGTTAACGATTTTAGTTGTTTGGTATTTTATTTCTTTCTTTACCATTTTCTCGATAGAAATCTCTCTATAGAAAATTGGAATAAAAAATTGTGTAATAATATTTAGCAACTTCATATGAGTATTTTTATTTGTTAATTATGTTCTTTTTATTCATGATTCATTAGTTTTTTAATCAATAAGTTGGAAATAAATTATGTAGATAATAGATGATTTTACTGAATATTTAATTTTTTTTTTGGTAAACTGAAAATATTTAAAAAAATATACTTCATTTAAAAAAAATTAAATTAATAAGAGAAATATTGAAAGTAATTAAATCGTTAAAGAGCTGAGATATTAATAAAGGTCGTAATTAAAATGGAGTTGATTTGATAAGCACAACATTTTAGAATAGAATATTCGAGTAATCAAAAAATTTCCTCTTAAAAAGATTTTTATTTTTTAAAATGGTATAACTTTTACTCTAACTTGTAAAGAACATATTTTAAGAAAATGATTTTTATTTCAGGTATTCGATGAATGTTTTCTATAGAAAGACAAGTGAAAAATTACTAAAATTTAAAAATAAAATGTCAGCTATAAATCACAATCTTGTTTTATATATTAATTCTTAAAATACGTTTATGTGAAGTCATTTAATCTGGATTATTTAAGTATAACCATGGATTCGTTATTAGAAATAATTATTTTGAGAGACAAAGTTAAAAAAAAAGTTAATATTTTTAATTTTTCCAACAATTTAATGTTGTTTATATTACTATTTTCATTAGTAATTATGTGTTATATTTAACTCATAATTAAAATACATTAACATCAATACGATATTAGAAAGCAATATCAGTGCAAGAAATAGATATTTAGGTAAGAAAACATATACTATTCAAAGAAATTAAAATATTTTGATCTCGAAAATAGAAATTTGATGCATTTCATCATTATTTCCGATAAAAGGAGAAGAAACGTACTTTAGTCAAATTTTCAACTCTCTTTCTTACCCTGCAGAATTTATTTCGATGATAATTTTTTCCCCACGTAATATTTTTATCGTATATACATTCATTTGTTAGTTAAATAACTACTTAATAATTTCTCTTTTCTTCAAGTAAGTTAACATTTTATTAAGGGCGAACTTATAAAAAATCAGCCAAATTGGGTTTTTGATTTTTATTTGAAAAAAAAGAGTGATAGTTATTTTTGTTTAAACGGTAGTTCAAAGTTTAGCTCTGCAAATTTGGAAGTAATTTTATTTTTAGAAGTATTTTTTTTTTTGTTCCTATGTGCAAAAAACCTATTCAACCAGTTTTTAAAAAGTAATTTTGTAAAAGAGTAACTTCAACACAAAAGGAACATTTTGAAAAGACTAAGGACTATTTATCTTATACGATTGAAATATTGCACGCATACTTTTTACCAGTAAATATTTCTAGGAAATTCTGCTAAAAAAGTTGTAAACATTTTTAAAATATAAGCAAATTTTAATTTTTTGAAACCTTTTAA